>OZ024741.1:52188126-52208126 GCA_964016885.1 Eledone cirrhosa
TTTGTACCCCTTTCCTCTTTTCCTCTTTTTCCTCAACCTACAGGCTGATATAGAGAAGGCCCATTCACTCTGGCCATTCTCGCCACTTTCACCCACCTTTCATAAAACTTGCTGGGGTACAGCACCTCTCTCTCCATCCTGACTCTTCTTCCAAAGTGGTATTTGAAAAAAAGAATCGTAAACAAATAGATCAATATATAGATAGAATGATATATATAGCTTTCGCCTAAATAGACGGAAGCTGCTTTCTCGATCCGCATCTCTGGACCCAGAAATCGGCTTCCAGAAGAAGTAGTCAACGCGCCAACCACGAAACAATTCAAGGCGAAATTGGACCGGTTCCGACTGTGTAAATTTTGCCCCTCTCCCCTCCTTACATGGCATCTGAAGCATCTATGTTTTATTTTGTACCAAATATATTGAATTGAATTGAATTGAATATATATATATATATATATTGGAAAATGTGTGAGATCCTTGGTACAGTTAGGTATATTTGGAAAAAAGTAAAAGAATGACTTCACTTGTAGTGTTAAAAAATTTATGATTTAATGTTATAATATAATATTATAATATTATGACTTGGATATATATATATATATATATATATATATATATATATATATATATATACATATATATCACAGAAAAAAGAGAATCAGTGTTGCGACGAAAGGAATTTATTGGACATAGTACAATTGTTTCTCGGGCGACCAGCTCGAGGCACGATCGATGTGGTGATCAAACCTGACTCTGAAATTACGCGGTCCTCGGATGCGTTTCGATTCTACGAAGCAGATTTTCCTATTGTCCTTTAACATCGAATTCCTTCGTTTGGAATTCGATGTTAAAGGAGAATAGGAAGCAATAGTTCTTTCGGATTTCTTTTAGCCACACTGCATCTTGGTTGAAATTCTTCTTTTCACTCCATATTTTGCTCCAAAAGGAATTTATGTCTTTCTGGGATGGGGCCTCAGTGACACTTATTATTTTGTTCTTCATATCTCTATAGACTGATGTTTGGTTTCGTCTGAATCTTTTATTAAGCACTTTTCTCTCATCTACCTTCTTCAGGTATCGGCGTTTTTCGCTAACTGCTCTCAATTCTTGTTTGAGGGTGATCAGAAGAGTTCTGGTTCTACTGTTACGAAACATCGTCTCTATTTTATTTTTCACTCTTTGTTGGTGAGGAGTGAATTTTTTTTTAGTTTGTTTGCATGTAAGGAGCATTGTCACATATCCTATGGTTTTTCGTAGGTCAGTAATCTTTTTTTCTATTTTAGTTATATATGATGGTATTTTTGGTGGTGTTTTGTTCTTGTTATTATTTCTGCTAACACCAAGATAATGTTTCACAGTCGTTGCTAAGGCATATAAACAGGCGTTCACACATGCACACCCACACATTCTTATAAATATACATACATTGTATGAATAATGTTTATTTAGTGAAGTACGTTTGAACAGGAAACAATATGGCTGCTCTCTAACGTAGTGATTGAAATGTAAGACGAAGGCAACACAAATTTACTGATTGGTATATGTGATTATACGCTGTTAGAATAAGCTTTATTTACTGTAGTAATATATGTATATGTATATGTATATGTATATGTATATGTATATGTATATGTACATATATATATATATATACATATACACATACACAAACACACATATATATATATATAAGATATATATATATATATATATATATGTATATATATATATATACACATATTTTATATATATATATATATATATATATGTGTGTATATATATGTATATATAGAGAGAGAGATAGATATAATATATATATATACTACACACACACACACACACACACACACACACACACACACACACACAGACACACACACACACACATATATATATATATATATATATATATATATATATATATATATATATATATATATATATATATAAATATATATATAACTTTGATAACTTCGATAGGTTTTGATCAGTATTGGCCCAGGCCATGTCTAACTTAATAGCACCACCTGGCGAAGTCTTTCAAATCAGGATTTGGACACCATGGCCCACTCAAGTAGAGAGTTATTGTTTGCAGACACATATCCGGGTGTAGGAGGTTCATCCGGGATTTCTTGAAAGACTTGAACTTTATGCGGTCTGTTTCTGTTATAATGCGTTTTGGTATAATGTTGAAGAGAGCAGGGCCAATAGAGGTGAAATAATTGTGCCGTATTGTTATGAGATGCGAGTGTGAGTTTTGTTGTGGGTGGACAGTACGGGACCCAAGTCTTGGGTGTAGTTTAAAGGTGATGCCAATACTATTTGGGCAATACTGACGGAATATTTTCCACATCATGCAGATAATGTAGCGCTCAGGGCGGCGTCGGAGGGAATAAAGTTTGAGTTTTTCTAGTCGACCGCAATAGTCAAGGCCTGTCATGCCATCTATCTTTTTCATGATTGACCTTTGAGGAGCTTCAACTTTCATGATACTTTGTTTCGTGTGGGGAGACCACAGTGGATAACAGTATTCAAGGTGGGGTCGGACGAAAGTGGAGAAGAGATGGATAATGGTGTAGATATCTCTCGACTGGAATTTTCTGAGAATCCAGGAACACATTCTGCGGGCCATGTCAACTTTGCTGTTTATATGAGTGGCCCAGCTTATGTTGTTGTCCACCATTACTCCCAAGTCTCTGATGTTGTTGGATGCCACGAGAATTTCACCTGAAGGAACCGAGTATGGGAATTTCAGGTTATCCTCTTTTCCAAAGTGGATTGACTCAAATTTATCCTCGTTCAACAGCATATTGTTCTTTTCCGCCCATTGGATAACAGCCAGTAGATCGGATTGGAGGCATATCTGGTCACTCACGCCATTGATGATCTTCTGGAGCTTGGAATCCTCTACGAAAATGTTAATGCCACTGTTCTTGATGATGTCAATAATGTTATTAATATAGATAATGAAAAGAAGTGGGCCCAACAAAGTACCTTGTGGAATGCCACTACTGACTTTGGCTGGATTTTACTCCGATTACAACATGTTGGGCTCTGTTTGACAGGAAACACTTGATCTACTGCAACAACTTTCCAGTGACACCGATGGTGGATAGCTTTCTCAGTAGAATGTTATGATCAATCCTGTAAAATGCTTTGTTGAAATCAAGGTAGATGACATCAGTGTTGGAACCCTCTCCGAAAGCTCTCAAAATGTCATGAAAGTGTTGTAGTAGCTGCGTTAGGCAATTCCATCCATTACGAGAAAGTGAGTTATTCGTGATCTCACCACCCTCTCAAATACCTTGATGATATGAGAGGTGAGTGAGATCGGGCGGTAATTCACGGCAAGGGATTTATTTCCCTTGCCGAAAACTGAGACAAAAGACTGGGGTAGTAAGGGTTTTGGTATATATCCAGCATCCAGTGAGTTCCTCCATAGATAAGCAAGAGGAGATGCAAGTTGGTGTTGACACACCTTCAAGACACAAGCAGGAAACCTATCGGGGCCTACTGCTGAATTGTGTGTAGTTTCTTTTATTGCCGCTAAGACATCATGGGCGCCAAACGTTATGTCCGATATAGCGTGTTGGGGATTAACATCACTGATACAGCCCAGATCAGCCATATCAGGATTACTGGAAACAGAGCAGTATTATTTCTTCAGTATCTCACCCATAGTTTTAGCAATGTCTTGGAGAGTGCCATTTTCATCAATTAGAGGTCCGATAATGGAGCCAGTGACTTTGTGCTTTTTCGCAAATGAAAAGAACATTTGGGATTGAGTTTGATTCTCTCAATGGCCAAGGCTTCTTCATCTGCTCTTTGATTGTTGATGATGGACGTCATGGTGTTTTGGAGGTTGTGTTTTTTAGATTGTAGTGATGTAATGGCAGTAACATGGATGCGTTGCTGCTGGCAGTATTTCAGTTTGTTGATTTTTTTTGTTAATTCTTTTAATTTTTCTGATAAGTGTTCTATTTCTAGGGATTCTGCACTTAGATTTGTGTATATATATATATATATATATATATATATATATATATATATATATATATATAAAATATGAAAACATGGCGTGCTGCGTGGCGTGGTTGCAAATGGGTTACATATGAATAAATTTAGTCCTTCATTGGTATTTCATCGCTTTAAAGATCATATACATCTGGTTGGTGCTAGCAACGGCTAAAGAAAGTCGTTGGGACACGTAAATAAGGGAGACGAGCGAGACAGTAAACAAACAAAGATGGTAATGCAACGAAAAGTGAGGAAGAAGGAGTCAAGTCCCTGAAATCGATGAACATAAGTTCTGTGAAATCGTGGACGAGAGAGAATAAAGACCATCAAACCTGGTCGAAATGTGAGTAAGGAAAGAAATATATATATATATATATATATATATATATATATATATATATATATGTATATATATATATATATATATATATATATATATATATATATATATATATATATATATATATATATATATATATATATATATATATATATATATATGTATATATATATATATATATATATATATATATATATATATATATATATATATATTTATATATATATATGAGATGTCAACATGAATGGACCTATTATTTTTATCTATAGACATTTTTTCCAATTCCATCCCGCCCGTCCCCTTAATCTATTTTATTTCTCATACTTTCTTCTGGTGAAGGATTAGCATCCGAAACGTTAAGACCCTCTTTCTGCTATATCAAGCGTTAACCTAATATATACCTTCCATATACTGCACCGATTGTGTTGTTATTTCTGTTTACCTTTTACATATATATATATATATAAATATTTGCTCTACGGTTCTTATATATTTGATATATATTTATCCTTATCGAGCCCTCTTTGGATTTTAGTCTTCAAATTTATTATTATTACTATATATATATATATATATATATGTATGTAAAAGGTAAACAGAAATAACAACACAATCGGTACAGTATAAGGAAGGGATATATTAGGTTAACGCTTGATATAGCAGGAAGAGGGTCTCAACGTTTCGGAATAAGATCGATTGAGGGGACGGGCGGGTTGGAATTGGAAAAAATATCTTTAGATGAAAATAATAGGTCCATTCATGTTGACATCTCTTGCAAAACTGTTGGTGCTGGCGTTTTGTGTATAATTTATTTTTTAGAAAAGTGGATGATGGAGCGCGTCTACCTGAAATGGAAAAAACCGTTTTGTAAAAAGAGTTATACTTGTGCACGTGCGTAAGCATTCGTTCGCGCGTGTGTGTGTGTTATTATACGTCCGTACGAAGCTTAGAAGAATTGTGTGTGTATATGTGAGTAAAAGAGTGTGTATGCATGTAAGTACGAAGCTATGGGCAAAAGCATGTTAATATAAGGGTGCGTATGTGTGTATACAGAGCAGTGAAGGGAAAAGTGGAGTGAGCATATATATAGTCGGTCTGTATTAGTTGTATATATATATATATATATATATATATATATTGAGTATATGTTGGTTATTTACCGGCACCTCAGTATGCAGAAGGGAGCACTCGACGAAGTGCGCAGGTTGGTTTGGTTACTCCGGAGTAATGTAAAATAAACTAAAATAAATAAGTCAAATATTTAAAATTTGGCTTCATTTATTACTGCTATATATATTTCGGTGACAGCCATCTTTTGCTGTGACCTCTTCAGGCAGTCTAAATTAGTGTGGTAGAGACGAGTACACATGTTGTTGAGGTGTTTAACTTTGTCAATACTCTGATATGACCAGTTCCTGGTTGGGTTGTTGTTTCTATGAGCAACTGGAGTTATATGAATTTAAATAATCGAATTTCAGCGTCAAAGGGCATCCTCTCCTCTCATTGGTCAGTTGTGAGAACATTCCTCAGTCAAAAGTCTATAGAAATTTGTTCTGAGGCGAGGCAATCTGTAGTGGTTGTTTTTGTTATTGTTAAGTACATCTCACCTCTACCCTTATGTTGGTGGTCGTGTTGGTGCTGGGATCAGACTAAAGTCCTGCTGCTGTTGATTTTAGAAGGATCTGTGTGTGTGTGTTGGCATCTATCCTGCCACCATTTCTCGTGGTGGTGGTGGGGGGGGGGGTGCCAAGCATATGAAGAAATAAAAGGCAATATTATGAAGAAAATAAAAAATAAAAAATAATTGATAAAAAAAAATAATAGAATGAAATGAAAAAGTAAAAGACTAAAAAAAAGAATAAAATAAAATAAAGAAAAGTAGAGTAAAATAAAATGAAATAAAATAAGATAGTGTGTTGGCATACATCCTGCCACTATTTCTCGTGGTGGTGGTGGTGGTGGTGGTGGTGGGGGGGGGGGGTTGTGTCAAGCATATGAAGAAATAAAAGGCAATAAAGTGAAGAAAATAAAAAATAAATAAAGAATAAAATAATAAAAAAATGTAAACAATAGAATGAAATGAAAGGGTGAAAGACTAAAAAATAGGAATAAAATAAAGAAATAAAAAAGTAAAGTAGAGTAAAATGAAATAAAATAAGATAAAATAAAATATAATAATATAATATATGAACAAATAAGTAAACAAAAAAAATGATAAAATGGTAGAAGGAATAAGATGATAAAAGAATAAAATAAGATATTCAAATAAAATGTGTGTGTGTTATAACCAATCTCAAAGTTAGAAAGATTTGGAAGATGTTGACCAAATTAGAAAGGCTGTGTCAGAATCAATCTCTAGACTATCATGGTGTGTTGCGTATTAAGAGCAGGTGAGACAAGGGTGGAGTGTAATAGCCAATAACCCGGGTGTCGAAATCCGGAAATGCGGAGGACTACAGTTCCCATTTTGGCATGGAGCTCATATTCGTGTCTGTCAACTCACATCGTTCCAAGCACACATGCACAGGCACAGGTCCAGTTGCATCCCCTATGCACACTCCCCCCCACACACACACATACGCACCCACACCCACTCTAAACCCCACCCCCACACACGCATACACACACGTACACATACATACACCCACCCACATATCCACGCGCACCCACCCACCAGCACACACACATATAAGTATCTGTGCATGTACAATCTTAAATAAAAGTATCCATGTATGGGCATATGCATAGGTATATATATATATATAAAAGAAATAGCATTTCGCTTCAAGCATAGCTTTATACAATATGTATAAATATTTCGTATCTCCAAAGAAATACAGTTTTAGGAAGCCGTAGCTATGCAAACACCGGGAGCTAACGCTCTCTGGTGATGTCCAGCAGAAGCAAGGGGGACAACCGTCTATGCATTTCAGGCTTAACTGGCCTTCATCAGGACGGTCCCTCCCATCGCTTGCGACTGCTGGACTAGAAGACAGCTGAGAATATATACTTTCCTCGTCTGTGTAAATGAGGGGATTAATCTCATTTGTATATGAAGCTGCATATATATATATATATATATATATATAGTGAAAAATTGAACGGGAACAAAACAGAGAGGCAGTACGAACAAATGTTTATTAGTTTCACGCTCTTGAGAATGGTGTAGTGGTGGGGGACGACGTTTTGGGCATAAGCCCTTCTTCAGGCGAAAATTGTGTGGGAAGAGAGTTCCAAGAGTGTGAAGGGGAGTGGGGGAGAGACATTTAGAAGAAAGGGGGTGAGAGGAAACGGTACAAATGAAAATAAATATAAAAGCATAATAAAATTAAAAATAAACATGAAGTAAAACAAGTGGTGGAAGGGTGTGGGGCGTGTAGGGTGGTGGCGGGTGGAGTGGGGAGAGGGAGGCGGGGTGTCCGAGCGGGGAGGGCTGAAGGTGGTGTGTGTGTGTAGGTGTACGTGTGTGTGTGTGTGTGTGTGTGTATGTGAATGTGAGAGTTGGGGGAAGAATGGGGTTGCATGTTCAGGAAAAGGTGTGTGTGGTGTGGGGTGTAGGTCGGTGTGTGTATGCGTGTGTGGATGGGGAGGGGTCAGAGGGGTGGGGGAGGGGAGGAGAGGATTCCGGAGGCTGAGTGTGTAAATATGTGGTGGTACGCACGTGTGTGTGGTGTTTATACGTATTATGGATATAGGTGGCGTGTGGGAAAAACATTTTTTTAGTGTATGTCCGTGGGTGAGTTCCTAAGGTAATTCCGTAGCGGATGTGGTGGGATGCCGGGTTATTTCCTTGTGATGGAGTTGATTCGTGGGAGCGATGTCCAATGTGTGTAATCCGTGGTTGGGTTGGTCGGAAGAGGGGAGATGTGGGGTGCGCGCGCAACGGGAAGTGGTCAGAGGGTCAAGGCAGGAGGAGGGTTGTGTGTCTGTGTGTGCGAAGAGGTGGTCAGAGAGACAGGGCATAGCAGCAGTCGGGGAGAATGGCAGGTGGAGAAAGTCGGTGTGTCAGTGTGTGCGGAGGTGCGGTGGACAGGGGAGTGGATGGGTAGGTGTGAAAGGTGGAGTGAGAGGGGGGTGTATTAGTAGAGGTGTTAGTGGGATGTGTGTGTGAGAAGGGGTGTGGGTGGAGAGGAGAGGGGGAGCGGGAGAGAAAGGTGTGGGGGATGGTGGAGGGAGTGTAGTGTACTGGTGTGTGTGTGCGTGTTTGGATGAGTGTGTATGTGGTGAAGGGGGTGTTAGTGGGTGTTAGTATACTGGTGGTGGGGAAAGGGTTGAATGCGGGTGTTAGTGGGGGTTAGTGGTGGTAGAGTGTGTAGAGTGGGTGGTGTAAGTGGGTGTGTGTGTTCGTGTGCGTGGGGTCGGGGGGTGTTAGTGGTATTAGTTGTTGGGTGGTGGGAGTGGTTGTGTGGGTGTGAGGGTTAATGGTGGTAGTAGGGTGTGTGGTTAGTGTGAGTGCGTGTATATATGTACCGGTGGGAGGGGGAGAAGAAAGGAGGGATGTTAGTATTGTTAGTTGGGGAAGGGTGGTCGGGTGTGGGGTGGGGGTGTTAGTATTGTTAGTTGTGGGGTGGGCGGTGAAAAGGAAGGGTGTGTTAGTGGTGTTAGTGGGGGATATGTGTGTGTGGGAGGGGGGGGCATGGCGGTCGAAGGCTAAAGGAATATGGGTGGGGAGTTCAGGCCAGGGGGAGTGTGGGTCTGTATATATACATATATAAATATATGTATTTGCTCACATCTCACACACATCAACACGGTCTGTACCTCTCTCGCTCATGAAATCCACCCAGATTATGCTGACCGGACAACCATTTGTTTATTTTCCTATCTTCGGTTTGCTTTTATCCTTCTATGTTGTTTACTTGTCCCCCTCGCCTTACGCGAATTCTGGTCCCAATAACATTTTTTAGTTATTGCTCGCACCAACCTGAGATATCTGATTTTTAATGCGATGATAACCAATGATGGTTGGAAAATCACTGGCGAAGGACTATTTTTATCATATGTAACCCATGTGCAAACCAAGCAGTATTCTTCTTTCTTCTCATGTTTTATATATATATATATATATATATATATATATATATATATATATATATATATATATATATATATATATATATATATATATATATAATTTTATTCTTTTATGTTTTGCGATGACATCCTCTTTCCGCTTGATGGCAGTGTGAGATTTCTCATTGTGAGACTGCTGGAATTTCAAATTTGGCGGTCATTCTAGCACGGAGGGGTATCGTCGCTGAACATTAATATCGGTAAAGTTTTTTTATATCGATATTTGTCGGGCATCCACTGATGATTTATACGTGCCCACCTACATATATTCCTACGGACTATGTGTAGGCTTCTACATAACCTGGACATTATTTTCCCAATTTGTAGAAAACTTATAATGAAACGATCGTTTGGAAAGAGAGATGTATTTTAATTATGTCTCATATAAAATAATACAACTGGCTATCCGCAAAATACGTATAGTTAGCACCCCAAACGTATAATTGGGATTATACTAAGGTATATCCTAATGTTTGTTGAGTGAGACGGAAGCTGGTCGGAGTATTGCTTAAAGCATTCTCTGTTAATGTATTAAATATATATATATATATATATATATATATATATATATATATATATATATATATATATATATATATATATATATATATATATATATATATATATATATATATATATATATATATATATATAATATATATATATGTATGTATATATATATATATATATATATATATATATATATATATATATATATATATATATATATATATATACTATTAGTACAGATTAAAGTTTAAGCAAAGAATTTTCTGATTTTGGTCTTCGTATTTATTATTACTATATAAATAAATAAATAAATAATCCCTTGAAGAGTTACACACGTGGTTTTACCACTACATACCACTGCGTGATTCTGGATGCTGGCGTAGAACAAAATACCTGTTGACGAAGTGACAGCCTTTTTCTATCATCATACGAAAAGCTTATTATTTTAAGCAGGCAGTATAATTGATTTAGGCGTCGCAGAAACCCTGTACTGGATGATACCATCTTTTCCAAGGATCCGGGTAAATATTCAATTATTTTGTTTGACCTGTTTGGCTTGCCTCGTCCTTTTGGCTTAGGTGGTTGATGGCTTCTTGACCGCCTTCTCAGTTTGTTTGGCCTCTTTAACCTATGTTTATTGCTCTGGTCTTTATTTGGTCCATGGAGCGCTTGCCAGCATAACTCGGATATTGCGTTTCGCTTTGTTTTCGACCACAGCCGAAATACGAATCTCGTTGAAATTATATATATATATATATATATATATATATATATATATATATATATATATATATTAGTAGGGTATAAGCATTTTCATGAATCTGGTGTAATGAGCGAAAGAATACGATCGCGAATGCAAGAGGCCCAAATGAGGTTCCTCGAAGGGTTTTGGAGTAACGTTATTCAATAGAGTACGTAGCTCGGATATCAGACAGTCACTCTAGGTATATCAGCTATTTCTCCGAATTGAAAGATCACAGCTTCGATTCTATGGGCATGTGGTTAGAATGTCTCAGGAAAGAATCGCTGGACAAATATTACGGTCAAAACCTACAGGTAGCAGGCCCAGTGATAGACCTCGAGCAAGATGGTTTGATGACATCCAGGAGCTCGGCTGGTCACTCTCGGGTATCCAGTTGGATCCGGTGGAGGAGGTTGCTTATGACAGGACCTACTGGAAGGAGTGTTTGAGGACGTTTCCCCAACGTCACTATCAGTAATAAGTGGGCGAAGAAGAAGAAGAAGAAGACGAAGAAGACGAAGAAGAAGAAGAAGAAGAAGAAGAAGAAGAAGAAGAAGAAGAAGAAGAAGAAGAAGAAGAAGAAGAAGAAGAAGAAGAAGAAGAAGAAGAAGAAGAAGAAGAAGAAGAAGAAGAAGAAGAAGAAGAAGAAAATGGTGGAAGAGAGAAGGAAGAAATAGGTTGTGATTCATGGTGAAGAGAGGAATAAGAAGGAGGTAAAGGATAGGAAGGGAGGAATGGAAGGAAGGGAGGGAAGGGGAAGAAGGAGAAGAAGGGGGAAGAGGAGTAGGGGAGTGAAAAGAGGAAAGGGAGGCAGGGGAGAAAGGGGAGGAATGAAAGGAACGGGTGGAAAGCGGGAGGGGAGGAATGGGTGAAAGGGGGAGGGGGGAAGGGGAGGACGGGAAGAAAGGGGAATAAAGGGGAGAAAGGGAGGAATGGAAGGAAGGCGAGGAAGGGGAGAAAAGGAAGAATGGAAGGCAGGGGAGGAAAGGGAGGAATGAATGGAAGGGGAAGGGGAGGAAGGGAATAAAGGGAATAACGAGGAGAAAGGGAGGAATGGAAGGAAGGGGAGGAAGGGAAGGAAGGGAGGAAGGGAAGGCAGAGGAGGAAAGGTAGGAATGGATGGAAGGGGGAAGGAGAGGAAGCGAATAAAGGGAATAACGGGGAGAAAGGGAGGAATGAGAGGAAGGAGGGAAGGCGAGGAAGAAGAAGGAGAGAAAGGGGAGGTAGGGGAGCAATGGGTGTAGGGGAGGGAGGGGTAGGAGGACTCCTTGCTCTCCTTACTCTCCTTACCTTTCTAATTCTCATTACCCTCCTTACCCTCCTTACCAAGGACCAGTGTCGAGAATCGCGACTGGCCGTCGAGGTAGGAACTGAAGTCCACCACTTTCTTCGACCTTTCACTCTCCCCGAACAGTCGTGCTAAGTCCTGGCGAAAAGCTGCATACATCTACTTGGAATAGACCAGCACGCGCCCGTCCCCGTCCATTAAAGAAAGAATTGTGGTTTTGATAACACGCTGAGCCTCATCCACTCGGGCCCATCGAACATCTTTCGTCCCTCGTTACTGACTCATTAACTGCTTAATGAACACAACCACAAGGATATGGTCCGAACGTGGAAGAGCCGAACTCTCACTGACATCGCCTCCATCTCTCTCGCACTCCCCATCTCTATGTATGGGGAGCAAATGGGGTCCCAAGTGCTGGCCTCCCCACAGCCGCGGTGGAGAGAATGAGAAGGCGTTTCCCCGGAGGATGGTAAAGGGAGATGCACTGGAAGAGCCATTCCAACTGGCCAGCTCAACGCCTATGGTGGTGAAAAGGGAGGTAGCCCTAGAGCCAAGGACACCAGAGGTCTCCTCTGCCAAGGGCACGACCGCGAACCTGCCGGAGAGCAACCGGTACTTGGAGAGTTTGGCCTCCTCAGCCCGACGTGCAGCAGAACCTGCACGCGTCATAGCTCTGACAATGCCACCTTCGTGATTCACATTGAAGAAATGGCCTAGTGCCATTCTCCCGGCCGGCTGCAATGCCACTTTTAATCGCCTCTTCTAATTCAGCTACTCACTGCCCCTTATTTCTGTTTGTTTATATCGCTACTTCTATATATTTAATATCACAATCACCATCATCATCATCATCATCATCATCATCATCATCATCATCATCAACATCATCATCACCATCATCATCATCATTACCACCACCACCACCACCACCATCATCATCATCATCATCACCACCATCATCAACACCATCATCAACATCATCATCATCATCATCAACATCATCATCCCCCTGCTCATCAGCGTCATCATCATCATCATCATCATCATCATCATCGTCATGGTCATCACAATTGGACATAACCTTAACAAATGTTAAAAAGACGAAACAGAAGAAGACAACATTTCCGTATCTTTAATCAGATTCCGTTTTAATTGGAAACAATTAATCCATAGACGAAAAGTCTAATTAAGAGTTCCACCTTTATTCAGAAGAGGTCAGCCGTCTTGACGTTATGTGAGACAATGCTCGGCTTGTTGTGAGGTCAACAAAGCCAAGTGAGATCGGGGAAAGGTCAAGTGATATCAGGTGAAGTTGTCACCTTTTTCCATATTTTCTCAATCCCCATTCTTCCTTCTTTCTTTCTTTCCATCCTTTTTTCTCGACCTCTTTTATTCTTCTCTCTTCTTCTACCAGACCCACGTCAGGCGGCCAATAGGCAGTATCGTTAGAATGCTGAATAAAATGCTCTGCAGTATTTGTTCTGCTTCTCTGCGCTCTAAGTTCAAAACTTGCCGAGGTCAACTTTGCTTTTCATCCTTTCGAGATCAATATAAACGTACCTGTCCAGTACTGGGTCGATGTTTTCTATATATATTGTTCTGACTTCCTCTCTCTCCCTCTATCTGAGTTCAGGAGAGGGATGGGACTCCTCCAAGTTTAAAATGCCCAAGACACGTTATATGTCACTAAGGCGCCCCTACGGCTTCGTTATGTGCTACAGGTCCCATACATACATACATATATACATACATATATACATATGATGGCTGCCCCCACCTTATCGAGTATGGCCATTGCACGGTATAACATTATTAATAATTATCAATTGATGCTATCGTGCAATGCTTGAACGTGAACATTTTTTAAGTGAGGAAAGACTGTGCACTGAGCCAATCCCACTCTCTGAGCGACAGTAGCTGTAACCCTAAAAAGAGAAAAGATTAACATCATTGGTAACTACTAAGCCGTAGGTTTTATGTCTGAGTTATCCCAGTTTCCTGAGTTGCCTTCGCCTAGAAGAATGCCCTGACAAAGGCTAGTGGTCCTTCGCTCCCAGTGGTTTAACCGCGCGATCGGGTATCCAGCCCGATTATTTCTATGTCCCCGCGCATATACATACATATGCATACATGCATATACATATATACACACATATATATATATACATATACATATGTATATACATATACATATGTATATACATATACATATGTATATACATACTTACACATTTTTGGATGGCCGTTGCCTCTTATGAGTCTTATGGCCCTTTCTCAGGTTTTGTTTTTTTTATTCTGCAGGGTGTTCAAAATCACTCTCCTCATCAAGTTAACTTGGTGGGCTTGCCGGTTTAGTCACCGACGATCCGACCATACATATATATGTATATATGTATACATACATACATATATGCATGCATATACATATATGCATACATACATGGTGGCTGCCAACACGTTTTTAAGTACGGCCACTACTTTATATCCATGTAGGAGAACTCCTACCGATGCGCTGAACGAGTGTGACTTTTTAGTCCAGCCAGCGACTTGAAAACTCTGGTACAAACACTACACTTGTGACAATTATTGACACATAGTGCTGGGCCCATGGTACCATGTGACGACAAGTGCAGAGAGATCTCCAGATATAAAGCAATGCCTGTGCCGTGAAGCTTTTATAGTGAGCAAAGGCACTGCACAAAGCCAGTTCCACTCTCTTGACCAAGATGATATTTACCAAAAAGAAGAATCAGTCAACATCATTGGATACCATCAGGGTTGCAGGTGTTATATCAGAGTTTTCCTTCTCCTAGAATTCTGCCTTGACAAAGGCTAAGGGGTCATCTCTCCCGGTGATTTTGGATGGCCATTGACTCTTAAGAGCTCTTTTGCCCTTTGACAAGTTTTGTTTTTAGTCCTGCAGGATGTCCAAAGTCACCCTCCTCACCAAGAAACCTTGGTGGGGTTGCCAGTTTAGTTGCCATCGACCTGACCATGGGACAGGTTGTACTGGGATACATGTTACCAGTAGCACCAACTGGTGATCTGACATACATACATACATACATACATACATACATACATACATACATACATGGTGGCTGCCAACTCGTTTTCGAGTACGGCCACTACTTTATATCCATGTAGGAGAACCCCTACTGATGCGCTGAACGAGTGTGACTTTTTAGTCCAGCCAGCGACTTGAAAGCTCTGGTACAAACACTACACTTGTGACAATTATTGACACATAGTGCTGGGCCCATGGTACCATGTGACGACAAATGCAGAGAGATCTCCAGATATAAAGCAATGCCTGTGCCGTGAAGCTTTTATAGTGAGCAAAGGCACTGCACAAAGCCAGTCCCACTCTCTTAACCAAGATGATATTTACCAAAAAGAAGAACAAGTCAACATCATTGGATACCATCAGGGTTGCAGGTGTTATATCAGAGTTTTCCTTCTCCTAGAATTCTGCCTTGACAAAGGCTAAGGGGTCATCTCTCCCGGTGATTTTGGATGGCCATTGACTCTTAAGAGCTCCTTTGCCTTTTGACAGGTTTTATTTTTAGTCCTGCAGGATGTCCAAAGTCACCCTCCTCACCGAGAAACCTTGGTGGGGTTGCCAGTTTAGTCGCCAACGACCCGACCATGGGACAGGTTGTACTGGAATACATGTTACCAGTAGCACCAACTGGTGACCTGACATAAATACATACATACATACATACATACATACATACATACATTAATAAAAAAGACCTCCTTCGGTCACGAATGACAATGGATGTTGCATATAGAAAGTTCCCTTCCGAGCCACAAGTCCGGGCACTGTGTTTTTGTGGAAGACCAGCAGTTACCAATGCATGCCAGCTTTCCCTATTTACGCCACTGATGTTGTCCAAAGGAAAGGCAAAAGGCAGCTTAACACCATCGTCGTCGCACTCATTTCTACATCTGAGTGAACTGGAGCAACGTGAAATAAAGTGTCTTGCTTAATGACACAACGTATCGCCTGGTCTGGCAATCGAACACACAACCTTACGATTGTGGCTCCAAATTCACAAACCACGTGCCTTCACGTTCTTACATACACATATACATACTACACACACACATATATATATACATACACTAACATATATATATATATATATACATACACACACATATATATATATATATACATACTACACACACACACATATACATATATATACATACATACACATATATATATACATACTACACACACACACACACACACACATATATATATATATACATTCACACACACACACATAGACATATATATATATATATATATATATATATATATATATATATATATATATATATATATACATACATACTACACATATATAAACATACATACACATATATACATACTACACCGTACGTCCTGTCTTCCCCCTCCTCACGCTTATTCTTTTTACTTCCTCTTCCTTTCTCTCTTACTAATATTCGGAGCTTTATCCTTTTCATTCACGTGTTGTATTGCAGCAATATTAGATGTAGTAGTAGAAGTTGTTGTTATTTTAGTTATTGTTATTGTTGTTGTCGTTGGTGTCATTTTAGTTATTGTTATTATTATGTTTCAGGCCACAGATCAACACTAATCAAGTAGACCTTTGTTCTGATGTTTTTCAACGGTGACCTTCCACTCATTTTTGCAGACATTACATCTGGGTCTACCTTATCAAAATGGTCTATTTTATTGTGTAAAGACGGCAATGTCGATATGAAATTTGCTTAATATTTTTAGCAAATCGAGCTGCCACGAGAGAAAGAAATGAGTTACAATGCTGTATATGAAGCCCTATCTTCCCAAGGTGTGTCTGCCCCATCCATCTGAAACTGCAGAACTCATCTGCCTTGGCTACAAGAAATGAGCACAGTTTAGAACTTTTCATTGTCTTCATAGTATTATGTTTCGTGACAAGGACCTCATCACTTTTACAAAAAAGAAGATTGGTTCAGGGAAACCCTCATCATCTTCACAGAGAGGAGAAAAGGTGTAACGAGGTACTCCATCATGTTCACAGAAAGAAGAAAGGTTCAGAGAGGTCTTTTATCGCAATCACAGAACGTTCTCTACTCAAAATGTTACATTTCACTTCTATTTATATCACACAAGCTCATCGTATATTACGAATTTTATAGTTTCTGTTTCGAGCGAATTGACAGAGTGGCATGGGTGTCACATAGAATGCATTCTGTTATTATTTGTACAGGCTCTCTGCGCTCTCAGTTTAAATTTCGACGAAGTCATCTTTGCTTGTTTTCAGTGTCAATAAAAAAAATAGCTGTCCAGTGTTGGCGCAAACCCACTGAAGTCATATTTTCCTGGCTTCGTATCAGGATCGATAAAGAAAGTACCCGCTCAGTATTGGTGCAACCATGCTGGGGTCATCTTTGCCTGTCCTCGCTTCATGATCGATAAAATGCCTGTCTAGTATGGGTGTAATCCACACTAGACAGGCTCTTACGTCCTGGATGTTTCCTCGAGTCAAGAACAAGACGGCCAAGATAATCTCCATGTCTGTTCATGGTTACATTGGCACTTAGAACCATTAGAAAAAGAATGGCTCATACTACTAAGTCATCTTCGATTTGCGAGAAAAGGCCATATGTTAGTTCGCTCATCTAATTTTTAACCTGCCGATAGATGGATGAATGAAAGAAGAGATGGATGGATGGATGGACGAACAGAAAGACACAATATCTTGAGTGCTTTAAACCTGACGGAGCCCATTCCCTCTTCAGGTCTGAATACAGTCAATTTCTTCTTCTTCTTCTTCTTCTTCTTCTTCTTCTTCTTCAAGAGAGAGAGAGAGAGAGAGAGAGAGAGAGAGAGAGAGAGAGAGAGAGTGAGAGAGAGAGAGAGAGAGAGAGAAAGCGAGAGAGAGAGAGAGAGAGAAATGTGAAAGAGATATAGAGGAAGAATCGACCCCAGTACTGGACTAGTACTTTATTTTTATCGACCTTGAAAGGATGAAAGGTAAAGTTGACCCAACCGTGTTTTGAACTCAGAGACCGCAGAAATCCCAAAGGAATACCCGCAAAGTATCCCACCCGACGTTCTAACGATTTTGTCAATTTGCTGCTTATCTTTTTATGTTAGAAATCGTTTTGATTATGACTGATTGGCAGAATAATTAGAATGCAGGACAAAATTCTAGTTACGGCCATTTATGTTCTGGGGTTGAATCCTGTCGACGTTGTTTTTTTTCTTTTTGTCCTTTAGGGATCATTAAGGATTATCAAAGTCGAAATGTTTTTCCTCTGTGTATTTTGAAATAAATATTTCCATGGAAATTGTTCCAATGAGCTTTACTCGTTGCTTCGTCTTCACGAGTTTAAACGGAGAACTAGGTTGGTTGAAATTCCTAAATGGAATCGCAAATTCTATTCTGATAGTTTCTTTTTTCGCAGATCTCCCCTACGGAATTCTCTTTCGGCTTCTTGATTTCCTGACTACTACAATTTTCAAACATTCAGGTAACATCAATCGTCAGCTTTTCTCTCCTTGAATTATATTCTCTCAGTTTTGTACTTTACCGATTTCAATAACCTCCAGAATTTTAGTGGCTTCATTGCCTTGCTTGGGGTGAGCGAAAAAACAAAACAAACAAAAACCCATCGTCACTTTTACTTTTCAACCTTGTGGGATAGTCAAAATAAAGTACCAGTATATACTGGACCCGATCTCATTAAAAAAATATCCCCCTTACCAAAATTAAGACTGTGGGATCAAGGTATATTGGCAGACAAAATTTCGTGCAGTATTTAGATATAGTTCTTGATGAGGTGAGTTCAAATCCTGCTAGGGCCAATTTTACATTTCAACTTTCTGTAGTCTGTAAAATAATTGTTTCTACTTTTTGGCACAAGGCCAGCAATTACCCAGTGCATTACTGGTACTTTATTTTATCGACCCCGTAAGGATGAAAGGCAAAGTTAACTTCGGCGGGATTTGAACTCAGAATGGCAAGGGCCGTAACTCTATGCGTCAAAGCATGGCGTCCGACCCTCTACCGATACTGCCAATCCACCACCGTCAAGTACTGGGGTCGATTTAAACGATATTCTTCTCTTCCCTAGAAATCGCTGGCCTTTTGCCAAGGCTAAAAAAATCGGAGTATTGGTAAAATTATTAGAGCGTCAGACAAAATGCTTTATGGTATTTGTTCCAACTCTTTACGTCCCGAGATCAAGTTTACCTTTCATCCCTCAAAGGTCAAGCCTAGTCTGGTCTCTTCTCATCCTCATTACTGAAGGTCGGGGACCATAGATAATAGCACCAATGCTATCTATACGGTGCTGTATATCAATAATTCTCATCAGAAAAAGTTGCATCGATGGATCCCGAATTCATCACAAGGATGAAGCCGATGGCGAATTGAAAAGTTGTCACCAAGGAGACTAAAGTGTCCCACTATCCCACTTTTGAAATCTGAGTGATCCTTCTCCTAGACAGACAGCTTATCAAAGCTAACGAGCTGTTTACCCGTTTTCTTTATACACTATTGGATGGCCGTTGACTCTCCTGAATTCCTTCACTCTTTACCGGGTTTTGTTTTTTATCCTGCAGGGTGAGGTTCTCGGTTTAGTCGCCGACGACGCGACCACGTGACAGGTTGTACTGTATTACATGTTACCAGTAGCTCTCGAGTACTAGAGTCGATATAACCGACTTTACCCTTACCTCAAAATTGGTAGTTTTGTGCCTAAATTAGAAACCATCATCATTATTTCTTCTAGGGGTGTCGATTGGCAGTATCGGTAGAGAGCCGGACGACATGATTTGCAGCACAGAGTTACGTCCCTTTACGGTCTGAGTTCAAATCCCGCCGAGGTTGACTTTGCCTTTCATCCTTACGGAGGTCGATCAAATAAAGTACCAGTAATGCACTGGCGTATTTGTTGGCCTTGTGCCAAAAGTAGAAACAATTATTATTTCTTCTACTTCTTACACGTTAACTACATTTGGACCTCTGGTCAGAATAAAC
>OZ024741.1:52210626-52230626 GCA_964016885.1 Eledone cirrhosa
GCAAAAGACCAACACATTTGGGGGAAGAGAAAGTCGATTAAATCGACCTCAGAGTGTTATTGGTACTTTATTTTATCGAACCCGTAACGATGAAAGGAAAAGCTAACCTCGGTGGAATTTGAACTCAGAATGTAAAGGGACGCAAGTCGTCGTCGTAAAGCATGTTTCCGACGCTCTATCGATTCTGTACACACACACACACACCTGACAAGCCACATCTTCATGCCAATTCTCTATTACTTTTATTAATGAAACATTCACCTTACTATATTTCCAGTTTCACCTCTGGTATCTCAATCATATATAATGGTTTCTAATATAAGCACAATTTCTCAAACTTTGGGTACTTTGGGGGAAGAGAGAACAGCCAATTTTATCGACCTTAGTATATAACTGGTAATTTATATTCTGGTCCTTGGAACGACGAAAGGCATTGTTGACCTCCGTTGCATTTGAATTCAGAACGCAAAGAGCTGGAACAAATACCGCCAGGTATTTTTCAAATCGTTAGCTTCTGCCAAAATCTGTGTGATCTTAATTATATATGCTAAAAACAAATGTTACTAATTTTCTATTAGAGTATTTATGAATTTCGTAAACGTTAAACAAAACAGAATGGCGCATGATATGTTAATGAGTTTGTAAAAATAGACTCCTTGCTTTCACCCCCCTTCATATACGGACCAAATATAAAATATGTTTAACTGAAGTGTGTTCGACAGCGCCAATACTACTCACTCAAATAATATGTAATGAGATTTAACTCGTTTATCTTTATCTTTGAGTTAACTTTTTTACAGCTCACAATTCGATTCAAACAGACAACTTGCAGTAAATATAAAAAAATATTGTACAACAAACGATCCTGTGGATTATTAGTGTCCAAGTAAGCATTAATAATTTAATAGTAAACGGAGTGTGAATTATTTATTATTAGTTACAAAGGCTTCTGTTTCAATAATTATGCATATAAGACAGAAAAAAAACCAAGTTTAGGTATTGAGCTGGAAAAGATAGCTTTAAAATCTCATAAATCCCCAACAACGATAGGACATTATACCTGTAAATCAAGCCTTCGTGATAATTGTAAGTTGAGTAAAAAGAAAAAAAAAGTCTCCTTGTCATTAGAAGTTGCTTTTAAAAATATCAGAAATGCTTTCATGATACAATCTTGAAATGGATAAGTTTTCATCTTTTTTTTTTAATTTTTATTTATTTTTATTATTTTTTTTTTTATTGAACACTAACAATGTATTTTACATAAAATTTCAGCTCCAGAACAAATAAATTATTTCACATCTTAAAATTAGCTAAACTGTCAGTAATGGAATGCACATGTTCGAAAAACAAAATCTAGGTGTTGAACTACGAAACATTAGCTATAAAATTACAAATCTTTGCAATAATCAGAAGTCACAACACGAAGTGACACATTTACAATAGTTGTAAATTGGAAGTGTGTTCCCTGCTTTAGTAGGGAAAATTGCCTCAAAACGTTTGTTGTGGTATATATATTTGTGTGTGTGTGTGTGTGTGTGTGTGTGTGTGTGTGTGTGTGTGTGTGTGTGTGTGTGTGTGTGTGTGTGTGTGTGTGTGTGTGTGTGTGTGTGTGTGTGTGTGTGTGTGTGTGTGTGTGTGTGTGTGTTTACGTCTAAGCTCCTTATATTTATGCTTTGTACCTTAGCAATTCAACACAAAAAATCAATAGGAACCGGGATCAACATCATTGGACAAAAACCCTTCAACACAATGCTCCAGAATGGCCACAGTCTGACTGAAACCAGAAAAGATTAAGAGAAAACAAGCTGTAAGAAGTGTGTCGATTTATTGGGGATTAATCATTATCAGAAGACATCATTTTATGATCAGGCCTGTGCAAAGTTAATAACAGGCCCAGGTCAGATGTACAATGTAATCCTAACTCTATTTCAAACTTCTCCTTGATTGTAGAAAATAGCGTCTTGTTTGAAAGCTACCACAATGCGAATTGGAGGTAAATGTTTAAAATATAAAGGTAACAATGATGTTGGTATCTTACTTTGCAGCTCTTTATATATCCTTATATTTGAGGATAAAATCCGTTCATCAAAAGATTATTAAATGAAACTAGTTCGGAGTTGTATATTTTTTGTCGCTCTTAAGCTGCCATTTTTTTTTTATTTGAAAGTGGTGCTTTTTCTTTCATCACTGGAAGTGGTGAATGGATCTCGTGGTATGTGATCTAAGCTATGTTTCTATCTAAGCCATTGTTGTATCATTTTTGAAATGGTACGAAGTGTGGTACTGTGTATGTTTTTGTTCGCCATCGGGTGTTAAGTTCAAGTCTATTGTTGTTTTGGGGTTTCAGTTTGGCTACTATTATAGATTCTTTTACTCTGAGATTGCCGGTATTCCTGTCCCTGGTTTCAATAGTGAGTGTTATATCTTTATGTTCTTGCACTTATATGTGTTTCGTCAAGGAAGATATAATTATCTGCAAGTGTTTTCGTAATTTAATCTTAAACAGACAGTTATTTGTTTTTGCTTTATCTAAAAATGTATTTTAAATCATAAATTTCTGCAAAAAATAATTAGATCCTTCAACATTTGTTAAAATGGATTACAAAATAAATGGATTTTTCACACTATAATTTCTTCAGAGCGTAGCTTCTCTCACAGTAGCGCTAAATCATTTTTGTACTGCCATTTCTGTGTGTGAGTAGGTGATAAAGTAAACGAAGTAGGTCGGCTCACGATCCTAAGGTCGTGAGATCGATTGCCGGTGGTGTGTTATCTTCCTGAGTAAGACGCTTTATTTCACGTTGCGCTGGTCAATTCAGCTGACAAAGATGAGTTATACTTGTAACTCAAAAGGAAAGGCATATCCTATAATGTGTCACGCGTAATTTCTCTGAGAAGTACGTTAAGGGTACACGTGTCTGTAAAAAGCTCAATCACTTGTATGCTATTTTGTTGATATAACATGTGGAACACTCGTCGTCAGAACCGATGGAGGTCCAACACATACACAAACTATTACCTTCCACATTCGTCCAAGATGCAGAATTTGAATTCAGATCGCAACAAACAGGATCAGACGCTGCAAAGTATTTCGCCCAGTGTTTTAACAAAGAAATCCAGGATCGCCGAAACCACAGATCCTGGATTTCTTCTTATCCTCCTTCTTCTTCTTCTTGATAGGGTGGTGGGGCAGAGTTCTCAGATACGCTTTCTAGAGGATTCTATCGCAAGCAACCATTTCCAGTTGATTCGGTCGGATCCTCAAGTGAACCCAACCAAGTTTATCGATGTTATGTAACCAACTAGCTCGTGGTTTACCTTTCGACTTCCTGCCAGTTGGTTTTGACCGTAAAATCTGTCCAGTGACTCTTTTTTTAGACATTCTAACCACGTTCCGTTGTATTGGAATCATGATCACTCGATACAGAGCAGCAGCGACTCCCCGATACAGAGCAAGGCACCCCATCGAATAACGTTACTCGCCTTTGGAGAAAGTTCATTTCGGCCGCTTGTATTTGCGATCGTATTCTTTCGATCACTACCCAAAAGTTATGGTTAACTTAGCTTTCATCCTTCCGGGGTTGATAAAATTCAGTGCCAGGCAGCAAGGCAATAAAGCCACTAAAATGCAAGAGGTTACTGTGAAAGGAAAAGGACAAAGCAGAGAAAACATAATCCAAAGAGACGATTAATGATGCTTTTGAAATTTTGTAAACTGTAGTGATCGGGAAAGCAAGAGGCTGGAAGAGAATTCCATAGGTAAGACGTGCGAAGGAAGAAACGGTCAAAATAGAATTTGCGATTGCATTTAGGATCTTCAACTGTAAATAGATGAGACCTTGCCACCAATCTGGTGTTCCGTTTAAAGCCGTGAAGTTCATAAGAATAATTATCACAACGGTGTGATAGTGATTGACGCCAACATGATAAGTTAGGACCCATATTATTGACGATTCTTTTTTTAATCTTATCCAGACTCTCAGGGTACGCAACAGAAGCATCAGGCTAGATGTGAAAACAGTACTCAAAACAAGAATGAACGGTAGATTTATAAAGATATTTTCTGTTGTAAAAAACTTTCTGAATCGACGGAGCAAACCAGCTTTCGGGGCAGCAAGCAGACGTGATATTGTTTTTCCAGCTCAAATCAGTGGAAAATTTCAGACCTAGAAGGCGTGTAGAGTTGCTTTCTTGGAGGATATGATCATCCATACTAATGGAAAAAGGCAAAAGTGTTTCTCTATAAGATGAAAGGCAAAGTCGATCTTGGGAGGATTTGGACTCGGAGCTCAGAGAACCGGGGGAAAACTGCAAATCAGACGCTCTAACGATTCTACCAATTCGCCGCTCTAAATAGATCAGGGGGACTTATTATTTATCAAGTGAACTTTATTTTTATAGACGATTTTTATCATTAAGCTGTCACTGAATTAGTTTTACAAAGGAAAAAAATGGTGATTGCTGAACCAATCTCGATTTTATGTTTTTCTCACCGTTTCCTTTCCCCACTCTTACAATATATTGAATACAAGCCTATTCCAGACATTTCTATTTATTTTTTGTTTAACTCCTTTTTACAATTATTCTATTTCATCCATTAAAAAGAACTTATTTCACCCTCATTATTTTTTACATGTATTTAGGCGACTAATAACCATTTTTATAGCAGTATGTAGGAAAAGAAATTATCTGATACCAGCCACATTCGTAATTGCATGCAGGCAATTTGTTATGATATCATAATAGATTCTATCGTGATATCATGATATGATTTTTTGTTAATTAAACTTAATTATTATGACTAGATAGACTTAAGCAATTATAGACCTATTTTAGTTGTTAACTGAAATAGCAGCATGTAATGATTGTAGACAGAAATTTATCGATTCAGATAATTAGATTATTGCCATTAAAGCAATTTAACTATTTTAACTATATAATATATAATATATAATATTGAATGCTTTCAAAATTAATAAATAATAAATCAATCTTCTTTCGTCGTGCGACGTCGGGACATTTTGATATCTATTGTGCGGAAGATTTTGCTCCAAAAGTCGAGACAATCCCACTCAACTAGGGATGGTTGATAACACTGAATATATATATACACATATATATATATATATATATATATACATATATCTATGAGGTTTTATTAAAAAGATGTCCCACAAAGGTGAAAGTATAAGAAAAAGAAATTGAAAATGCAACTGGAGTCTTTTAAGAATATTTATTTATCTACTTTACCGGTTTCCCAGTTCTTTTGATTCTCAAAAGTAAAATTGAGATGGGGTTGGGGTGTTTCTGTTGTGGTTTGTCTCGCATCAGATGCGGTAAAGTAAATATATAAATATTCTTAAAAGACACCAGTTGCATTTTCAATTTCTTTCCCTTATATATATAACTAATAAAAAGTTCTGTTTACATGCCAACATAAGAGCAAGAATGAGGGACTCATTCTACTGACATGAGGCTTGTTTGCATGATTGCAAACGAATCGAATATTATTATTACTATTCGAAAACACAGATTATATATATATATGAGTTCTAAAATACTTACTGTATTTCCCAACCAAGATTGCCCAGAAAACAAGCAATCGAAACACGAAGCAGTAACGAAAGAAAGATCTTATTGCTACCAGCATATGGGTTGAATATGTGGGATCGAGAATTTTTGCTGGTTGAAAATGTACAGAACCTTAGCTACCTTCCGCAGTTTTATAACTATGTCAATCGGAACAGTTGAGACTGGTTTGTGAAGTTTAGCTGTGATCATGTGATCATATGGTATGCATCTGCATCAGAAGAGGAATCTGCGATATGCAGTGTTGCAAGTGCACCTGAGTCTGGACGGTTATGTGGATCAACAACTAGTTCGTACTTAAAAAGCTAGTTGAAGGTCGAAGAAAAAGAGACCAATCACATACAATAGCTATGGAGTTGTGTTTGTGTAGAAATGTGTGTGACATGTTCAAATGTATACGGTTGTGTGTGCATGTGTGTGAAAATGTATACGGTTCTGTGTGCATGTGTGTGAAAATGTATACAGTTGTGTGTGCCTGTATGTGACAATGTATGCGGTTGTGTGTGCATGTGTCTGTAGACTTTTAAAACAGTGAATCCAATGAAAATAAAATAATAAAAGAGTGAATGCAAAAAGGTAAAATCAAATTGTCTAAACTGGGCTATGAAATGTGCATGAAAAATACACAAAAACATTAGCAAAAATGACAGATTGCTTGCTACATAAGTATCAATATAATAATATATAATGGGGCACTACAGCCAAGGATGACCCTAATGCTACCGTTTTTCCTCACCACCCCTTAAATATTTTAAATGCCTATTTTTGAGAGTGACTATTGTACATAGTTTCTTGATCTGTTCGAAACAGCAGCGAAATATTTCTCAAATCACGTCAGACCGTAGGAGAAAAATGTATTGCGGTATTTATTTCGGATCTCTGCGCTCTGAGCTCAAATCCCACCGAAGTTTCACTTTGCATTCCATCTGGTCTTGAAGGCCTTTAGCCGACTACACTCTGTTGCAGGGATTCTGGCCATGTCTCCGATTTGAAGACACTTTTCGTTCTCCCTCACTTCCCTTCCCTTCCCTCCCACCACAGTTCATCGCTCAGGAAATTGGTAATGGATACTGTTATCTCTCCTTTATCTATGTATGTATGTGTGTATGTGCAAGGCCTTTCCCCACTTTAAAACCCTTCAAAGAACAGGCATTGCTTGTTCAGGATCTGTTACAGGTTCGTGTGGCTGGCCGTAGCCTAAAAGTGCACCATTTTCTGTAATCTGACAAGCGATTGCAATACTCTTAGCAGAGTTTGCAGCCATCATGCATGTATGTATGGACTTGTAACTCCTGGTGGAGTCGTAGGAGCGCTGCAATGACATTCAGCGCGCTTTGGATACTTTAAACCTGAACACAGTCAATTTCTTTCAGTGAAGGAGAGAGAGAGAGAGAGAGAGAGAGAGAGAGAGAGAGAGAGAGAGAGAGAGAGAGAGAGAGAGAGAGAGACATTAGGAAGAATCAACCTCAGTACCAGATTGGTACATTTTTTTTATAGATTTCGAAAGTATGAAAAGCAAAGTTGACCTCGGTGGGATTTAAAATCAGAGTGTAGAGAGCCGCAACACCGCAAAGCATTCTATCCGGTGTTCTAACGTCTCTGTCATTTCGTGATCGACTCCTTTCTCTTGACTAAGTGATAAAAAGTTTATATAAGCAACATTTTAAGAAAATGCCTTACTCAAGTTTGGATCTTAGTACTGCAAGCAGCGATCCTTACTGTACACAGTTACGTTTAGCTCGAAAATATGACTCATTACTTTATTGTTTCCAGTTCCCCGCTTCCCTCTATCACCCACTGCGAGTTCAGGAGTGATTTAATATTTTGCCAAATGATGTGTTTTAGATTCTCATACACACACTCTCTCTCTCATTACGTGCTCCAGTGTTGACAGGGAAATATGGCGGAACTATTGACACAGAGCACGTCTCCTGTGGGTGGATATGAAACTAACAAATCTTGAACCAAAAAGCCAACTCCATTATTGTTCATTAGGCCATTTGCAAAACCTTATCCAGTCATTGATTTATCGCACACACATATGCAAATACAAATACACAGACACACACACAGACAGACACACAGTCACAGACACATACTCACATACACATAGACACACACACACACACACACACACACACACACACACACATATATATATATATATATATATATATGTATATATATATATATACACGCACACACTCACACACACACACACACACTCACACACACACACACACACACACACACACACACATACACACATATATATATATCAAAAATGTATAAACGCACAGACACATACGTACATACATCCACGCACACATATATATATATATATATATATATATATGTGTGTGTGCCTATGTGTATGTGTGCGTGCGTTTATATATATATATATATATACGCATATACATACATAATACATGCATACATACACATACATACCAATACACATACATAGCAATATACACACATGCATACATACATACATACATACATACATACATACATACATACATACACACACAGACACATATATGCATACATACCAATACACATACATACATATATTTCAGTAGCGAGCCGGCAAGCAATTATAAGTATAGCGTTCATTACGACAGTCTCGCGAGACCGACGGTCACCATTGTGCTGTTGTTCGCTAATTTGCTAAAACATTAAGACTGAAATATACGTGGGTTGCATCAGTACATTAGATTCAGTTAGATCTCTAACATTAACTACCATCGTTTGGGGACCGCTCTCTCAGTCTCTCTCTCTCTCTCTCTCTCTCTCTCTCTCTCTCTCTCTCTCTCTCTCTCTCTCTCTCTCTCACTCTCTCACACACACACACACACAGACACACATATATATTTGTAAAAAGTAAACGGAAACAACAAAGCAGATAAAACAGTACAGTACAAGGGAGAAATATGTTAATTTCACGCTTGATATAGTGAGAAAAAAGTTTTTACGTTTCGGACACCAGTCCTTCATCAGAAGATAGAACGAGAAGTAAAAAGATAAAATAGAAAGAAAGATAGAGTGTGAGAAGAGGAAGGAACAGAAACACTTATGAGAGAAAAACACGTGTGTATTCAGTGTATTTTTGAGGAAATATATATATATATTTACAAAAAAAGGAAAATATATTGGAAAATGTGTGAGATCCTTGGTACAGTTAGGTATATTTGAAAAAAAAAGGAAAAGAATGACTTCACTTGCAGTGCTAAATAATTTGATTTAATTTTATAATATTATAATATTATAAGATTAAATCAAATTGTTTAGAACTACAAGTGAAGTAATTCTTTTCTTTTTTTCAAATATACCTAACTGTACCAAGGATTTCACACATTTTCCTATATATATACGAGGTGTGTCAGAAAAGTTCCAGGACTGATGTCACAAAAGATTTATTTCAAACCCAAACTTCACACTAAGACTTTTCTCCTTCAAAGTAATCCCCCTGGAGTATGTAACTGTAATCTTAGCTCTCTGCAGCGATCACATTTTTTCTTCATAATTTTATATACATGTCCTCTGTTTCAGGTCGTCAAGCAATGAGCACAGATCAACGAACAAACTTGAAGTTTCTGGTACGGTTGGGGAAAAATCCGCCAGAAGCACTGGGATTGCTGCAGCATGTGTATGGAGGTGAGACGATGTCACGCTCACGTATTTTTGAGTGGTGCAAGAGGTTTAAAGAAGGACGCGAGGACGTGGAAGATGACCCCAGGAGCGGAAGGCAGATGGTGCGTAGCGATCGTCGGCTGACTGTTCGACTGATGGCAAATGAGCTGGCCATGAATCGGGACAGCGTCTGGAAGATTCTCACTGAAGATTTGGACATGCGGAAAGTCTGCGCGAAGATGGTGCCAAAACTGCTGAACGATGATCAGAAGAGTCGACGCATGAAAGTGTACCAGGACATCCTCGAGCGTCTTGAAACCGAACCAGTCATCACCAGTGATGAGTCATAGATCTTCGAGAACGACCCGGAGGGGACCCGTTTTGAAGACGTGGACGACATCAAAAAGGCCGTGACGACGGAACTGCGGAGGATCCCGGAAGAATCCTTCCAGGGGTGCATGCAAGCGTGGCAGAAAAGAATGGAAAAGTGCATTAAACTCCAGGGGGATTACTTTGAAGGAGAAAACTCTTAGTGTGAAGTTTGGGTTTGAAATAATTCTTTTGTGACATCAGTCCTGGAACTTTTCTGACACACCTCGTATATACTTATATATATATATATATATATATATATATATATATATATATATATATATATATACATATATAAATGTACATATATATATATACATATATACATGTACATATATATATATATATATATATATATATATATATATATACATATATATATATATACATATATACATGTATATATATATATATATATATATATATATATATATATATATATATATACATATATATATATATATATATATACATATATATATATATATATATATATATATATATATATACATATATATATATATACATATATACATGTACATATATATATATATATATATATATATATATATATATATATATATATATATATGTATATATATATATATATATATGCATGTATATATAACTGTATATTTATACATATAAATATATATATAAATATACATATAAACATGTGTACATATATATATATATATATATATATATATATATATATATATATATATATATATATATATATATATATATATATATATAAGGATTAAAATACTGGAGCGTGTTGGAGTTAAACACCCTCTTCGTATTATAGAAATGACAGTAAAAGGTATAGCTCAATGTAATTAAACAGAGCCGAAGAATTATGAAAATAAAACAAAGAAGCCTTCAATACATCAAAAGTCTTTTATTAGTCAACAATGTTTCGTCCTATTAAGGACTCATCAGGGCAATCAAAACCACAAGAAGCACTATCGGCCAATACAAGCCGAAAACTCCGAAGAATATGGAGTGTACATACACTAAAGTATTGGAAGATTATGGGTAAAAAAATATAATAAAAATCACTAAGGAGGTGGATAACATTTTGAACCATATTACAAATATAGTCCAAAGCAAAAAACTAGAGCTAAACAAATGTGGTTATATAGAGCGGGAATTATAGTACTATATGTAATACAATATAATATAATATAATATACTTGTAACAATATTAAAATTAAAATTAAAATTAAAAGGCACAATATACATATGTATATATATACGCACACGTACGCACATATACATATACATCAATACACATTTCCATCATTAACAGCACAAATTAAACCTTACTAAGAGTTTAAATATAAATAAGCATAATAGGAATAAAAATAAAAATAATACGTATATCTAATATACAGTATAACATGAAGTAATGAAATGATTAAAAGTAACACATATAATATATAATAAACTATATAATTATATAATATATAATATAATATAATAGATAATCTCCAGTTAATTTACACAAACAATATAGATGTCACAATAACACTATAATAATAATATAATAATATATAATATATAATGGCATGTAAGTTAACAAATCAATTCATATAGAGTTACAGAGGAGGTGAGAAAAAAAAAAAAAATTGTACAATACCCAAAATTATGATGGTACAAAAGTATATAAACATCTTACATGATATATAAAATTTAACATATCATAATGGTACATAAAATCATCGGTAAGTAATAAGGATCAATAGTACATTTACAAAGAGTTGAATAACAACTTCAATATAAAATAATGAACATAATATAATATATAATTACTTATAATTACAAGGTTGGTAAACAGACACATATGTGAAAAAAAAACCTTGTAATTATAAGTAATTATATATTATATTATGTTTATTATTTTATATTGAAGTTGTTATTCAACTCTTTGTAAATGTACTTTGAGTCAAAAGCAGAAACACACATTTTATCTTCTCTGTTTTTTTCTTTGCGTTTTTTCCTTAAAGCCTCTCAAAATGTGCTTACCATCATTCCTTTGGTATGTAACTATTGTGCAATATATCCCTGATAATGTCACCATGTTCATACGCAACCTGGCCACTGAAATGTGCAGAGTTTGCAGAAATAAATGATTAAGGGAATTCGACATGTCCGGCCTCCTGTCGTTTTACTTTATTGTATACCAGCAACAGTACCCAGCGTTGCCTGGGTAGGTAAAATAATATCTGCTTTGATGAAAAGGTGTTGATCTTAGCGACTGCTTCTCGATGACTCATCTATGGCCACACACAGGCCATGCGGGGAAGGTTGGTGATGACCTCTATCACTGAGAAACGCGGGTGAATGACGAAGGGGTATGCTGGGGAAGGGAGGTAATGACCTCTAACACTAAGCCAAATTTCCTCACGCTATTGATTGGAAACCGATGAATTCTCAAATACACAACTAAAAGCTCAGACGACGTCAGTGGCCATCGTTTTGCCTTTGACCATCTATAAGATGTGTAATGATAGGTTCTATCGTAGTATAAAAGTTGAACCAAATAAATTGATTTGTGTGTGAGGTGGAGCCAAAGTTTCGAATTTGAACGAAATCGGTTGAAAAATGTGGGATCTAGAGCCGAAAAGGCGGAAATTTGAGCGAAACGGTGGTATTTTCGAATATTTAAGCGGCTGCCACGCCGTTCCTGAACAAAAAATCCAAAATGTAAAGCCACTTTAAGACGTGAAATAATCAGGTCTAGCGTAGTGTAAAATTTGAACAAAGTAGGTTGATTAATGTGGGAGTTAGAGCGAAAATTTGAGTCTAAAAGTGGTACTTTTGAATATTTAAGCGGCTGCCACGCCGTCCCTGAACAACAAATGCAAAATATAAAGCCATTACAGGATGTGCAATGATACATTCTATTTTGCTTTAAAATGTGAACGAAATCAGTGGCAAAATGTGGGAGCTAGAGCCAAAAATCTTATTTTTATGTGCAGAATGACCCCGGAATAAAAAAAAACGATACGCTGATATATAGAAAAAACTCCCCGATGACTAATCTATGAGACTGTAAAGTTTCATGAAAATCGGTCATAAGATGTAGGCCCCTATAGGTAATACACAGACACAGACACACACACAGACACACACACAGACACACACACACACACTTAATTTTATATATAGAGATTTAATTCCGTTCCCGCACCATCGGCAGGATTCAACATCAAAGATGGGTGAGTTGCGTAATGTCGAGTGCTTTCCAACTATTATATTATGGTTAACATTGCATAAGGACCAATTCTACCCAGTGATGAACCACCAAATTTAAAAGTGTGTGTGTGTGTGTGTGTGTGTGTGTGTGTGTGTGTGTGTGTGTGTGTGTGTAAGAGAATTCGATTCGCAAGCGAATTCGATTCGCAATCGTGAGGTTGTGAGTTCGAACCCAGACCGGGTGATGCATTATGTTCTTGAGCAAGACACTTTGTTTCACGTTGCTCCTTCTACTTAGAGTTGCGACCGATAGATAGTATTAGCAATTGGAAAGATCAATGGAAACGTTGTTTCCTCGGTCCGATTTGAGGAAAGTCGATCGACTCTCGATATCTCTCTCTATATATATATTTGTGCCGACATGCATACGTACAAACGCGCACGCACACATATACACACACGAACACATATATGTCTACGTTATGTATATCTATTTAAGGGCGGTGGATTGGCAGTATCGGTAGAGGGTCGGACGCCATGCTTTCCAGCATAGTTACGTCCCTTTACGATTTGAGTTCAAATCCCGCCGAGGTTGACTTTGCCTTTTATCCTTACGGGGTCGATAAAATAAAGTACCAGTAATGAACTGGGTATTTGCTGGCCTTGTGCCTAAAGTAGAAACAGTTATGTATATCTATTTATGTATTCATTAATTGGTATAAAATCAAACAGTGGAGATTCTCACAGTCACTTCTATGTGCCAGCACACTTCTTGTCTTCATCCTCTCTCAATCTTTTCTATATTCCCTGACTGTCACCTACCTCGTGGATGTCACTCTGCCGACCACTGGTCTCTGAGGCATTTTTGCCCATCGCTGTCATTGACAGCATCTGGCTGTTATAACTGCAGTTCTAGCGTTGAGCTTTCTCATTTTTTTAATGAATATATATATATATATATATATATGTGTGTGTGTGCGTGTATCTGTGTGTGTATGTGTGTGTGTGTATACACCTACACATTTGTGTGTGTATGTGTGCGTGTGTATACACACACACACACACACACACACACACACACACACACGTATATTCAGATGAAGAAAGGAAGCACTTATAATTATTCTTATTGGCTGGCATTAGTCAGACATGTAGACTTGGTGAATTAGTTGACGGATTACGTTTGCTACATCCATATATATCTATTACGACTATCAACCACACGTTTAAAGATGAAATAAGCTTTGACGTTTATGGAATAACTACACTACATTTTAATCGGTTTGATCTCCATTTGTCATCAGGTGTCTTATACGTAGATATGCGTGTACATAGTATTGCATTTGAAACTTCTCTTAACAAAATTTATTAACGCTCTTATCTATTATACCACTGACACATTATTGACATTTATAGTTCACTAAGCGTAGTCAAACTGTCTGCACTCGTCTTTCTGATCGGGTTATCAGTAAGACTATATGCTCTGCTTCATTTGATCTTTTTTCGTCATACTTCTCTATGTTGTTCATGTAATCCAGTTAAAACAAGGACAACTTTTTCAACATGGCTCCCTACGAAGTATGAAAATTTCATTTCAGTACAACATGATTTCTTTTCTCACTCAATTCTTGAAGTAGATGTTTCACGTTTCAATGTTTCTCAGTTCTGTCCTTTAGGGATCTCTAAGTTGCCCCGTTATGAAATCTAAAAATGCATGGACTATTATAAATGCAGTTATACTTTAGCTATAGGTTTAACTTGAGAGATGATTCTGTGAGCTGTGCTGTTACATTTGAACAGATTTCTAATGTTACTTGGTCCAAGCGTTACTGGTAACATGTAACCCAGTACAACCTCTGTCACGTGGTCGGGTCGTCAGTGACTAAATCGTAAGCTCCAACAAGCTTGCTTAGTGATGAGGGAGAGTTTTAGACACAGCCATCCTATAGTGTGTAAAAGAACTCCAGATAGACAGAGTTCGTTAGCCTTGGCTGGCAGTCTGTCTAGGAGAAGGACAACTCTGATTTTATAACCAGTATAGATGGGACTCCCTAATCAAACTTTCAAGTGACCAACCGTTTCATCCTTGTGTTGAAAGCAGATGAGCTGCGGCTCGGTAGCCGGCTTCCGAGTAATGGTTTGACGAGGATTCAAGAACCACTGCCGTCACTTTATCCATATAGATGGATATTGGAGCAATTGGATCTCTCTCTCTCCCTCTCTCTGATATTATATGTGTTGCAGACTCTCTAAATATCCTCAGACAACTTCTTGAAGTATAGAAGAAACACAGTGGAATTTGGTTTTACCTTTACTTAGTCAGAATAAGGCCACAGTTTTAAGTAAAATCTCTTTATGAGGAATAATACATCCCAGACTATATTAAGCAATGTCCCCTCCAACTTAAAAAAAAAAAAAATTCGGTTGTGATTTTAGCAGTGAGCACTTAGTTGAGCCGGCCGTATGAGAGTCGGATATAAAGCCTAGCAGTCTTTGCTCTGGTGCTCCGAGTTCAAATCGCGGGTCAACATTTTTTGTCAGCCATTTAAGGTTTAACAATTCCACCCATCCACTCAGAGAGGTGAGATTGTTAGAGCAGCGGAGGAGGTGTCATATGGTAGCTGTTCGAGTATTTGCATTCTGAAATATCAAGTGGGAGAATTAATCCTTCGCTCTGTGTAACCTCGGTTTTCTCATCATGTCCGTGGGGCCTTTTACGAGAGTTTCACTCTGTTGTAAAGGTTCCAACAAAGTCTCCAGTTTTTAGATCTTCTCTTCCTTCCATCAACTAAGTAGGCACAATCCTCCGCCACAAAAAATAAATCAACAGCGGCAAAACTGTACAAATCATACAAACACCCTTTACACACACACAAATACATACATGAATACATATATATACAAACACACACACACATGAATACATATATATACAAACACACACACACACATGAATACATATATATACAAACACACACACATATATATATATAAGTATATGCATGCATACACACACAAACACATATATAAATATATGCATACATACATACACACTAAAAAATTGTATATATATATATATACACACACACACATACGTATATGTACAACTACATATATATATATATATGTATGCATATATACATATATATCTACATATACATACATGTACATCTATATATATATGTACACACACACACACATATTATATATATGTACACACATACATATATCTATATAGATATGTACACATATCAATATATATGTATGTAGTTTTATGAATGTAGCTGTTGCTTTCCAATTATATGGAATACTGTACGATATCAAAATCTCGCGAGAGTAAAGTTCATAATTCTTTTCCTAGCTAATTTGCTAAATACTAAACATAATCTACATGAATTGCATTAGTACATTATATCTTATTACATTTCTAGCCAATAGTCAATTAAGCCAGTCGTTTGGGAGATTTTTATCTATTTACCTGTCTGTCAGTCTGTCTGTTTTTTTTATCTCTTTAATAAATTCATATCTATATGTTTGTTTGTCTGTCTGTCTCTATGATATCTGTAAATATCCCGGATCAGTGGTTCTAGTGATATCTTCATCACTAGTCTCCTCTCCACAATACAGAGTCTACAACACCTGCTTACCTTTCATCTAAGGCTTGCACCCCCCACCGATCTTTCAGTTTAGATGTTAATTAGCAAATGGGAGTATGGCAGACGAGAAAGGTATGTCTGGTCACAATTAATAATAGTAAGTTAAAAGTTAGCGAGATGAGACGATACTATATTGCGCTGGAATTCAATAATCCAAATGTAATGAAACGTGTGGAAAATGGGGCAAAACGCGAACAGGATTTGACAGACATGTCTCTATTTTTCTTTTCGTACGTCTCTTTTATCTTCCTCTACTGGATTTTCTGTACTATTCATTACCCGATTATCTCCCCCTTGTTCGCTGTAAAACCAGACAGGGGCGCTTCTACATTCTCTTTCTTCACAGTCATGCTTCGAGACGTGAATTTACACACTGACTAATATATGTGAAGGCACGTATGTACGTAGTTTTACATATTTCTCTATGGACCGAAAGATGAGGCAACGATCTGACTCCAGTTTCTATTATTGTTGGAATGGCCTTCAGCGATCGTTTACTGCATTTTCCGTCTATAGAGAAATACGAAACTCATGGATTTATAAGCTCATCAAATAATAATTCTTTCTAACTTTGCTCAAGGCCAGCAATTTGGTGGTGGTGGGGAAGTCGATTATATTGACTCCAGTATTTGACTGGTATTTTATCTCATCAACCTCCAAAGGACGAAAAGCAAAGTTGACTTCGTTGGGATTTGAACTCAGAACGTAACGAACAGGAACAGATTGCTTCCTACTCGTATTTGTTCGACGCTCTGAAGACTTTGCCAATTCACCACGACGAATCCATTAAATAATAATTGATAACAGTTTATCATAATTTCTGTATACGAAGAAGGCCTTGTGGGATAGCTCGACCTGCTAGAAATAACAGCTAAATCTTCATACTAGAGCCCCCTCCCCCAAAGCATTGGCTAATCTATATAAAACTATTTACACCCTGTCTGAAAAAAGCGGGGTGGTAACGGAATATATTTGATCACAGCTCTGCAAGGCCAGGGCTGACCTGGAGCTACGCAAAAGCAACAATAACCACAACATCAATCAAATTTCATTCACAAAACATCGGTCAACGTGATTGGTACTATATTTTATCGCTTTCTTCGAGGGATGAAACGGCCAGTCGATAGCCGCCGGGTTTGTTCTCTGAAGCCGGAGCAGCGAAAATATTAAAATATGTTTAAATCACCAGCAGGCCGACAGCCTTCATCTCTTTCCACACGACACCCACCTACCATCTACCAACTTCATTTCCGCGTAAACAATTAATGTTATTATCGAACATGACAACGAAAAGAAGACTATGCATGTAAAGTAGGCACAATTTGGAAAACTCTGTGTGTATGTGAGCTTGTATACACCCATATATACATATGTAAATCCCTCTCGCAAAGTGCTCTCCATTGATTGCGTGGCCCTTTTGTAGATAGTCATAAACACAATGCCTTTTGCATTCCCCAAAATCTTCTCTGCAGATGAAACGAACTTGGCCTTCTTTGGAGCAGGTGAGGATGGGTGTTTTCACAGCATGGATTGTTTCTTTCTCTCAGATTTATGAACCCAACACTCATGCTGGGTTAGGAAACGTTCAAGAAAACCAACTTGATGTGCCTACACAAATGTCAGATTTTCCCGTGATGTGATCAGTCTGGTGCGCTTTTGGTATCTATCGAGGAGAAACCTTCATCATGACAAGTTCATTGTGCAGAATATTCTCAACTATCTCACGGGATATGCTAATAGCCTGGGCTAATTTATTTTTAGTCAATTGTCTGTCAACCAACACCATGAGGTGAACACGATCAATGTTTTCCCCGGTGGTGGCAGTTGCAGGACGTTCAGGCCTTGGGTCATTTTGAAGACACTCCCTTCCTCTCCTAAATTTAGCTGCCCACTTTTGCACTGTTGATAAAACCGGAGCGTCATCCCCTAATGTAGCAACCAGGACAGCATGAATGTCCTTCGGGCTAAACCTCTTTTCTGCAGGTACTTGATAACACCACATGCCAAATTTTGTCCATTTTCAAGAGAACTCGTTACTAGTTACCTTTGAAGTCTTCTTTGAACAGTTAGATGTCAGTTTACCTGGAAAGAGACAATGTAGTTATTAAGAAGAGTTGAAATTAATGCATACACAATTTCACAGCTCTAGCACCACTCCTTCATAGTCAGCCTATGAACTTTTCAGCCCACCCTCATATATATATATTCATCTTAGCTTCGCACGGACGTATAATAACACACACAGACAGACACGGTTACGCACGTGCACAAGTATAGCTCTCTTTACAAAACGGTTGCTTTTCCATTTCAGGTAGACGCGCTTCATCATCCACTTTTCTAAAAAATAAATCATACACAAAAAAGCAATAGTTTTGCAAGAGATGTCAACATGAATGGACCTGTCATTTTTATCTAAAGACATTTTTCCAATTTCAACCAACCCGTCTCCTCAATCTTTCTTCTGATGAAGGACGAGCGTCCGAAACGTTAAGACCCTCTTCCTGCTATATCAAGCGTTAACCTAATATATACCTTCCATATACTGTACCGATTGTGTTGTTATTTCTGTTTACCTTTTACATATATATATATATATATATATATATATACATACACATATAAAGTTATGAAACGAAAGGAGCTGTGTGGTTACTAAAAACAAGGTTTAGGATGGTGGTTAGGACGGAACAGGAGGAGAAAGGAAGAAAGGAGTTTCCATCGTCAGCTGTAAATGTTTCGCGAACCGATGTTTCGGCGCTGAATTACAGGACATCGGTGTAGTTCGGGTGCGCCCGAGGCCTTTTATTAATCAAAAGGCCAGGTGGAAAAGGAGAGAGAAAAGGAAAAAGAGGGAAATGAGGAAGAACTGGGGGGGGGGGGGGTATGAGGAGAGAGGAAGAAGGGGGAAGGGGAAAAATAGGAAAGGAATAGGAGAAAAAAAGTGTACAGGTCCCATCGTGGAAAGACACAGGTGAAAGAAACATGCAAAAAAGTAATCGTGGAAAAATAGGGAAAGTAAGTTGTGGCCAACCTGGGAGACTTTAGCCTGGTGGTCAGCTACGACTCAGAGCTGGTATAACCGTGCTGCCTCTCACATAGACAGGAGAAAGTGAGAGAGAGAGACACGGGCAACCAAAAGGGAGGAGAAGGGAAAGGGAGATAATCTAGAAGGGTTTTTTTTTTTTTTTTACGACGGTGGTAAAAACGTGCCGCAAATATATATATATATATATGCAACGTATACTACACAATACAAAATATATCTTCACACACATGTATGTATGAAAGTATGTAAAAAGTAAATGGAAAACAAAACAGCAAACGATACAGTACAATAAAAATATATACGAGTTTAATGCGTGATTATGGTAGGAAAAAAGAGTCTTCACGTTTTGGATGTTAGTCTATCATTAGAAGCTAGAAATAGAAATGAAAGGCAATACACACACACATATGTATATATATACATATATATATGGTACCCATTTACGTGTGTTGTATTGAAGCAAATAACTTTGTGTCTATTCTTTACATAAACCTACC
>OZ024741.1:52233126-52255626 GCA_964016885.1 Eledone cirrhosa
GATATATAGCTTGGCACTTGCAACGTGGCAATTTATATATACACCATATATGCACACTATAGATGATGTTATCCAAGGGAAAGGCAATGGTCGATACTACCCAGTACCAGTTATGTTGTAACTCATTTTTTTCCCAACTGAGTGATCTGTAGCAACGTGAAATAAAGTCTTATTCAAGGTCACACCACATCGCCCTAAAAGGGAATCAAACTCACAACCGTGAGATATTTAGTAGCGAGAGCGTTGAACTCACTCACGTGCCTCTCCAGATGCAAATATGACAGTTTCTAACAACTCAGTTGGAGAACCACACAGAAGCTCCCTCTATGGCTTAGTCAGCAGTCAACCCTGATTAAGCAAACCCATCGTCAAAGGTATTCCAACCGGGACCACACCACCTCATTTTTATGTGTATGTAGCTCGGGAATGTATCTGAGGTAAATGTGTGATTTGAAGAAAATCTGGGACAACTTATTAAATACATGACCATTGTCTCTTGCTGTTGGCTTAAAAGTTGTGGTTGTTGCAGTGCTGGTGGTGGTAGTAGTTATAGTAGTAGTAATGGTAGTCGTAATGCTAGCTGCGATCGTATTAATAATGGTGGTGGTAGTAGTGCTAATTGTGGTGGCAGTAGCAGGACTAGAAGTAGTGGGGCTAGTAGTGATAGTGATAATGGTGGTGGAGGTAGGGTTAGTTGTAGAAGTAATGGCTGTGATCGCAGTAGTAAATGTGGTGGTAGAAGTAATGGAAACTGTAGTGGTTCTTTTTATGTACTTGACTGACGTAGTACTAATGGTGGTGTGTATGCTTGTAGTTCAGATTAAAATATGTTAATTTTCAAAGCTTAAATAGACGAACAAATATTTAAATGAATTAAATATTGAAATTAAATATTTAAACAAACCACATGGAAATTGTTTAACGAAATTGATAAAAATGAGAAAAAATAAATAAAAACAAGAGAGACAAAACCAAAATGAATTAACAATATTTTAGCGTCTTTATGGAAATAGTTGCTTTTGAACTCTAATTCAGTTCTGAACAGGTAGACCTATGATCAAAGGCGTTTCAGCCACGACTATCTACACTTATTTAGGCTTAGTTAATTCATAATATATTAAATGCGCCGCTTTTTTTTTTCTTTTAGTACGTAGAGCGTGAAACGGGTAGCTATTTGTAAGGTATGAAATGTTAATCAAGAAATATAGGTTACCTTTCAGTCCTTGACTGAAATTAATGCATGCAAGATTTCACAGCTCTAGCATCACTCGTTTTTCTTTATTGTTTGATAGATCACACATCGCATACATATATATTAGTAGCAATAATGAATACAAATACCAAAATCTAGGGAGGACTCGATAAGGGTTGTATATAAGTAAATATAGACCTGTAGAGCAAATATGAGCACACATTAAAAGTTTAAGCAAACAATTTCTGCTTTCATCCTAAAGATCGCGCTTTTGGGTGAAAGCAGAAATTGCCTAAATTATTAATCTGTACTTTTTATATATATATATATATATATATATATATATATATATAATGGTGGTTATCCGAAGGGGATCGGAAAGAGACCACAGTTGAATAAGATAGTCAATATCTTCGAGAAGAAGCATATTTATTTTATATGAGATGAGTTCTACAGGACTTGAATTGTTTCATTCATGCGAAATCATTAGGAGTATCTTGATTTCATACGAATGATAGTCATGAAATCACTCTTAGTATGTACACACACACATATATATATATATACATACATACATACACACACCATATATATATATATATATATATATATACACACACACACACACGTACATACACACGCACACATATATACACACACACATGTCTGTGTATATATGTATGTACGTATATATACACATACGTACATACATATATGCACATATACATGCGTGTGTAATTGCGATCGTTTCTATGCTTTTAGCATTATATATATATATATATATATATATAATGCTAAAAGCATAGAAACGATCGCAATTACACACGCATATATGGCGACGCGACGAGACCTTTTTTCTCATTTATGTCATTGCCCAGTCTTTATCTTTCTATTTCTTTAATTTCTCGTTTTCTGATGACGGATTGGCATCCGAAAGGTTAAAACCATTTTCCTACTATATCGAGCGTAAAACTAATAATATATTTCTTCATTGTACTGTGTCATTTGCTTTGTTATTTCTGTTTGCCTCTCTCTATATACATTAGTTCAAAAATAACGAAACATACAAAAATACCAAGCCTTAGGTTCACACTTAGCCTCACAAGCTTTATAAGCTCGGTTGGTCTTGCTTGGGAATCCTGCCTGATCAATTGGAGATGGTTGCTTCTGGTAGGACCCTCTGGAAGGTATATCAGAAGACTGCTCCCATGACCCTCCTAGAAATTAGTGGCTGAAGTAGAAATCTCTGAATGATATTTAAGTTGCCCATGATGTCGTGCTGTATGAGCTGGTATCTAAATTTCATTACGTTGGTTATTTTGAGTTATGTCGTAAGTATTTTATGTCCTATCAATCGAATAACCAGCAGTATCTATGTGTATTATATAAGCGTATGTGAAATCTGCGTGCAACATCTGCGCGTAACATCGTGTAATATCTTTGTTATATCTCAGTCTGGTATGTGTTATCGTAAAGCTGATACTTTATGTGAACCTTTATTTTGTCTCTTGTCGGAATTGATTCTGAACTCGTTTTGAAGATTGTAAAATCTTTTTCCTTTTTGATGATAACAATCGTCGGAAAAATGTTTCAGCTTGCTGAGATATGAGAATATGCTGGTTGTTTATGATTATAAATTGAATTTATATAATATATGCATTGTGATATAATTTTTTAAAAGTATGATATATAAACAATAATGTTTCGAAAACCAGTTTCTGGTGAAACGAAGTTACTTTGTAATACAAATACTTCAATTTACTGTTTCTGTATTGAGTATTTTATAGTAATTGTCAGATAAATGGTGGTTCTTTTAGGCAAAAATACATTTTGAAATTAACCTCAATATAACAACGGCGCTTCACAAACCCATCAACTTCAAGTACAGAAGTAACTATACACCGAGTTAATATTGATAAATTTATTATCCTCAGTCGTAAATGACAGCTTGCACTTGCTTTGTGAACAATGATGGACGCACCGTATATCTTTTACACGGCTAGAATTCTACTTTCATCTGCAGCCGCTGCACTACTGTCTTCCATCACAGTCTTGACTATGATTTTTGAACGAACTCCATGGTACACCCTCCCATGGGTCGGTGTCTAGATAACGATTGAACATTAAAAATAACATTAAAAGCTTTCGATTCTTGCTTCATAAATGTCATTATTTCGAATCACGCCAAAAGAAAAATGCCGATAATTCAAAGAAAAAGTTGGGAGAAAAGACAATTTATGAATTTAGAATAGGAAATTTTTAAACTAGATAATCATAATTTGAATATAAATACACATTTGACAACATTCAGTGCAAGTACAAATAAAATACCGACAATAGACAAAAACACCAAGAAACTATTCCAGTATTTTGTACAAAGAAAAATATCGAAAGTAAACTTTACTCCATTAACAAAACAGTACACAACATCTTATCAAAAAACACTTAACGATTAATGTCTGAAGTCAGTTATTTACATATTTATTTTGAGATTAACTTTAGAGAAAATCTGAACATTTAAATAAACAATTACCAGTAAATGAATAATTCTCAGGCTTAAATAACCTTTATCGCAGCAATTGGCTGTTGCTTAATACTGTCCAACACGTGATCAATCGTGTGAAAGATGTCGACAAAATGGATGCAGTTTTATCGATAAAACTGCAGCCATATTTATTATTGTTGAGTTGTTAATGTGTGTGCTTTGAACATAGAATTTTCTTTTAGCTGCTTCAATCGACAGAACTGTCTGGAACAGACAACTACGTTTTAAGTCCCGCACTTCCACATCTTTGCAGGAGTTCACAACATTTAAACATTTGTTAATAATTTAGTTTTCTTTAATATATCCTTTAAAAGGCTGTCGTTAAGAGATGATTGTAATATGTTAAATAAACAGCCAGTAGAACATAGATATACCCCAAGCTAAATTTAACGCTCGAATTGTTTGTAATTTTACCTAGTTTGACTGGAAGTGTCTTGAGATGAGATGGATCATTCACGTAAAATACCGCGCTTTGCATAACATATGGCTGCCGTTTTGTCCTTATTTTATGTGCAAAACCGTCTTTGAATATTAATTTTCGGTGAGCTTCATTTATAGAACTTTCCGTTAGTTTCTCCAATCGGCACAGTCTTCTGGGACAGACGCCGTCACAAAGAAGCACAGTACACTGGAACCAAAGTCTGTTACTACCACGGAGTTGAAAAACTTCAAATATAGGGCTGCTTACAATTCCGTAGTTTGAGATAAATCTAATATTCTGTGGAAATACCACACCATCACCGCAACCTTCATGTAAGAGTTGGTAAACATTGTTGTAATTGCTAACCCAACAGTCGTCGACTAGGAAGTCGTCACTATCTTTGTTGTTCCATTCGCCTCTCAGTTGAACCTGCGTATAAAACAAAACAAATGTTTAAAACCACATGTCTTTCATTGCTAAATAAAGTGAGGAGATTTAGCCTACGATAAAAAGAAAATACATTGAGTTTTGCTGCTAGGAAGTTTCCCTCCGAACTATTATCTCAGACAAAGTGTTTCTGTGGAGACCAGTAGTCGCCCATGCATACTAACCTCCCCTCTTTACACCACCGAAGTTGTCCAAGGGAAAAGCAAGGGCCGATACAACTTGGCACCAGTGACCTCACAACTCATTTCTACAGCTGACTCAGCTGGAGTCACATGAAATAAAGAGTCTTGGCCAAAATCACAACGCACCACGCGGAAATCGAACTCACAACTCGATGATTGGGAATCCAACGCTATAACCACTAAGCCACGTACCTTCACAACCCACAATGTATCTATGTATATGTATCTATGGATACTTAACCCTTCATGAAATTACATGGGCATTTTTTAAACCTGGTGGCGCTCACTCCAGATCTAAATACTGCCGATTTCTCCCACAGAAAGAGAGAAGGAGGTAGAGAAGGGAAGTAAGGAAGATATACAAGAGGGAAAATTATCCCAGTACTGACTGGTATTTTTTTTTATCGATCTCGAAAGGAAAGTTATAAAGATGAAGAATCGACCCAGTACTGGAATGCTACTTTTTTATTTATTTATCTCAGAAGGCTGAAAATTGACCAAAACAGAATTTGAAATTAGAGCGCAGAGAGCTGGAAGGAATAACGCAAAGAATTCTAGTATTCTGTTCGACATTCTGATGATCCTGCCAATTTATCGCCTATATACCTATACCAATAAGGGAGTATCTACATTAATGATTCTGAACATTGGGTACCCTTTTAAATAATTTTGGAGGTCAATTTTCCTAAATCTTACTTTTTAATACTAAGCATGTTTTTATACCGTTTTGGCAGGGTGGGTACCAAATGTCTTCAGATGCCGTCATGGGTGTATGGAAGAAAAAAGTTAAACATTGCTGTAAATGGTATTTTCACTCGATCTAAAAATAAAAGCTACATCTCCCTAAAAATCATGCACTACCGTCTTAAAAAGGAAGGAAGGACACGGTTATTGAAGTAACTAGATCAGAGGCCTCAAACTCAAGGACTCAAAAAGGCCATTACCTCACGGGGAAGAGTCATAGAGAGCCAAAAGATGATGTGGGTGGTGTTTGTGATTTCCCCCAGTTATACTAATTTGTAATACAGCTGATAGGCTGCTATTTTTTCCTCATCGAAATGAATACACACATGATATGCGAAATATACAAAATGCGAGAAATTTTCCGTTTCAAATTTTCCTTAATTAGTTACGAAAATTGTTCTGTTGTGGTCATAGAAACGTAGTTTACAGGTCACGTGTTTGAGACCCCTGAACTAGATGTATTTTCTGTAGATAAACGTTCGTGCGCATGCGTGGATATCTTAGTAGCAAGGTTCGTATGTTACGAAACAAAATCAATTTCGAGTGAAATAAAGTTACTCTATAAGATATTAGGCATACTATTAATAAAGATAGTTCCCTTTGTTTCTATATAAAGCACTTTGATATTGATTTCTATGTTAGGCACCAAGCCAGCAAATCTGAGTGAAGGGCAAAATCGATTAAATAAACCCCGGAAGGATGAAAGGTGAAGTTGACATTGGCGTGATTTGATCGCAGAGTATAAAGAGCCAGAACAAATAACGAAATGGCATTTTATCAGACTACCAATTCTGCCAGTCCATCACCCGACTGAGTACTTTAATATTAACTTTGTTTTATCTGCAATATCTTTACAGATTAATATGCATGTCAACTTTGCTTTTTATCCTCCCGGGGGTCGATAAAATAAAGTACCAGTTAAATATTAGGGATAATTTAATCAACTTTGCTTTCCCTCATATTTGTTGGTTGTGTGCCTAAGCTAGAAATCAAATATGAGGGTGGTGGATTGGCAGTGTCGGTAGAGCGGCCCTTTATATTCCGAGTTCTAATCTCGTCGTAGTTAACTTTGCCTTTCATTCTTACGGGGTAAATAAAATAATTACTAGTAACGCACTGGGGTCGACATGATCTACTTTCCCTTTTAATTGCTGGCCTTGTGCCAACATTAGAAACGAATATCAAATATATATGTAAACATTCCTCGTTCAATTCTTAGCTGGTCTTCAACGATAATTTCCTATTTACTGAGTATATTTTTTATAGTGCCCAGTGATATATACTTTTGTTGTTGGTTAGTCTCAGGTCAGCCTTGATCCAACAGACCTATAACCTAGACCTCCAGCCACGCCCAGCTCGTCTTTTTTCTCTTACATTAGTGTGCCTGACATTATCTAATGCTTTTAAAAAATGGTTTGCAGAGGGAAATTATATCATTTCTTGCATGCTCATGGACCATATCTCCATACTGCGTGAGCTGTGGTTCATACGAAAATGATATCAAAGCAAAAACATTTCTCAAACATTTTGAAAAGCAATACATTTTTTTAAAGGTATACAACGAAGAAAAAGTGGATGAAAAAGGGTGGGACCTAAATTTAAGGCAATTTTATGTTAAACGAAAATAGAGGGAGAAAGTGCTGTAAAACACTAAAATGTTCAACACCAAGTTACCTACCTTTTTACCCAAGTCCAAATCTGTTTTTAACGGACACCCCTTTATATCAGTGAGATATAAAGTCAGCTTTCGTCTGGACTTCACATGAATACCTGAAATTTCTTCAAAGACAATGGAAGGTCTGGTCAAGCGGACGGAATTGGAAGACACGATGTCGTATGAACGATAAGTACAGACGATTAATCTACTGAGGAGGTAAACCAGCAAGGCGTTTTGTACTTCACGATATAGGGTCAACTGTGCAGAGAATTTGTCGCTGAGGGGGTTCTAGATAGATAAAAGGAAGACGTGTGTGTATATATAATTGGGTACGGAATGGAAATAATCAACATCAATATGAGAGAGAGAGAGACAACGAGAGACAACGAGAGAGGAGAGAGGAGAGAAGAGACGTCGAGGCGAGAGAAGGAGGCGTGAGAGAGAGGGGGGGAGGGGAGAGAGGGATAGGGAGAGAGAGAGCGAGAGAGAGAGAGAGGGATAAGACAGCTATATACAAAAGTAGAAACAAAATAACAGAGCCAGGCCAACCACCGTAATTAAGTCAACCGCGTGGAAAGAATGACGTCACAGAGAACAGCGCTAATAACAACAGAAGAGAGACCGCCATCTTGCCTCATCACTACATGGCTGGCTGAGACATGGCGACCGTGTGAGCTATGTTAAAAAATAGAATTTACACCGACAGAGCTGCCGAGATAAATTCATATATTATTTTGGGAAGTGGTCCCCCCCCCCCCACACACACACACGCACGCCCACACACACAGAGAGAAACGTATTCACACAGGTATATACTAATGTATACACATCACAAATATACACATTAATACCGGCCTCCACATATCTGTGCAGACATCTTTACAAACACATACATACATACATACACACATACACACATGGTGGCTGCCAACTCGTTTTCGAGTACGGCCACTACTTTATATCCATGTAGGAGAACCCCTACCGATGCGCTGAACGAGCGTGACTTTTTAGTCCAGCCAGCGACTTGAACACTCTGGCACAAACACTGCACTTGTGACAATTATTGACACAGTGTACATGGTACCATGTGACGACAAGTGCAGAGAGATCTCCAGATACAAAGCAATGCCTGTGCCGTGAAGCTTTTATAGTGAGCAAAGGCACTGCACAAAGCCAGTCCCACTCTCTTAACCAAGATGATATTTACCCAAAAGAAGAACAAGTCAACATCATTGGATACCATCAGGGTTGCAGGTGTTATATCCGAGTTTTCCTTCTAGAATTCTGCCTTGACAAAGGCTAAGGGGTCATCTCTCCCAGTGATTTTGGATGGCCATTGACTCTTAAGAGCTCCTCTGCCCTTTGACAGGTTTTGTTTTTAGTCCTGCAGGATGTCCAAAGTCACCCTCCTCACTAAGAAAGCTTGGTGGGGTTGCCAGTTTAGTCGCCAACGACCCGACCATGAGACAGGTTGTACTGGGATACATGTTACCAGTAGCACCAAGTGGTGACCTGACATAAGTCGAATTGATACATACATACGCATAAACCCGTTTATATAGACACATGTATGCACGCACACAGCCTCGTGTACACATATCTATACATATGCACAGATACATACATATACATTCGGATACATAGTCATATCTATCAATGCACACGCGCACACAAACACGCGCACCTATACAAGTTTATACACATTTCTAGACTCTAAAAGTAGCAAATCACACGTAAATAATACCATAAATTCTGTACCTTTTGTTTCATTATACACACATTGTTCGATTCCTGCCGCAACTGATCGGGTCCATGTATGAAATCGAAGACGGTATAAGCGGAATCTTCAGTAGTATTCTTTTGAAAGACCCCATTTTTACACTCCAATTCAGCATAAATAGGGAAGGAAGCACCGATAGTTAGTCGCCCTAAATTCCTTGCTGTAACGTTATTTGATATACAATCGAGGTGGATGCTGTAAGGATCCGGTTGGGAATTCCCTGATAGCAGGGCAATCATGGAGAATAGGATCCAGCAATAGAAACATGAAGCTGAAAAAAGAAAGACAATGAATGTAATGAAAACTGGTAGCCCATAAACGGGTATCACCCTAAAGGTTTGAATTTCAGGTAAGAAAGTATGTATGGTTAGACCCATAACCTCTGATGGGTCGTAGGGGTTCCGTAATGACATACAGCGTGTCTTGGGAATTCTTTTAAACCTAGCGGAGGTCTCCTTCCTCTGTAAGTCTAAATACAACCGATTTCTTCCAGAGAAAGAGAGTGAGAGAAGTAAGAAAGATATTGAATCGACTCCCAGTGTTGGATTGGTACTTTTTATCGCCTTGGGAAGTTAGACTGGTGGAAGAAAATAATTCAAGGAGAGAAAAGATGACGATTAATGTTGCTTTTGAATTTTTGCAAGAAGCCGGAAAATAATTCCATAGGCGACATGTGAAGAGAAAGAAAATATCAGAATGGAATTTGTGATTGCATTTAGGAACTTTAGCTGTAAATGGACGAGACCTACCCACACATCTGATTCTTCGTTTAAACTCATGAATGCGAGGCAACAAAAAGGAAAGCTCATCAGAACAATTCCCACGAGAATATTTATAAAGATTTAACACGAATCTAAGGTTGGGTTAGTTTTCTGCGAGATGTCAGACTAAAACCTTAGTTAAATTTCTATCAGTAGGGAGAAATAGCTGTTCCCATAACCATTATTAAGGCCTCTAAAACTGATGGGAGTGAGGCATCTTTAAGCCAGAAACAGGCTCGTATACTTGCAATAGAGTATTTCGCTGAAAGCCCTGAAAAGCCACCGAGGTGGGTGCTAAATCAGTCAAGCAATTAAATATATTACTCAAGTAGATTTACATTATCCATGCGGCTGTAGGCTGGCGATAAAAGCTCGGAGAAGGCATTGTTATTGCTTTTGGTGTATAAGCGTAATCTAGGATTATGTTTGGGATGCATTGAATCACCGAGTCCTCACCATTTTTGTGAAGGCGCGTGGCCTAATGGTTAAGGTGTTAGATTTACGATCCCAATGTTGGTTCAATTCTTGAATAGGGTTGTGCGTTTTGTTCTTGAGCAAAACAATTCATTTCACGTTGCTCCAAAACAACGTTAGTGTGATGTCATTATCACCTACTTCAAACATCACTGGTGACAACTCGCTATATTATACTAAAAGAAGAGAAATAAATAAAGAAATATATAGAAATATATATTTTTGTAAATAAGACAATAACCGTGTGGAAATGGAAGCACCAATTGAAACATAAGTTTTAAATCTCCGAAGCCGTTTATGAAAGTATTGAAGAAGACAAGAAAACACACTTCGATCTTCCGGCGTGGAAGAGGCTCCTATCAGAAAAAAAACCGTCCATCATTTCTTACCTGTTGTACAAACCTGGCTGGACACAGAACACTGCACAAACATTCTAATAGTTCTATAGAGTTATGAAATAATACATATGAATAAGCCATAGATGACGAACATCATTAAGTAATGTCAGTTTCATGAGGAGATAAAACGCCTCCATCTTTTTGAAGGAAAAAAAAAAAAAAAAAAAAATGAGTATAAATCCTGGAAAACAAAGTCCGATATTGAAAAAAAAAAAAAAAAAAAAAAAAAAAAAAAAAAAATCACAAGGAATTGACACTCCAAATTCACTATCCTCCTTTTACTTTGCTCCACTTTTCAAATTAAATGACACGACGGTTCAGTTATATTCAAATATTGTAAGCGCGTCCATTGAGAATATCGTCTATGACAAACTGCTCAGTTGCTCGCATGTGTGCGTGCTGAACTCTGGGTCTTTCCGCTGGGAACAACCCCTCGTTTTCTCCCCCACCCCTTTTTTGTGTACATCCATCCATTCACTCATTCATTTACTGCCATTCTACCTTCCTGTGTCTCCCCCTCCATGCAGCCCCTTTTCGCTCTCGTTTTCTGGCACCTCCATATATATAGGTGAGCTATGCTGCCCTCTTCCCAGCACTTTCCCTTCCACCCACACACACCAGCCACCCACCCCTGATGCCGCTCGGTGCCCCAGTCCCGGCCCCACCCCTCCAAATCGACACCTGCAGCACTTGCGACATTACTAAACAACGGAAGAGGGACTGGAACAATTTGGGGTGCGGCTGCTTCCACCACCTCACCTGCGTTAGCTTGACTCGTCGAGCTTCCAATGCCCTCACAGCGTGGAGGTGCAGGAGCTGCCTCTTCCCCACGTCTTCCCAGCCACGTCCGTCTGGCACACCACCAGAGAGGATAGCGAGCTTGCCTGACGCCCGAATCTCGCTGGTCAACATCGCTCAGCTCAGGTGGCTCCGGAAGACCCCACTCAGGATCCCGATAGCGGCACGGGTGCCGGTAGCCGATGCCCTCGCTTCCTCGATTGTGAGCGCCATGGACTCCAATCGAGCCAGTGACTGGGAGCGGCTGTTCTATTTCGCCCCACTCGCCCTCGGCCTGCCCAGCTCTGGATGCGGTCGGTCAACAGTAGCCTTCGTTTGGCCTATGTCTCGAAATTTGGGCGAGCGCCCATTCCAAGCGTGCCCAGGGACGCCACACACCCCACCCTCAGGTACCCCCTATCCTCCACTCCCGAGGCCATCGCCAAGCATTTGCGTGACCAGGTAAACGCAAAGCTTATCATGGGTGATGTCTCGGCCGCAGTCAAAGTTGTTGCCTCAGAGGACACTGTCCTCCAACCCACCGAGGAGATCCTGGCTGCTCTGCGGCTCAAACACCCTGATCCACCCACTGATCTCAGACCCATACCCCCACCTGCTCCTTGTGTCTACTGATGCAGATATCATGTCCGCCATCAGGTCCTTCCCAGCTAGCAGCTGCGGAGGTGTTGATGGTCTCCGACCAGGCCACCTCGAGGAGTTGACATACCCCCTCTCCGCTGAGGCCGGGCCACGCCTTCTGAGTGCAATTGTGGCGCTCACCAATAGGCTCATTCATGGTGCCCTCGACCCTTACGCCCGAGGCCTCTTTTTTTCGGCCAGCCTCACCGCTCTCAGAAAGAAAGTGGGTGGCATACGCCCCATTGCTGTGCGCAATGTCTTCCGGGGGGGGGGGCTGCCAAGGTGATCTGCAAGTCCGTCACACACGAACTGGGTGAGGAATTTAGTCCGGTGCAACTGGGTGTCGGCGTGTCCGGTGGCTGTGAGGGAGCCTCTCATGCAATCAAGCAGTTCTTCAGCAGCTGCCCATCGGTACCGGCATCCAGGGACTCCAGGCACCTCATTGTCAAGCTCGACATGAGGAATGCCTTTAACTCTTTACGCCGGAATCATCTGCTCGAGGCCTGCCTCAGCCGAGCACCTCTGCCTACCCGCTGGCCTACCTGTCATATGGAGCCCCGAGCATGCTCCTAACTGCTGATACGGTCATACCCTCGGCGACTGTGGTCCAACAGGGCGACCCTTTGGGACCCCACCTGTTCGCCCTTGATATTGACCACATCGCCCTGAGTATCACGACCCCTCAACGTTTGGTATCTGGATGATGCTACGTTGGGCGGTCCCGTATGGACGGTCTGCCAAGACCTTCAATCGGTGATTCCTACCCTGGCAGGAATCGGCCTCCAGGTCAACTCGGCCAAGTCGGTGGTGGTGAACGTCAGCCTCGATGCTGCGAGCTTTGCAGCCCACGTCTTGGACGTGCGGTCCATTCTCAGCCAGGTTCAGGTGACCCCTAAAGAGGATGTCCTCATCCTCGAGTCACCGATCCACCCGCCAGCCATCCGCTCCACCATCAGGTCCAGGCTTCAACAGCTCCAGACTCTCACGAGCTGACTGGGCTTGATTGACGGCTACCCAGCTCTCTTTCTGCTGAGGAACTGCTTCGCCATGCCGAAGCTCCTCTATACACTCCGCAGCGCTCCATGCTACACCCAGACATTCTCCTCGCTGACCTCGATACTTGTATCCGAGCAGCAGCCGAGGGGATTTGCAACGTCAAGTTTAATGACATAGGGTGGTAACAGCTACTTTACTGGTCAGGTATGGCGGCCTAGGGGTCCGGTCCCGGATCTCACTAGCTTTTCCGGCGTATCTTTCGTAGGTAACCTCGTGCCACGTCCTCGTCAGCAGGGTTCTTCATAACACAACAGAACCCTCTGTGTCCAGAGAACGTGAGGCCGCCTGTGAGACGTGGGACCGGCTAGGACTTAGCCCAGTAGACGTCCCTCCTCCTTCTTCCCCTGTTGACGTCAAGTCCCCCCAACGCACTTAGGATGCCATCCAGTGCAGCCTGGCCTCAGACAGGCTCACGCGCCAGCTTGATCAGCACCGCCTTGCTTGTTTTCGTGCGGCCTCCAAACCCCACAGTGGTGCCTGGCTTCATGCTCTGCCCTCCTTCTCCACTGGCACGCAGCTAGACAACCACAGCCTGCGAATCGGCGTTTCCCTGAAGCTCTGCCTCCGGATCGGCCAGCCACACCAGTGTCGCTGCGGTTCCACCGTGGACTCTTTCGGCCTCCACCCGCTTTCCTGTCGCCACAGTGCCGGCCGCATTCCACGCCATACTGCTCTCAACGAGGTCATTAAGCATGGCTTGGACGCTTCCAGCTCGAGCCGGTGGGGCTGGATCGAGGGGACGGCAAAAGGCCAGATGGCATGACCATCTTCCCGTTCCGTGGTGGCAAACCCCTCGTCTGGGATTCCACTTGCACCGACACTTTCTGCAGCCGCAACCTGGTGCAGTCTGCGACTGACCCAGGTTCTGCTGCACGTCGGGCTGAGGGGGGCCAAACTCCTCAAATACCGGTCGCTCTCCGACAGGTTTGCGGTCATTCCCCTGGCAGTGGAAACTTCTGGTGTCCTCGGCCCCAGTGCTACCTCCTTACTCACCACCATAGGCGCTGAGCTGGACAGCCGCAGGTGTGAGCCCGGCGAGTTGGAGTGGCTTTTCCAGCGCGTCTCCCTTGCCGTCCTCCGGGGAAACGCCTTCTCCATTCTGGCTGCCGAGGCTGTGGGTGGGCCCCATCGCGTACCAATACATTAGTTATATACCATTCTTTCATCATTACAACTTATATCCACATTAATGACGTATTATCTTTGTTGTCACTGTATTTCTCTATGATATATACTCAGCTGAAAATGAGTACCAGCTGTAGCTGGGAGGTTAACCCTGCAAAGGACTGGCGTCCTGTCCAAGAGGAAGTTTTAGATTGCCGTTTAACGTCAAGAAGACCGAGATAAGCACCGGCCTGATGAGCATCTGGGCTTGAGACAGATTTTAGCCTTTGTTTCCTACTTTATTCTGTATTGTCTGTTCTATGTATAACATTAATATCCTTTATTGCTATAGCTGAACCCACTATTCAATGTAAATCCCTCACCGTGTCCGTTACTTTTCTATGTATTTCGCTTTTGTACTGACCGCTCATCTCATCCACTTTGTTGTTAATAGAAGAAATGAAGCCTCATGACGTCGAACAACATGATTTCTGGTATTTGTTCCAGCTCTAGACGTCCTTAGTTCAAATCTCACTGAGGTCAACTTCACCTTTTATCCTTAAGGGCTTGATAAAATATAGCACTGAGGAAGTCCTGGGGTCAATTTAAATGACTTAGAATTCCCTTGTATGAATGGTGGGTGAGAGCGGCGAGATTGATGAGGTCGAACAAGCCTAATCTAACTATGCTTTCTTAAGTCGGAACAAAACCAGGACAGGGCACTTTCAATACTGGCGAGGTAACCAAGTAATCCGGGGCTTTGTGTGGTGTTTATCTCTGGAACTACTCAGTCCTCCACTACTGGGGAATTTGACCTTGTTGACATTTGTTTTGTTTCTTTCTGTTACATATTCATCACAATTTCTAATGTTATTCCTACTGTTTTCACTTCAGTGATGTCCCCTTTCCTTTACTTGATGTAAATCCTACTGTATTGTGTTGTCTGTCCTTGTATTGTCCCCAGTTTATTGGGCTTTTGTGACCAATAAAAGAAATTACGTTCTGTGTTGAAATCCCACAGATTTCAGCTTTACCTTTCTTCCTTAAGAGATCTATAAAAATCAATCACCATTCGTAGGAGTCAATTTAATCGATTTCCCACCCTCCCATTCAAATTGCTGGCGTATGCCAAAAGTAGAAATTTATTACACCTCAGTTCAAGTCCTACTTTGTCAACTTTGCCTCCATCGTTCCGAAGTCGATGAAATAAAGTACCCGCCAAGTACAGGAGTTGATATAATAAACTGTTCCCATCCCTGTTGGCCAGAATCAGAAATCATAATTTCTTAAATATAAAAAAAAAAAAAATAATTATGAAGAGACGGAAACCGAAGAAGGCTCCTTTGAAATCTCATTTTAGTTCAACCTACTTCCACGTGAACATTTGATAGACAGAAAAAGTTTTAAAAAGGTAAAAGAATAAAAACCGGAATCAATCAATCTGTCTATGTCTGTAGACGTTCACGTTAAATTCTCGCGTGACTTAGTCAAATATCGACCAAACCACGATTTTCTTGGACGAAAAACGAAAAATATAAAAGATTTGTTCTAAAGCCGTTTAAAAATGGATAAATCATCCGTTAAGAATTGTTCACGTGATTGCTGGATGTGGTTTGGTTGGTTGAGTAGTGGTGGAGGTGGTGATAGTGGTAGTAGTCGTGGTGGATGTGGTGGTAGTCGTGGTGGAGGTGGTGGTGGTGGTGAAGGTGGTGGTGGCAGTAGTCGTGGCGAAGGTGGTGGTAGTAGTCGTGGTGAAGGTAGTGGTGGTGGCAGTAGTCGTGGTGAAGGTGGTGGTAGTAGTCGTGGTGAAGGTAGTGGTGGTGGCAGTAGTCGTGGTGAAGGTGGTGGTAGTAGTCGTGGTGAAGGTGGTGGTAGTAGTCGTGGTGAAGGTAGTGGTGGTGGCAGTAGTCGTGGCGAAGGTGGTGGTAGTAGTCGTGGTGAAGGTAGTGGTGGCAGTAGTCGTGGCGAAGGTAGTGGTGGCAGTAGTCGTGGCGAAGGTAGTGGTGGTGGCAGTAGTCGTGGTGAAGGTGGTGGTGGTGGCAGTAGTCGTTGTGAAGGTGGTGGTAGTAGTCGTGGTGAAGGTGGTGGTAGTAGTCGTGGTGAAGGTGGTGGCAGTACTCGTGGTGAAGGTGGTGGTGGTAGTAGTCGTGGTGAAGGTGGTGGCAGTAGTCGTGGCGAAGGTGGTGGCAGTAGTCGTGGCGAAGGTGGTGGTAGTAGTCGTGGTGAAGGTGGTGGTAGTAGTCGTGGTGAAGGTGGTGGCAGTAGTCGTGGCGAAGGTGGTGGTAGTAGTCGTGGTGAAGGTGGTGGTAGTAGTCGTGGTGAAGGTGGTGGTAGTAGTCGTGGTGAAGGTGGTGGCAGTAGTCGTGGTGAAGGTGGTGGTAGTAGTCGTGGTGAAGGTGGTGGTAGTAGTCGTGGTGAAGGTGGTGGTAGTAGTCGTGGTGAAGGTGGTGGCAGTAGTCGTGGCGAAGGTGGTGGTAGTAGTCGTGGTGAAGGTGGTGGTAGTAGTCGTGGTGAAGGTGGTGGCAGTAGTCGTGGCGAAGGTGGTGGTAGTAGTCGTGGTGAAGGTGGTGGTAGTAGTCGTGGTGAAGGTGGTGGCAGTAGTCGTGGCGAAGGTGGTGGTAGTAGTCGTGGTGAAGGTGGTGGTAGTAGTCGTGGTGAAGGTGGTGGCAGTAGTCGTGGCGAAGGTGGTGGTAGTAGTCGTGGTGAAGGTGGTGGCAGTAGTCGTGGTGAAGGTGGTGGTAGTAGTCGTGGTGAAGGTGGTGGCAGTAGTCGTGGCGAAGGTGGTGGTAGTAGTCGTGGTGAAGGTGGTGGTAGTAGTCGTGGTGAAGGTGGTGGCAGTAGTCGTGGCGAAGGTGGTGGTAGTAGTCGTGGTGAAGGTGGTGGCAGTAGTCGTGGTGAAGGTGGTGGTAGTAGTCGTGGTGAAGGTGGTGGCAGTAGTCGTGGCGAAGGTGGTGGTAGTAGTCGTGGTGAAGGTGGTGGTAGTAGTCGTGGTGAAGGTGGTGGCAGTAGTCGTGGCGAAGGTGGTGGTAGTAGTCGTGGTGAAGGTGGTGGCAGTAGTCGTGGTGAAGGTGGTGGTAGTAGTCGTGGTGAAGGTGGTGGCAGTAGTCGTGGCGAAGGTGGTGGTAGTAGTCGTGGTGAAGGTGGTGGCAGTAGTCGTGGCGAAGGTGGTGGTAGTAGTCGTGGTGAAGGTGGTGGCAGTAGTCGTGGCGAAGGTGGTGGTAGTAGTCGTGGTGAAGGTGGTGGTAGTAGTCGTGGTGAAGGTGGTGGCAGTAGTCGTGGCGAAGGTGGTGGTAGTAGTCGTGGTGAAGGTGGTGGTAGTAGTCGTGGTGAAGGTGGTGGTAGTAGTCGTGGTGAAGGTGGTGGTAGTAGTCGTGGTGAAGGTGGTGGCAGTAGTCGTGGCGAAGGTGGTGGTAGTAGTACTCGTGGTGAAGGTGGTGGTGGCAGTACTCGTGGTGAAGGTGGTGGTAGTAGTCGTGGTGAAGGTGGTGGCAGTAGTCGTGGTGAAGGTGGTGGTAGTAGTCGTGGTGAAGGTGGTGGCAGTAGTCGTGGCGAAGGTGGTGGTAGTAGTCGTGGTGAAGGTGGTGGCAGTAGTCGTGGTGAAGGTGGTGGTAGTAGTCGTGGTGAAGGTGGTGGTAGTAGTCGTGGTGAAGGTGGTGGCAGTAGTCGTGGCGAAGGTGGTGGTAGTAGTACTCGTGGTGAAGGTGGTGGTGGCAGTACTCGTGGTGAAGGTGGTGGTAGTAGTCGTGGTGAAGGTGGTGGCAGTAGTCGTGGTGAAGGTGGTGGTAGTAGTCGTGGTGAAGGTGGTGGTGGCAGTACTCGTGGTGAAGGTGGTGGTAGTAGTCGTGGTGAAGGTGGTGGTGGCAGTACTCGTGGTGAAGGTGGTGGTAGTAGTCGTGGTGAAGGTGGTGGTAGTAGTCGTGGTGAAGGTGGTGGCAGTAGTCGTGGCGAAGGTGGTGGTAGTAGTACTCGTGGTGAAGGTGGTGGTGGCAGTACTCGTGGTGAAGGTGGTGGTAGTAGTCGTGGTGAAGGTGGTGGCAGTAGTCGTGGCGAAGGTGGTGGTAGTAGTCGTGGTGAAGGTGGTGGCAGTAGTCGTGGTGAAGGTGGTGGTAGTAGTCGTGGTGAAGGTGGTGGTAGTAGTCGTGGTGAAGGTGGTGGCAGTAGTCGTGGCGAAGGTGGTGGTAGTAGTCGTGGTGAAGGTGGTGGTAGTAGTACTCGTGGTGAAGGTGGTGGTGGCAGTACTCGTGGTGAAGGTGGTGGTAGTCGTGGTGAAGGTGGTGGTAGTCGTGGCGAAGGTGGTGGTGGCAGTAGTCGTCGTGGTGGAGGTAGCAGTAGTCGTCGTGGTGGAGGTAGCAGTAGTCGTCGTGGTGGAGGTGGCAGTAGTCGTCGTGGTGGAGGTAGCAGTAGTCGTCGTGGTGGAGGTAGCAGTAGTCGTCGTGGTGGAGGTGGCAGTAGTCGTCGTGGTGGAGGTGGCAGTAGTCGTCGTGGTGGAGGTAGCAGTAGTCGTCGTGGTGGAGGTAGCAGTAGTCGTCGTGGTGGAGGTAGCAGTAGTCGTCGTGGTGAAGGTGGTGGTAGTCGTCGTGGTGAAGGTGGTGGTGGTAGTAGTCGTGGTGAAGGTGGTGGTGGTAGTAGTCGTGGTGAAGGTGGTGGTAGTAGTACTCGTGGTGAAGGTGGTGGTGGTAGTAGTCGTGGTGAAGGTGGTGGTGGTAGTAGTCGTGGTGAAGGTGGTGGTAGTAGTCGTGGTGAAGGTGGTGGTGGCAGTACTCGTGGTGAAGGTGGTGGTAGTAGTACTCGTGGTGAAGGTGGTGGTGGCAGTACTCGTGGTGAAGGTGGTGGTGGCAGTACTCGTGGTGAAGGTGGTGGTGGCAGTACTCGTGGTGAAGGTGGTGGTGGCAGTACTCGTGGTGAAGGTGGTGGTGGCAGTACTCGTGGTGAAGGTGGTGGTGGCAGTACTCGTGGTGAAGGTGGTGGTGGCAGTACTCGTGGTGAAGGTGGTGGTGGCAGTACTCGTGGTGAAGGTGGTGGTGGCAGTACTCGTGGTGAAGGTGGTGGTAGTCGTGGCGAAGGTGGTGGTGGCAGTAGTCGTCGTGGTGGAGGTAGCAGTTGTCGTCGTGGTGGAGGTAGCAGTAGTCGTCGTGGTGGAAGTAGCAGTAGTCGTCGTGGTGGAGGTAGCAGTAGTCGTCGTGGTGGAGGTAGCAGTAGTCGTCGTGGTGGAGGTAGCAGTAGTCGTCGTGGTGGAGGTAGCAGTAGTCGTCGTGGTGGAGGTAGCAGTAGTCGTAGTGGTGGAGGTGGTGGCAGTCGTTATAAAAGTGGAGGTGGTGACGTTTTGCGATATAGAGACGGTGTTTGTGGTAGTATTAATGATGGTACCAATAATAGCTGTAATAAGTGTGTGCTAGCACTAGTAAGGTAGGTAAGCAGTAGTAGTAACTAATTGTATTCTTGTCTGAGTTTTTGAAGAAAACTAGTTTGAAGCACGCAAAATTTTCTTTATTACAACTCCCACAATACTCTGACACACACTAACATCGCCTCACGCACAAACCTTGACTCTAAAGTATCTGAAGCCAGAGGGCTCACCAGACCGGTGCTTATCTCGGTTTCAAATGGCTGAGTATACGACTCCATACCTCCTGGACAGAACGTCAGTCCGTCGCTTCTACTGCTGCTACTTATTTTCAGCTGAGTGTACTGGAGTCACGTGAGAAGTGTTTTGCATGAGAACACAACATACAATCCGGTTCAGGAATCGAACCCCCGACATTATGATGTTAAGTTCAACACTTAACATATACAGAGAGAGAGAGAAAGAGCGAGAGGCTGATGGATAGATCGAAATAGATTGGTAAACAGGTATAGGGAGAGATGGACCAATAGACAGAGAAACAGAGACTGATATACTAAAAAGTACCGATAAAGTGACAAGTCAGGCAATCATATTGATGGCCTCCCCACAGCCCCGGCGGACAGAATGGAGCAGACGTTTCCCCGGGAGACGGCAAGGGAGACGCGCTGGAAGAGCCATTCCAGCTCGCGAGGCTTACATCTACGGCTGGCCAGTTCAGCGCCTATGGTGGTGAGTAAGGAGGTAGCCCTAGTGCCGAGGACACCAGAAGTCTCCAATGCCAAGGGTACGACCGCAAACCTGTCGGAAAGCGACCGGTATTTGGAGAGTTTGGCCTCCTCAGCCCAACGTGCAGCAGAACCTGGGCTAGTCACAGACTGCACCAGGTTGCAGTTGGAGAAAGTCGGTGCAAGTGGCATCCCAGACGAGGGGTTTGCCACCGCGGAACGGGAAGATGGTCATTACTAGTGCATGTACCGTCACTAACACTAATACTTTCACCCACCCAGAAACAATCACACTCGCACATACTCACATTGATGCGTACATAGACACATGGACGCTTACCCGCACACATACACAATCAATCGCTGGTTGCACACACTACGTTAAGGGTGCTCTTATCTGTTGAATTATCAGTCACACGATAATTTCATGAGCATCGTGATTTAAGGGAGTTTTGGCTTCTATTTCTAAAAGGTTGAAGGACAAACTAATGATTCCATCTCAGCTGTGGCACCCCACCCCTGACAATCAGGTGAACGGTGTCTTGCCGTGATATCCATTCATAACCAAAGCACTGAGTACATTGCAGTGGATACTACTTACATGCATGTTAACTATGTCATTGTTAGTTAAGTAACATTTTTCACATCTATTACCATAAGATGGTAGCTCAAAGAAATAGTGGACAACACTTGCTAAGACACTAGCGCCATTGGTTTCCATGGCAAGCCAAGAAGCTTCACTAACTCTAATATTGTATGTATGGAGACAGCACCTAGTAGAGTCGTATAGGCGCTGTAGTGACAATACAATATTGTCTTTTAAACTCGGCGGAGCCCATCTCTTCAGATCTGAAGATGGCCATTTTTTCCAGAGTAAGGAAAGAGAGTGATAGAGAGGACGTGAGAAAGAGATACAGAGATATCGACCCCAGTACTGGACTGGTGCTTTTTCATTAACCTCAGGATGAAAGGCAAAGTTGACAGCAAAATTTGAACTCAGCGCGCCGAGAACCGGAATGAATACAGTAAAGTATTCTATCCGAAATTCTAACGATTACCAATTTGCCGCCTAAATCCCATTAATTTGCAAAACATATCTTTCACAAAGCTAACAAGGATCTGTAGGTTTATTTTCGTGTGATTCAAACGACTGTCCAATTGTATAATTGGTTCTACTCAAAGCATAGCCAATCAGAATTGTACGTATACAAACTGTAGGGGTGCCGTCGAGAAATAGGACGCAACTTGGACATTTTAAACCCGACATAGCAGATCTTTCTCCTGGTCGGAACACAGCTGCAATGTATTCCAGAGTAAGAAAGAAAGAGAGGAAGAATCGACTCCTGTACTGGATTGGTACATTATCGACCTCGAAAGCATGAAAGGAAAAGTTGAGATCGGCGGGATTTGAACTCAGAGAGCAGAGACTGGGAGAAAATACCAAGGCATTTAAAAATAAAACACCCCACGACTCTACCAGTTCGTCGTCGTCGCCTTATTGGCATAGAGTTCCGGCCTTTGTATTCTGAGTTCAAATCTCGCCAAGTTAGCTTTGCATTTCATCCATACGGAGTCGATAAAATAAAGCACCAGTAATGCACTGCGATCGATTTGCCCCTCCCTAAAATTGCTGGCCTTGTGCCTAAATCAGAAACCATTGAGCGTCGAACAGATTCGTGGCATAGAGTTACGCCCCTTTGCGTTCTGAGTTCAAATCCCGCCGAGGTTGGTTTTGTCGCATCCTTACGGGATCGATAAAATAAAGCACCAGTCATGCACTTGGGTCGATTTAATTGACTTTCCTTCTTCCAGATTGTTAGTTTTGTGCCTAAATCAGAAACCATTATTATCATTACTATATATATATATATATATATATATATATATATAGTTAAAATATAAGTCGAACGCGGCTGCAATAATACGCTTGTTAGAAAAGAAAAATGTTTCAACGTATTGGACTAGTCCACAAGGAAAGATTAAAATTCGGAGACAGAGCCGGCTGAAAGGGTGGAGAACAAAAAAAAAAAAAAAAAAAAAAAAACCGCTGTTTTTATTTTTACGATGAGCGAGGAGAGCAGGCAAGTAGCCCATGTCCCCGTAACTGGTGCAGTCAGTCATTGGGGTGTCACTCTAGACGTTTGACTGTGTCCCTCATAGTATTTCAATGGGCCTTTAAGCAGAGGGTGATTAATGTGGCACAATTAGTAGCTCACTAACTACACGTTATACGAATTTGTCCAATCAATGATAA
>OZ024741.1:52260626-52275626 GCA_964016885.1 Eledone cirrhosa
AAGAATGAGAAATGAAATTTCGTTTAATTTTTTCCGTTTATATATATATATATATATATATATATATATATATATATATATATATATATATATATATATATATACTCAAGGTTTAGCAAATAAGAAAAAGTTTCAAAATAAATTTCAAAAAATTCACTGTACTCACTATGGTTACCTTTACCGAATCGGTTTCGAGTCTCAAAAATAAATGGACAGTCCTTGCGGCCCTCCATTTTAAAGATAAACACTCGTCAGAAGGTTCTTATCACTCGGGGAATATAAAATTTCCGAGCTCAAATTACGAACTGGCGCTATTCAAAATTGTACCCGAGATGAGAATGAATGATGTGGAAGCAATTCTGTCCAGTGCCGTGTGTAAAGATAGAAGCAGAGGCAGGGAGGTCAGTCTACTACCACTATAAATAGCAGCAGTCAAAAACGACCAAATTTTATCTCGACCAATAATAATAATAAAGAGAATAATAATAGTATATATCCCTACACGCAAAAAGCGTCCAGGGACACATGTATTGTCCAACCATATGCCAATGTGGTTCAATGGATATATGTAGAAGTTCTATTTAAATTGTTGGGAATTTTCAAACATACAAGCAAATATTTTTATAACTGATATAAAGAACTCAACAAATTATTGGAGTAAAAATACGATATATTAACAAATGGAAACTATATTTATAATACCATATTTATTTCATTATACATATTTCCATATTTATTTCATTATACATATTTGACTATCCGGGAGCTTCCAATAGAAATGTCGCATTCTTTAAGGGTATGTCAATATTTATTTATAAAACTGATCTATATTATATTTAATCTATATATATATATATATATATATATATATATATATATATATATATATATATATATATATATATATATATAAATATATATATAGAGAGAGAGAGACATATTAAAACAATGAAATAAAACACAAAACGGTTAATTCATAGTAAAATTCATTATTTTACGATCGTTTCTGGGGGGGGGGGGGGTTGTTCCACGTATGTCCATTCAATTATTGATCTATGTAAAATATATTACAAAATATAAGAAAACATACATACGTCTTCACTACTCGCCGTCTTCAGAAATAATGATTTTTTTTTTATTGAAGAATACAAAAAAACATACATATGAATAAGTAACGTTTTATAATCAGGTTGAGGTTGACCAATAGCAAGAATAGGAAGGGGCAGTATAGATCCTTAAGTTGGTAGTAGTAGTAGATGAATAAATAAGCCGTCAGGGGATGAGGTGTCAAATGACTTAGAAAAGAAATGAAAGTTGCTAGTGTAAATGAATTTAGACATATTGTATATAAAAGTGTTGATGGTCAAAGAAGATTACGGTTGAAGGAAAGGGGGTACTGAGATTAGTGTGTTACATCAAGTAGAATGGTATAGAATAAAGGTTCTCAACGGGGGGCGTTGCGTGGCCCCAGCGGGGTGTTATGCAGAAAGGGGGCGTTATGCAGTAGGGGGGGGGGGGGCGTTTGAAACTTTGAGGGCGCTAGAAGCTCGTTTAGTTTGGTAAGTTTTATAAGTCATATTGGTACGTCTCTTAGACAGTCAGTGATTTGAATGAAGAAAACAAAGAAAATAAATTAAAGAAGCTTGTCAACGAATTCCCTAGGGAGATAAAAGAAAATCAAAAGAAATCAAAGAGAATGAAGGTAAGGACTACTTCAACAGAAATGACAAGAAGAAGCAATGGTGGTGATCATACACACACATACATACATACATACATACATACATACATACTCACACACATATATACACATACATACACACACACAGGCCGGCGTTAGTGTTTGATGAAGTTGAGGACCTGGTCAGCTTTCAGCCAGAAGTGTGGTATTTAACCTCCCTAGGTAATAAAATCTGGCGACAAAAATTTTCTCCTTACCAAAAAATGAAGACATCGTCAGACAGCTTGTTAAATAATAAGGTTATGTTTCCGAGGCAATCCAAATTGAATCGACATGGGAACGGACGAAGTATGTGCTTTTGGGTTCTTCATCCGTTCCCCTGTGAGTACCAATTCACCCCCACTGGTCTGCGCAGGCGCAGGTCGAGGGGGAAGTTGACCATTAGCTACCGCAGATTTAAACGAAATTCGCTTAGTCAGTTCCCTCTCTCAGCCAGACAATGACCCATTCAAGCCTGCACCATAGTTTACTGCTACCCATCCCATCTGTGGCAGTCAGCCGAAAGCCAGTGGGGATGGGAGAGTGTTAGTATTTACAGGTCTCTATACTACCTCTCACTAATCATGGACAGTATAACTGACCATCAACCCCAAAGAGTATATATTTAATTCTATGTATCATAGTTTCATATTGGAAGTTATAAGTGAAATTAGAACTAAAAATTACAATTTAAAATCGAAAATCCTAAATCAAGTATCAGAAATTATAAATTAAAAAATTAACAATTAGAAATTAAACAATTAAAGATTTTTCAAGTGAGAATCCGGATTGAGGTGAGTAAAAATAAAATAATATAGATTGAAGTGAGTAAATAATATGCAGAGAGATGTTTAAGTAAGAAGTTCTGAAAGGGGTCCTAATGTTACAATTACACTATCTACATACTGAACGATGGTGCCGTACAGTAGAACTGAGGGTAAACTACAGTATTACGGGTAGTAGTCAATTGGGTACATAGTCCTAATATGCATCACATGGAACAAAACCAACAAAAACATATATAAAGTACACAAAAGAAAAGAACCAATGAATGAATGAATGAATGAGTGAATGAGTGAATGAATGAATGAATGAATGAATGCAAAAACACAGAGTACATATATGCAAAGTGATCCATATTATTGTCAATTTGTCGCGATGTCGCGAGACTGGCGCACAGAACAGTGTCGCCACTTTCGCCATTGAAATATATATCACAGCATTATTGTGGATTGGCAGTATCGGTAGAGGGTCGGACGCCATGCTTTCCAGCATAGTTACGTCCCTTTACGATCTGAGTTCAAATCCCGCCGAGGTTGACTTTGCCTTTCATCCTTACGGGGTCGATAAAATAAAGTACCAGTAATGCACTGGGTAATTGCTGGCCTTGTGCCTAAGGTAGAAACAATTATTATTAAAGGACTTGAACATCTGAAACTACTTCGCTTTTCCTTATTCGATATTTACTCCGTCACTCCTATGTGGAGTAAGTACGTTGAGTGCTTGATTTGAATTGCATCAATATTTACCCTAAGTATATATATATATATATATATATATATATATATATATATACCCAAAGTATATATATATATATACAAATAAAGATTCAGCGAGAATCGCATTTCAGCGGGCAGGAAAAGCGAAGCGAAACGCAAAAATCAGAAATGATACTGGCAAAGTGCTCCATAGTTAAAAACCAGAGCTAAACAATGTGTGTTAAGAAGCCATACAAAACTGAAAAGGTGGTCAAGAAGGCATTAACCACCCAAGCCATATATATATATATATATATATATATATATATATATATATATATATATATATATATATATATATATATATATATATATATATATATATATGTGTGTGTGTGTGTGTGTGTGTGTGTGTGTGTGTGTGTGTGTGTGTGTGTGTGTATAATATATATATTATACACACACACACGCACACACATATATATATGCAGTGTGACAAGAAGCTTGTTTCCCAACCACATATTTCCGGGTTCAATCCCACTGCCCGAGCCGACCAAAGCCCTGTGAGCGGATTTGATAGATCGAAACTAAAAGAAGCCCGTCGTATATATGTATATATGTCTGTGTGTGTCTTTGCCTTTGTGTTTGCCCTCCCACCAATGCTTGTTGGTTTGTTGACGTCCCCATAACTTACCAATGTGATTCTCCAGCATGGGCGTAGTCCAGAGACAGAAAAAAAGTAAAATATATATATATATATATATATATGTGTGTGTGTGTGTGTGTGTGTGTGTGTGTGTAGAAGAGGGGTCTCAAACTCAAGGACACAAAAGGGCTATTACGTCCCGGAGGAGAGGCACAGTGGGCCAAACGTAGTGGTGGGTGAACATTTTCACCAGTTATAATCATTTCTACAATAGGAAGAAGGCATGAAATTTGGGGTTTAGGGTTCAGTCGATTGCATCGATCCTAGTACACAACTGGTACTTAATTTATCGACCCAAAAAGGATGTAAGGCAAAGTTGAGATCGGCGGAATTTGAACTCAGAACGTAAAAACGGAAGAAGTACCGTTAAGCATTTCGCCAGATGTGCTAACGATTCCACCAGCTCGCCGCCTTATTTTTACCAGTTATAATGCGATATGAAATATTGGTTCTACCACGGGCCACAGATAAGTAGTTCGCAGGCCGTATGTGTGAGCCCCCTGCTGGTGATAAATAGATAGATAGATAGATAGATAGCCGTGTACCAAACACACACACATTTCTTACTCTCTCTGTCCCTCCCTCTTTCTCTCTTCATTTATATATATATATATGTCCAGATGTCCAGAATTAGCCGTCGAAACGGCTTGAGCTCAGCCGTCGGGGTCCTACTCGTTCCTATTACCCACTCTACTACCCTAAGTATTGAGTACTTTGGTGCGTTATGGTCCATCTGGTTCCTTACCACATTTCCTTCGTTATATATATATATGAAAATATGGGTGAGAAGAATACTGCTGGTTGCACATGGATAACATGTTATAAAATGAGTCCCTCATCAGTGATTTACCAAACGATCATGGGTATTTCATCGCATTAAAAATCATATACCTCACGTTGGAGCGATAATAACTAAAATAAGTTATTAGGACAATAGAAACGCGTAAAGCGAGTGAGACAAGTAAACAACACAGGGGGAAGCTAACCGAAGATGGAAATAAACACAAGCAACATAGTTATTCTTTCAGCATAAGCTGTGTGAATATATGAGCGAGACAGAAAAACAGACCTTTCGCTAGTGAATCCGGTGTGAGAAAGAATGAAAACCGTTTTCCCAGCGAACGGGAGGAAGAAAGAAGGGGAGAAACAGGGACTGAGTGAGTGGGAGTGCGAGGAAGAGGTCAGTAGAGAGAAAGAGTTAACTGACGTGGCAGAGGGGACGAAAGAAAGTAAGAGAGAAACAGAGAGAACGAGGGAGCAGTAAGAGAGAAAAAGAGAAACAGAGAAGTGTGTGTGTGTGTGTGTGTGTGTGTGGAGCGTTGTTATTTGGCGTTGTTGAAAAGAGCTGTGGCCTTTGACCTGGCAATAAAAAACTGTAGACAAAATTCTTTCTGTACCAAGGCACACACACACACAAGTTTGTGTGTGTGTATGTATATGTGTGTGTGTGTTTCTATCTATGTTTATATATAAGGGATAAAAATATTGCTTTCTCAGTCACCAAGCTTCTCAATTCATTCCTTACTACTTACTATTTTGCTACGAGGTATATTAATTTGCAAGGTACTATTTTTCCCCTGAGTGTGTGATTTCAGAGAAAGGTAAGAAATTCTTCATATTTTGCATCTTTTGTATTTTGACTTTGCAGTTTCAATTGTCTATCCACTCAAAATATTACAACAGCTAACAGTGAAATATAGAATTTAAAAAAAAAAAAGCTTTTTCGACTGAGATCAAATGTTTTTTTTTATTTCAAAAATATATAATTTGAAATAGCTTGATTTTGTTTTGGACTGAAACTTTTTTGTATTTAATTCGTACGAGTATTTTTTCAAGAATTTAAGATAACTTGGTTTGGCCCAGTAATCTACTGATATCAAAATCAGTAGTATATTGAAAAATGGAAAAATAGGGTAGAGGGCGTTTCGTGATTTCGAGGGTAAAAAGGGGGCGTTTGGCCGAAATGGGTTGAGAACCTTTGGTATAGAACAATCTTGAAATGTTTATTTCTTTGTTGTGAGGAATAATTTGTCCTAAAAATATATAATATATAATATAATATAATATAATAAGTTGAGGAATATAAATGAAACCAAATGGAAGTGAAATTTAGATATAATATAGATAAAATATTATATAGGTAAGAAAATACTAAAGTTTGTGTAAGTATTGTATTGTGTTAGAGTAGTTAGAATGAAGTTTTCTCTGTAGGGAATTATATTTTCGAATAAGAATCTACATTAATAATCTGTTTTTTTTTTTTTTTAAAGGAGGTTTAAATGGATATCAGTTAACAATTTTGTTAGATTATTGAAAATAATGTAATATATAGTGCTAAATTATAGTTAATTACTTAAAACAGTTATAGGGATGAGATATAGGATTTAATCCATGGATTAATTTTAGTAGCAGAATATATATATATATATATATATATATATATATATATATATATATATATATAGATAGATAGATATACACACGCATATATATACATACACACACGTATATACACACACATACATACACATATATATACATGCACAGACATATACACATACTATATACACACACGCATATACATGTACACTCACACATGTATATATATAGGCATACACTTATGCATACACATACATATACACACACACATATACATATTCACACACACACATATACTCATACATTTTTTCTCCTATATCATTTTCTATATTTGTTTAGTTGTATTTATAATATTTGAATGTCCTTCTAATTTTATGGTTACATACTATAATTAATTCTTGTCTTTTATTTAATAGTGTCCTTCAATTTAGTAATCTCAAAAATTTCTTGGGAACACAGTCCACACTCCCTTCTATTGCCCTGATAAGAAATAGCTCTCTTAAGAATCTTCCAAGTTAGGTTATATTTAATATTCCTTTTTTTACAATTATTAACTGCTTCTGCTAAAGAAGTGGTATTAACTAATTTTCTGTTTCGGAAACTGTGGGTGTGTGCATAAAATCTCGATTTAAATGGATTAGAAGTGGATCCTATGTAAGATTGATTAGAGTCCCTAGTAGTGATTACACATTTATATACTATATTATTAATTAAGCAATTTCCATTTAAGGGGCAATTATCTTTTATTCAACAATTACAACCGTTTGTATATAGGGTTTCAGATGTGCTATCCATATTCTCAATAATAGTGCTAGTATTTGTGTTTACCTTTTTATTTGGGAGAGAAGGGTTTACGGTTGGGTGGTTGCGGCCCGAATTGTTGTTAGTTGGTGAAATTATACTGGATATAGCGTTTATAGAGTCATGGTTGCTTTGGAAGCTATTGGTTAGATTGGGTATGTAATTCTTAGTCCCTATTAAGGATGAGGAAGATGGTAGTTGGTTGTAGGCTGCTGTATTGTGCTGGTGAGGTGAGTGAGCAGATGTAGCAGGTGGGTATGCAGTAATATTCTGGTTACGCGTTGTAGTATTACCATAGTTATCTTGTGTGGTGTGCTATTGTGTGTGGTATAGATGGAGCTTTTTTTACATTTATAGATGTTATAGGCACTTATTTTTTGTTGTATATTGCTCGATGTGGAGTAAGAAAATTTTACTGTATTTCTGTTTAAGATTTGATGGTATTTGTGGTTAGGTGGAAAATGTTTATCGAGAATTGTAAAATTTTTTTAGGGATTTGGCCCATAGTTTGCAAGTTGAATGGAGCGTTATACCATGTTACATTTCTTTTATGGTTTCTAAAGACGGCGGGTAGTGAAGACGTATGTATTTTTTCTTACTATGATATTTTGTAATATATTTTACATAGCTCAATAATTGAATGGACATACGGGGAACTACCCCCCCCCCAAGAAACGATCGTAAAATAATGAGTTTTACTATGAATTAACGGCTTTGTGTTTTATTTCATTGTTTTAATATTTCTATTTTTGACTCTGTATCCAATGAATTATATCGTTGAAAATTTTGTATTTTAAACTTTGCTTCACGACATCTTCTACACACGGATTACATTGAGTTCTTCATACGGTTTAGACCCTACCATTGAGTGGTAGATTTATCTGTATATATATATATATATATATTAGTGTGTATGTGTGTATGTATATGTGTGTGTGTATACATCTATATATATATATGTGTAGGTGTCTGTGTCCTATATCCACCTACACACACACACACACACACACACACACACACACACACACACACATATATATATATATATATATAATATATATATACACACACATACACACACACTTAAAAAGCCTTCCTATTTACCAGGAAATATTAGCTACACACATCCTGTCCTCAAACAAGTTATATGATACATATGACTTAATATTCAGCCACCAAATTCGACCTAGATACAGTAAAGCTGTATTCGATACTTTGAAGTCACCTGTTATAATTTCTTTCAACAACACCACCAGCTCTCTCTCTCTTTATCTCCCCTCCTCTCTCTCTCTTCTATTTTCCTTCTCTGTCTCCTCGCTATCTCTCGAGGTCTCTCTTTTAATCTACTCTCATACAACCACCATCTCTTTATGAAGGTACCCGGAAAAACCGCAATCTCGGGAACTGGTGCTCCGATTTATGCGAAATGTATCGTTTTCGGTGCGCCCGGCCGACTAACTCACTCGATATACAAATTAGGCTGCTCAGCCGTTAATATGCATAAGGAAAATATATACTTTCAAACATTCAATCGACTAACAGGAAGTTATACGGTGGTGATGACAGCTAATAAGCTAGAAACTAGTTCATCGTTCCTTTGTCAGTGTTGAACAAAAGGGCAACGATTGTTGCCGAACACTGTACGGCTTAATTCGGGCTGTTTGTTTACAAACAAATCGAACATTATAATAAATGTTCGATAAACCCATACGTACATATATATATGTGTTCATGTATGTATGTATATGCATACTACTGTACGTCTGTATATGTATGTACGTATACATACCTATATTTTAAGTATCAGCCGTACTAAGAGTGAGAACTGAAATTTCATTTTTTCCGTTTATATATATATATATATATATATATAGTACGTTATTCCGGGTTGAATCGGAGGTAACCACAGTAAGTAAGGTACTCAATACATAGCAGAGTATAAAAGTTTTAATATAGATGAGATTCTACAGGACTAGAACTGTTTCATTCTTTAGAAATCATCAGGAATCTGGGTATCAAAAAATAAGTATGGTATTTATAAGTGGTAGGAGAGGTGGGGAGTGGGATGGGTGTAGGTCATTGGTTGATAGAAAAGGGAATTCATTAAAAGCTAATTCTACAAAGCTATAGTTTATTTTTATTTATTTTTAGAGTAACAAAGGCAGACAGAATTCTATAAACAGGTTCAGGATAGCATGCCACTCCTTGTTATTAAGTTTCTCTTAAGCTAACAGGTGTCTATAATATCAGTGGGGGGTCAGTCATGGTAGATAGATTTAAAGGAAAGGGAGATTCTTTAAAAGCTAAATTCATTAAGGTTCTACTAAGTGACAAAGGTTTAGAGAATTCTGTAGACAAATTCAATATATATATATATATATATATATATATATATATATATATATATATATAATATTAAGGATACTATTTATGGTTATGTATATACTAAAACTTTTTATAGTTATATATATTTTAAACCCTAAACAGTGAAGGTCAGTAATTTATTACTACCTTATTACCAGTAAGATAAATAGCTCAATGTAATAACATCAGTTGTTCTACAGAGCAGTTATATAGAATTCACAAGAATCAAAGCTATGTTCAAAGCATTTATTCACTTACAATTGTTTCATCCAAAACTAGGCTTGGGGTCTTCGGAGCATTTTTCAATGTTTGTACACATAATTGACCCCCTTTCCAACGCAAGAGACATACAGATACATATGTATATATTGATGTACAGTGGAGTGACATATATTATATTATATTATTTCTGTATAGCAATTCAAATTCAAATTCAAAATCAAAATTAAAATTAAAACAAAATTAAAACAAAATTAAAATACTTTCGGCTGTTAACATAGATAATGCATAGATAATGCAAAATGTTACATGTAATACAAGCACTTTAAGCGGGTAAGTAAGTACGTAAGTAAGTAAGTAATACTCTTACTTACCCGCTTAAAGTGCTTGTATTACATGTAACACCCTGCCACACAATAATTATATATAAATGAGACACACGTGCATGCCCCACGTGTAACTAACGCATACAATAACTACTACATCTGACTAACAAACTATCCTCTTGCAGTATCTATGTTAACTGCCGAATGTATTTTAATTTTGTTTTAATTTTGTTTTAATTTTAATTTTGATTTTGATTTTGAATTTGAATTGCTATACAGAAATAATATAATATAATATATGTCACTCCACTGTACATCAATATATACATATGTATCTGTATGTCTCTTGCGTTGGAAAGAAGGTCAATTATGTGTACAAACATTGAAAAATGCTCCGAAGACGTCAAGCCTAGTTTTGGATGAAACAATTGTAAGTGAATAAATGCTTTGAACATAGCTTTGATTCTTGTGAATTCTCTATATATATATATATATATCAGCAGAGAGGCCTACAACACTCTGGCACTCCAACACCTTGACGATGACAACCTCTACTCCAAAGTCACAGGAATTACTCCCGCGTAGATCGAGGAGCACATCAACGCCGCCTGGACCAACATCTGTGACCAGCGGAAGCTCCCGAAGAAGTTCAGACACAACCTCCTCACGAGGAACAGCAGACTAACCGCCTTCTACCACCTTGTAAAAAAACACAAACAGGGACCCGACCTGAAGATCAGACCCATCGTATCGAGCGTAGAAGGACCGCTCTACAAATTATCATGGCTCCTAGCCAGAATACTCAAACCCATACTAGACACCTTGCCGGGACACGTAAACAGTTCCGAGGAGGTGTTGGAGCGCCTGCATCAAATGGATCCCGACACCAGAAAGGCTAACAGGTATGCCTTCAGCCTTGATGTGGTCGCTCTTTACACCTCGGTCCCGGCGCTCCCGGCCGTTGATATACTGATGGAACGCGTCCAATCTACCGCCCTACACTGCTTCGGGATCACCCCCACTGACATCCACCAACTCCTATCCGTCGTCGTTGACAAAACATACTTCGGTTTTCTCGACCAAACATACCGGCAGACCTCGGGACTGCCCATGGGCTCAAGCCTGTCGGGCGTGGTAGCGATCTCATACATGGACAGCCTCCAGCGCAAGGCACTCACCACCTGCCACGCCAACGCCGTCGCCTTTTTCTAGAGGTACGTGGATGACATCCTCATCCTCACATCTTCCCAGGAGATGGCGAACGGAATCTTTGAGATGTTCAACAACACGGACAAGAACATTAATTTCAGTGTTGAACACCCCAGCGACGACGGGTCACTTGCCCTCCTCGACTGCCGAATCAACATCACGGAGCAGGGAGGGATCCACACCAACTTCTACCGCAAGGCAGCCTGCAGGGACTTGTTCGTCCACTACAAGTCTGCCCTCCCTAACAGCGCTAAAAGAGGGTACATCACGAACGAGATCATGCGAATTAAAAACAGATGCAGCGATCCCGTGAGTGGTGTCATCCACACCAAGCGATTTCTCAAAGTGCTAGAGACGAGCGGGTACCCTGCCTCGCTCACAAACAAAGTAGGAGACACCAGACGCAAGAGGCCGAGAAACACCCAAAGCAAGTGCTTCCTTAAAATCCCACACCTGGGCGAGAATACCACCAATGGTATCCGCAAGGCTACACGGAGAGAAGGCCTCAACATCCACCTGGCCCACTCGGGCCCCTCCCCGCGGAGATGCCTCTCCAGGAAACCCGGGAAATCGACTGACGCGTGTTCCCTCGTAAACTGTCCGATGCGCCACACGAACTGTTGCTTACGCACATATGTGGTATACAGGGTGGAATGTGACAAGTGCAACGAGTACTATATCGGTAGCACAATCCGGCCGCTACATATCCGTATCAAGGAACACATCAACACCAGGGCCTCGTCTTTCCGGAAACATATCACCAAATGCCGAAACAAAGACGGAAGGCCCATTGTCACACTGCTAGCGACAGAACGCAACGTCGGCACGCAATGAATCAAGGAAGCACTTTGGATCAAACGCCTAGGGCCACAAATAAATAACCGATCCGAGAGAAGCGAGATGAGGTGGTTGGTGTGAATTAACGAGGCACCAACACACGCACACACTCAAACACACACACACACACAGTGACATTCGACGGTTGTTTTTGTGTGTGTAACACCGCCACCATCCACCGACCTAATTAAATAAAAAAAAAAGAAAAGAGACCAGGCAGAATACTACTACTACCAGACGACTATACTACACTGCCAGTACCAAAAAGCCAACACAGATAAATAGTACAATGGACTGACTGCTAACGCCATCCCACTCCCACAATTAAAAGAACTACTTCGAACTCTGCTTGACCGCACCGATTCAATGCGCACGCGCGCTCTGCAGAATACCTCAATTAGTCACGAACAGCCAACAGCAGAGGCCACGTTCTATTCCTCTCCGACAGATAACCCCCCCCCCCCCCGCCGGAAAACCCCCCAGTTGATGGATGCGAATCCGAAATATAGGGACAATTAAATCTCTCTCAAGGTAACTCTATCTCGTGTTATTATTTTTATTTTTTACGCTCTTTCATACGTTCCTCTACACACTTTACATCACATTCTACACTCCCTTATATCTCTCTTTTCACCCCCGGATCCTGTTACCCGGAGAATTACCCATCTGCATTGTTGAGGCTCCCAAATCGACCAAAACATAATAAATCTTATTATTCCACAATGCTTCAAGCAAACTTCGATACTCTCTCTCTTATATATATATATATATATATATATATAATATAAAACGAAAAATCAGTGATGCATCTGAGCTCAATTTATTGTGTGTTACAATTGTTTCGCCGGCGGACAGCTCGAGACGCGATCATTGTGTGGATCTGTCTGATTCTGGAACCGTAGGTTCGACGGACACGTCTAATAATTTCGGAGCATATTCTCTCACTGGGGTATCTGACCCTCTGGGCCAGTACTGTCAAAAACTGCATCCTCTTCGCGCGTCCAGTGATTGGCCGCTGGTTCTCTACGTCATCATAATTCTGATCACAGGTACCAGTCCGCTGTCCTATGTCTGCTACACTTCAATGAATTACTACTGTGTTTGGTAGTTCACACACCCACGCGCGCACTCTCTCTCTCACACACACACACACAATAACCTAGATAACGACAGTCGTACGTGTAGACTGCCGCTATACCCACACATTAAGGAGAACATATAAACATATAAACATACGCATGCATTCATCCAGAGAGGCACGTACATACACAGACACATGCCCACAAGCCTATATACATCAACACGCACACACATGCTCATACACATGCATACGCGTATGCATACACGTACACACAAACACGCACAGACATATACATATACCTCCCCCCCCTCCACCCACGCACACACACATATACACACGTACCCACATATACACACGCACAGATACACACTCGCTCGCAAACACGCGTATATATATATACACACAAACAAGCCCTTTCCTTACAGGGGTGCTTGTACACACATACACTGGCCCATATACACTCTTACAAATATGCGCATATTCCCATACACACCCACGCACGCCTAAAAAAAAATATATCTATATATATACATAAACAGAATATACACACAAAGTCATATGAAAATACACAATGGGTCGTACATGAAAGGATGCATCTTGTTATAAACATGTACACATATAAAATACACACACATATATATATATATATAAATAAAATTAGTCCTTCATCAGTGATCTTCCAACTTTCATTGGTATTTCATCGCTTTAAAAATCATATACCTCTAGTTGGTGCGAGCAATAACTCAATAAAGTTATTGGGACAAGTAAAATAGGGTGAAGCGAGCGAGACATGTAAACAAACAACGATGGTATTGCAACGGAAAGATAGGAAGAAACAAGTACATGATATCTGTAAGCTTAAGCTTGGTGAATTCATGAACGAGAGATACAGACCATCCGACATGGGTGAGATGTGAGCGAGAAAAGGATTTCACAGAGGTCAAACGGGAGGAAGTGAGAGAGGGGGAGAAGCAGAGAGTGAGTGAGTGGAAGTGTGAGGAAGAGACCAGCCGAGAGAGTGTGTGACTGGCAGAGGGGTTAAAAAGAAGGTGAGAGATACAGAGAGAGGGGAAGCAGTAAGAAAGAAACCGACAATCGCAGCTGAGGAAAAAATATAAATATGAGAAAAATGGAGAGCTGCGTGGTTGCACACACACACACACACACACACACACACACACACACACACACACACACACACACACACACACACACACACACACACACACACACACACATATATATATATATATATATATATATATATATATATATATATATATATATATATAAATACATATACGTATATACATATATATAAAAAAAATATAAAATATATTAAAAATATACATATAACGGCACATAGAGATACACAGTGTGCTATACATGAAACGGTGTGCCCAGTTGTATGTGTCTACAGAGATGTTGTTACGCTGCGAACATGGATCAATCCACGTATGGAATCTTCACGCAAAGCCACATAATAGGCGTTCATGGTATTACAGTAAATAGTATGCGCAGACCGTACAAAGAACATGCGTGCAGAATATATATAAAAAAGAAGGAATGTGTATGCATACGAGATAGTACACAAGAGAAGTATGAGATACACACGTGGGTCTGTATACGCAAAATACATTAGATGTTACAAAATGGAATATGTAGAGAGTATGCACTCTCTATTGAAAAGATACACATGCAGGGGGATGCGTGGACCGGCCATACTGGAGTATGTCACTGTGGTTGAGGTATAGTGTCTTGGTGTAAGGCATTCGACTGAATATCAATGGAATTCGGGTCAACCTGTCCCGGCTCAGGCGATGTTCTTGCCTAGGGTGACGTGCAGAGTCGGGTGGGCATCCTTCGGCTTATCCCACGGG
>OZ024741.1:52280626-52285626 GCA_964016885.1 Eledone cirrhosa
AGAAAACAAAAAACAATAATGTCCCGCACTTCCTTCCAAAGAACAATATACTTTTCCTTTAAAACCAATAAAAATAATCATCATCTCCCCATCTTAAAAACCAAGCAGACGCACACAAACAAACACACAAACACACACGCGCACAAACAAATACACACACAAATACACACAGAGAAAGAAACAAACAAAGGCACACACAGACACACACGCAGAGACACACACAGAGATACACACAGAGACACACACACGCAAACGCACACACACATAAACTCACACACAGACACACAGAGACACATACATACACACACAACGCGCACACACACGCACACACATACATACATACATACACGCACATTACAACAACAACAACAACAACCGGAAACAATATTGTCACATGATTATACATCCAGCTGTCTAGAAAAATAAGAATAAAACAATATATGTCCACTAAAAGGAATGTTTTCCGCCATTTTGTATATGTGTGTAACAATAGGCGAAATAATGGACGCTCGTCAATGCTATACGAGACTGTTGAATATTAACACAGCCTAATAAATAAATCTATGACTAAATTAGGAAGAGAAAAATCTCATGGGAAGCCTATGCCAGCCATTTTTTTGTTTTGTTTTTGGGTGGAGGGATATCGGTGTCGTTTTTGGTGGTCTTAGTACTGGTGGTGCTAGAGGTGTTGGTGGTGCTAGAGGTGTTGGTGGTGCTAGTGGTGTTGGTGGCGCTAGTGGTGTTGGTGGCGCTTGTGGTGGATTATCATTGAGAATGATATATATATATATATATATATATATATATATATATATATATATATATATATATATATATATATATATATATATATATATATATATATGTATACAGACGTACAGTAGTATGTATATATATACATACATGCACACATATATATATGTACGTATGGATTCACCGAACATTTATTATAATGCTCGGTGTGTTTGTAAACAAACATCCCGTATTAAGCCGTAGTGTCTAGCAACCATCGTTGCTCATTTGTTCAACACTGACAAAGGAACGCTGTACTAGTTTCAAGCTTATTAGCTATCGTCAGCAACGTATACCTTCCTGCCAGATGATTGAACGTGTCAAAGTATATACTTTCCTTATGAATATTAACGGCTGAGCAGCCCAATTTGCATATCGAGTGGGTTAATCAGCCGGGTGCACCGAAAACGATAAACGGAAAAAATGAAATTTCGTTTCATTTTTTCCGTTTATCGTTTTCGGTGCACCCGGCCGATTAACCCACTCGATATGCAAATTAGGCTGCTCAGCCGTTAATATTCATAAGGAAAGTATATACTTTCACACGTTCAATCATCTGGGAGGAAGGTATACGTTGCTGACGATAGCTAATAAGCTTGAAACTAGTACAGCGTTCCTTTGTCAGTGTTGAACAAATGAGCAACGATGGTTGCTAGACACTGTACGGCTTAATACGGGATGTTTGTTTACAAACACACCGAGCATTATAATAAATGTTCGGTGAATCCATACGTACATATATATATGTGTGCATGTATGTATATATATATACATACTACTGTACGTCTGTATAGATATATGTATGTACGTATACATACTTATATTTAAGTAACAGCCGTACTAAGAGTGGGAAATGAAATTTCGTTTCAATTTTTCCGTTTTTATATATATATATATATATATATATATATATATATATATATATATATATATATATATATAAATTACCGAGAATCGTATTTCGGCTATTGGAAATTAGCGAAAAACAACTCCGAGATGTGTGGCAAGCGCTCCATAGAAGCTAGTGAACTAGAGCAACAACATAAGTTAAAAGGCCAAACACACTGAGACGATGGTTAAACCATTATCCGCACAGCCATAGAAACGACCAAGTAATTCGGGTCAAACAAATAAAATATGATTGAAAATTATACCCGGACCCTGGAAGGTTGGTAATATCCAGCATTGGGTTTCTGCAACTCCTAAATCAAGTACTGTTTGCTTAGACAAATAATGTTAAGCTTTTGGTATGATGATCGAACAAGGAAGTCACTTTCTCAACAGGCTTTTAGTTCAATATATATATATGCATGCATATATATATATATGTATATGCATATATATATATGTATATATAATATTTCGTTTCTGAATTTGTTTAGCAAGATTCTTTATCTGAAAACGTGTGTTGAAACCGATATTGTTATACTTTGGGAGGGTCATGTTGCCAATAAGAAACACACGCACCAGTTGCTTTCACTTCAATTTATTATAATAAATTTAGGAATTTATAAATTTCCGGTTGGTTGGTTGGTTCCACAACCAGATGGTTGTTTATATATTGTCAAAGTTCTTTCGTCACATATTCTGTGACCTCTTCAGTGACTGGGGATTCTTTTCTTTGTTTTTGTGCTTCTCCTTTGTTCTGTCCTACGCCATTTTGTTTCTGTGTGTGTGTTGTGTGCTCAGTCTGCGCATGCGCTACATCCGGGTGTCTGTGTGTGTTTATATTCGTTTATTTATTTGTTTATTTACATGTTACAGGTTGGTTGTTTGTTCTATGTGCGTGTGTGTTTTCATTTTGTCCTTAATTGTAAGTTGTGATATTGCTGTTCCACTCATATTTTCTATTTAATTTTGGTTGTAATTCTTTTATGTTTATTGCCTCTGTGATTTGTCTAAACATGGCGTCTTTTCTGTGTGTAGATTCTATTTTTATTTCTATGTTCTCTAATTTACCCTTATGTTCTATTTTAGCATGTTAGTAGAGTACAGATGATTCTTTACTATCATGAAGGTCTCGCCAGTGTCATTTATCCGTTCCCCTACACTACGAGCTGTCTCACCTATATACACTATATTTTTGTCTCTACATTGTTCTTCAGTACATCTTATGCTATATACTACATTTCTAGTTTTACAGTTATTATGGGTGCTTAATTTACAGGTTATACATTTCTTATCTATACAGGGGGGTCTATACATATATATAACTAGAACCGAATATATATTGTTTGTATATATATATATATATATATATATATATATATATATATATATATGTATGTATGTATGTATGTACATATATATATATATATATATATGTATGTATGTATTATGTACATATATATATATATATATATATATATATATATATATATATATATATATATGTGTGTGTGTATGTATGTATGTACATATATATATATATATATGTGTGTGTGTATCTATGTACATATATGTATGTATTATGTACATATATATACATATATATGTGTGTGTGTGTGTGTGTGTATGTATGTATGTACATATATATAAATATATATATATATATATATATATATATATATATATATATATATATATATATATATATATGTGTGTGTATATATATATATACATATATATAATTAGAACCGATTATATATATTATTATGGGTCCCCCTTTCAACTCGACTTTATACTAAGAGTCACAGTGGCTGAATCCATATATGCACCAAATTTTCCAAGAAGGATGCCTGCAGATACATTTTTGTGCACCTTGATTCTTCCCTATAGAGCCCAAATAACCTATATACAGAATGAGATCTCCCGGTTGCGCAACAGATGCAGCAAGGGTAGCGACAAACATGCCAGCTAGGTGGGATTCCAGAGAGTTCTCACCGAGAACTGCTACCCCACTTCTCTCATCAAGCACTAAAATGCCAAGGTAGCAACACTTAAAAGAACAAGGAGGACACGCACGCCTAGAGATGACATGTGCTACCTTAAGCTGCCGCATTTCTATGAGACGATGGCCGCTGCCATCTGACAAGCCATCCGTAGGGAGAGTCTGAATATACAGCCGGCGCTCTCGGGACCTTCACGGAGGAGAACACTCTACAGACACCGACCCTCATACAACAATATGTGCTCACTTCCTAATTGGGCCATGAACAACGCAAAAGTGCGCATGTGAGTGTATGTGGTTTACAATGACGCATGTAAAAGATGTAGTTCCTCGTACATCGGAAATGTTGTCCGGATGCTGCACATACGAATCAAGGAGCACATGATAACGAAAGCTTCTTCTGCCAAAAACCATCTTGATAGGTGCCGTTGCCGGGTTATCGAGGCCACCATAGAGATGACGGAAAAGAATGTGTAAATGTACGAATCAAAGAGACACTAGATTGGAAATGTACGAAGTGGATTGGCTACTATAACGGCTCCACGCGTGCGTATTTTAGATACTGTGAGGGATGTACACACCGATCGTTCGTTTTTGTTTTGAACCGTTTCCTTTTACATTTGAAAAGAGGATATTACCCTGAAATATCATGTTGAAATATACTGGGTAAAACATTAGATTGTTTTGTTTTATTTGACATCCTTTACCCTTTATATGTTGCTACTGCGTTGTACTGGCTTTCTGAAATTTATTTGTTATTTATTGCATATCGCACAATGATTCGTATTAACTATATATATGTAGTTGTATGTACGCATGTATATATGTATATACTTAGTTAAAACAGTAACATATACAGGTACTTAGGTTTCGTTGGGTTATACACCCCAACTCATTTAGCCTGAGGCAAGTGTCCTTATAAATGTACCTAGTTTCTCACTGGGTTGTGGAATGGTCTGTATGTGCATATACGTATGTCTAAATTGACGCCTATTGTTTTAAAAAGGTTGAATTAGGTGGAGTGTATAACCAAACTCAACTACCTGTATATGTAACTGTTGTAACTAATTATACTTATTTCGTCCTATGGACTAAGTGCTCTTACCCTTGGATATTTCTACCAAACTCTACAATACACACACACACACACACACACACACACACACACACACACACACACACACACACACACACACACACACACACACACACACACACACACACACACACACACACACACATATATATATATATATGGTTATAACAAAGTATTGGTGATCGATTGACGCAAAAACAGGCGGGTAGCGATCTCTAGACC
>OZ024741.1:52290626-52295626 GCA_964016885.1 Eledone cirrhosa
TTATTCTGGACTTATTGATTTTATCAAATGTCCAGCCAGTTCCTATTATAGCCTGTAATTGTTGTTGTTTAAGCCAAGATCAACCCTTCATTTGCAAACCTAGAATAAGTAGGTAGTCAATTGTTGGTATTTAATCACAGTGTTGAGTAGAACAATGATCAAAGCATTTCAGCCATTTTCCTCTCCGAAGAAGAACACATTTCCTTAACGTCACATTTCCACTTCTCAAAACAAATTAAGTCACAGTAATTTATTATTTTTATCTACAAGCTTTTATGGGTTAATTTTCACCAACAACAATTTTCTTGAATTGTGGCTCACGCGTGTTCTTGACCTGACTGCTGTTTATTTTATCGATCCCGAAAGATGGAATTTAAAATTGTTCTCAATGGGATTTGTACTAGATCAGGGGTCTCAAACTCAAGGACTCAAAAGAGTCATTACGTCTTTGGGCAGTGACACAGGGAGCCGAAATTGAGAGGGAGGGGATCCTGATTTCCGTCAGTTATAATGCTAATCTGCAGTATAGCTGATACGATATTATTGTTTTTTAGCAGAATGAATACACATATGATAGTAAGTGGGATATACGAATTAGTACAAAATGTACGACAGATTTTCCGTTGCATAATTTCCTTAATTCCGTCTTTATTTTTGTAAATTCCGTTTTTATCCGTCTTCACTTCCGATAAATTCCGTTTTTTCCATTTTACTAATTTTTCATGGGTAAATTACAGTAAATTGTATTATACATTTTATTAAAACGGGATAAAATTACCAAGTTTTAGTCACAAAAATTGTTTTGCCGTGGGCTATAGAAAAGTAGTTCGCGGACAATGTGCTTCCCGAACCACGTGTTGGAGAACCCTGTACAAGATAATGCTAATCATTTCTACCACAGACACAAGTAACCTTATGTCCTTTTACCCTTCCGTATTTCTGCCATGGTTTTCTGTCTTTCTGTCTTAATTGTTGGATTGACATAATCGGTAAAATGCCGGACATCATGATTGTTTTACTTACGCTTCCATATTAACTCATGCTGGTGTGGATTTTGCCTATTCTCCACCTTCCACGGTTCAACCAACTAGAAACCGTAGCCAAATGATTCTCAAATACCCATCTTAAAAAAACAACCTAAGAGAAATCGTAGCTAAAGACCCTCGAATCCTCACTAGAAACCGTAGACAAATGATCCCCAAATGATCCTCAAATGATCGCCAAATTACCGTCTAAAAATAGGAAACCTTGTTAATGGTAGCATAGTATAGTATAGTATAGTATAGTATAGTATAGTATAGTATAGTAATAGGGAAAATACTAAATATGATGACTATAAAGATTGTAGTAGTGATGATGTAGTTAATAAATGAACAAATAATAAATGAGGAGAAGGCAAGACGATAAATGTAGGAGGTGAGAAGAAGGAAGGAGAAGGAAGAGGAGTAGAAGTAGTAGAATGAGGAGGAGAAGGAGGTGAAGACGCAGTGGTTTCTAAAAATAGCAGCAGATGCAGCAACAACAAGATTTGCAGCCATCACAACAACAACAGTTGCAGCAGGAACAACAGCAGCAAAACTAACAGCAATAACAATTTAAACAACAACAATTGCAGTAACAACAACAATAACAACAGCAGCAGTAGCAACAACAACAATAACAGCAACGACAACAACAACAAGACCAACAACGACAGCAACAACAACAACAACAGCAATGGTTTGCAGTAACAACAACAACAATAACAAGGGCAGCAGTAGCAACAGTAACAACAATAACAGCAACGACAACAACAAAGAAACCAATAACAACAGCAACAACAACAACAGAAAAAGTTTGCAGTGACAACAACAATAACAACAGCAGCAGTAGCAACAATAACAACAATAACAGCAACGACAACAACAAAACCAACAACAACAACAACAACAGCAACATCAACAGACATTGCAGCAACAAAAATAAATTAATGAACAAAGAATAAAACAAAATAAGATAAAATGGCCGATTGAAAGCAAGAAAGAAGGAAATAAATAAAAAAGAAGGCAATGTAATATTTGCAGACACGGTCCATTTTGGTTAGGGAAGAGCGGAGGTGTGTGATATCATCCATTCGAGACGTATATTTCCACGGCCAGAAATATCGTATTTCACAACAGTATTCATATCCTGGAATCAATATATCATTGAGTTGTTTGATATTGATATGTTACAATGTGGTATTAACAGATTTACCATCGATTTATGTAGGCATATCTATCTATCTATCTATCTATCTATCTATCTATCTATCTATCTATCTATCTATCTATCTATCTATCTATCTATCCATCTATCTATCTATCTATCTATCTATCTATAAAGAAATATATCTATCTATCTATCTATCTATCTATCTATCTATCTATCTATCTATCTATCTATCTATCTATCTATCTATCTATCTATATATCTATCTTTCTCTCTCTCTCTCTCTCTCTCTCTCTCTCTCTCTCTCTCTCTCTATATATATATATATATATATATATATATATATATATATACATGTATATATATATATATGTATATATACTTATATAATTGAACATGTACAAACACACACAGACATATATATATACATGTATAATATATATATATATATATATATATATATATATATATATATATATATATATACTTATATAATTGAACATGTACAAACACACACACACACACACACACACACACACATATATATATATATATATATACTTATATAATTGAACATGTACAAACACACATACACATATATATACATGTATAATATACATATATATATATATATATATATATATATATATATATATAGATATGTTTCTTTATTAGCCACAGGGGCACAAAAGAAGGGGACACATACAAAGGGGGAAGTTTGCATACAATAAAAACGTGTAAAATGTTATCACAAACGCAATTTAAAAAATTAGTCGATTTTCCCAATAGGGGGAGACAGTTCATATGGGTAACACATACCCCCGAATAAATGTGCAACCCTCATCTCCAGGAGTGCGAAGAGTTTGTACTCCTTTCCTCTCCTCCTCCTTTTCCTTAACCTACAGGCTGATATAGAGAGAAGGCCCATTCACTCGGGCCATTCTCGCCACTTTCACCCACCTTTCATAAAACTTGCTGGGGTAGAGCACCTCTCTCTCCATCCTGATTCTTCTTCCAAAGTGGTATTTGAAAAAAAGAATCAGTTGTTGGCCGGAGAGACACAACAATAAAATACTAAATACTAAATCTCTTCCTCCCAACACTGAATTTCATAATAACAGTAATAGTACTCCCGACGTCATTGTAAACCCTAGGCTAATTTCTGTAAACCCAAATACAACGTCAAACACAACTTCGCTAAATGTTCATAATCCAACTCTAAATCAAGAAACTATTATTCCTATCGCAAACAACTTCTCCAATCCAATTCCTTCTATAGATAACACTAGGTCACTCATTAATAATCTCCCTAATTGCAACTGCCCTATTAAAAATAAATGTCCTCTCAACAACCATTGTCTTGATAAAAACTTAATTTATGAATGTAAAGTTATAACTAGCACCAATTCCTTCACCTATTTTGGCTCCACTTCCACCTCTTTTAAAGCTCGTCTCTATAATCATCATTCATCTTTTAAATACAAACTTAAAAGAACCAACACGGCTCTCTCAGAACTCATATGGTCCTTGAAAGACAAAAACATTAAATATACCATCTTTTGGAAGAAGGTTTCTTCTGCGTCTTCATACTTGAACAGCTCTCTATCTAAAATCTGTAATCTCTGCCTAAATGAAAAATTTACCATTATCTCTAATCTAGATTCTATAATAAATAGACGTACAGATTTGTTTTCTATCTGCTTGCATAAATTCCATAAGACATTTCACAAAGTATACAGCTAATATTCAATTCTTTATCAATTTAGAATCTTTTCTCAAAGGCACATATACATACACCTCTTTTAAAATATACCCATCTTCCTACCTTACTTCAAATGGTATTATACACTCTATAATACTTGTTTACTCATTACCCTCACTCTATCTTCACCTTGTAAAATCCTTCGTAACATATACATTTGTTTTGACGCCAGATTATTCATCCTTAATTTATTATTTTTTTCTCCCCATCATCTAACTCATTCTTAATACATATTAACTCTTTCTTCGCACATATTATCAATTCCTTCAATATACAAACCTTAACTTCACATTATTTTTCTCAAATCCTTCAATACACAAACCTTAATAATTTTTTCTCTTCGTTAATTTTCAAATTTCCATAATACTTGTAAACATACACACAATTTTTTTGACGTTAGAATATTCATCCGCAATCCATTATTCTTTTCTCTCTATCATCAAACTTTTTAATCTCAATACATATTAACTCCCTCTCCTTCTTCGTACATATTTTCCCTTCGTTAATTTTCAAATTCTTTTAATTTATACATTATCTTCCAACGGTTTTCAACCTCTCTATGTAAAACAATATATCTTTTCTCAGTTATAAAAACTATCTCTTTCTCTCTATCACCCATCTCTCCCTCTCCACCTTCACTCTCACCTCCTCCCCTTTTTTTTTCATCCTTTCCACCCCCCCTCTCTAAATAAAATATTTTTCCCAATATCACACATCAATCTAAAATTACTTTCCATATGTTGATTTAAAACTGCACTATCCACAAGTGTTTTTTAACCTTCATATCATGTCCTCCTATTTTATCTGATGAAAACACAAATATTATTGCATGATGATGTTTGTTTTTGAAATGCGCATAATAAAATACATGGAACTCCTTTAACCATCTTTTGATCTTATATATTATGTATACTCCAGTCCTACAAACTGTAGAGTGCTTCTTATCCGATATCTGCATTGCTTTATTGTACTACAATAAAACTCACCTCCTACATATATATATATATATATATACATATATATATATATGCAAACTTGCAGACAAAAA
>OZ024741.1:52300626-52313126 GCA_964016885.1 Eledone cirrhosa
GGGTCATATTGGGGAAACTTAGATACCCTCACGAGTTAGTTGGAGTATTCAGAAAACTCCATCAACATACGAAAGCAAAATTGAACTTCAATGGGACACTTTCAGAGCTAATTTCAGTGGAAAACGGTGTCAAGCAGTGGGCACATACCTGCACCCATTCTGTTTTCTATCTACTTTGCCGTGCTGCTGATATGCCTTCCAAGATTTCAAAACCAGTGTATACTTGTGATGTAGAACCTCTGAGAAAGTATTTACTCTTAGACGTTTTAACACCAAGCCCCAAAAATGTGGCACTCTTGTCAAGGAGTTCATGTATGCTGATGATGCATATTTTGTGAGTAACACAGTAGAGGACTTGCAGTTGATATGGGACGCTATCTTTAATGCATGCACTGCATTTAGACTAAATATTAGCACAAAAAGGGTAAAGACCATGCACACTCTACCAGTCGGGGTAATGTGTGTGTGGAAACAGACATTTTCGGGAGAGGAAAAATACTTGAAGGGGGGGGGGGGGCAGCGTTATGTATCTCGGAAGTACACTTAGTAGAGATGATACCCTCGATGCTGAAACAAATCACAGTGTTGCAAAAGCGAGTCTTGTATTCGGGAAGCTTGAGAAACGAGTCTGGTCAGATCGGGGTATCACGAGAGACACAAAGCTCTCTGTGTATAAGGCTGTGTACTTACAGCTCTTCTATCCGGATGCGAAACCTGGGCAAATTACAGGCATCAAGTAAGTGGGAAAATTCCATAAGCATTGTATCCGGCGCATCCTGAACATCAAGTGCTCCTTTTACACACCTGATGCTGGTGTACTTGAGAAAGCAGGCAGTACCAGTATTAAGAAGAGGGTTATTATGAACTAGATGCGTTACGCTGGTCATGTGGTCAGGATGGAAGATGGAAGGCTGCGTAACAGTTATTTTATGGGCAGCTGACCAGAGGGAAAAGGCCACAGCATAAACCAAAGAAGCGATTTAACGATGTCATAAAAGACAATCCTAAAGCTTTTAAGATTGATATGGAGACTGGGCGAGCCTGGCTGAAGGCCGTACATCATGGAGAATGATAATCAAGTATGTCTTTGAGAAAAAGCGAGTAGTGCATACTATTTTGAAGTGTTCACCCAGTAAGCAGAACCCAAGTGCAATGTCTGCAACAATTCAGCAAGAATCGAAGTGCAATGTATGTGGACGATCTTTTCTATCAAGAGCTGGATCTGTCAACCATCTAAAGTCACACGAGCCAGAGAGAAATCGAACAATTTGTGAGATGGTTCTATCACCACGACCCCCGCGATACATTTGCAATGAGTGTGGCTTAATTTGCAAGTCAGCTGGTGGACTGACCGGACATGACTGAATGCACAAAGACATCCCAGTAGGTAGTGCCAGGAGACAGACAGTTCAATTGGCACATATGTGACAAAAAAGCTGGTCAGTGATCGTGCAATGTTGAATGAAGGGATGGCATTCTTCTGACAAGAAATAACAATCAACACACACACGCACGTGCTATCTATCTATCTATCTATCTATCTATCTATCTATCTATCTATCTATCTATCTATCTATCTATCTATCTATCTATCTATCTATCTATCTATCTATGTTCGATAGGGTCGACCACACAAAAACAAAAACATGCATACACATACATAAACAAGAAATAAAAAACTGCTAAACATTGTATACAACAACAATTTAGTGAAAACCCAAGGGCCTAACTTCACCCAGGCAGGGGATTTCCCCACCTCAAAATGATTAAGGCGCCAGAGGACACATATAAAACGCTAAAAAACAACTTTAAAGAGGGCGTGCCCCCCACCCAACCCTGCGTCGGGCCCATTAACCGCGTCCTCCTAAAAAACACCCACACAGCTCCAAACACCCCAACCACACAACACACTGATGCCCCTACACATCCACAAACAACCACCCCACCCTACAAACCATCCCCCACCCTCATGGGAATTGTGCAGCCTGATACCCGGGACGCAGAGAGGTGCCTTTTCTCTTCACCACCAACATGGTTATGCTGAGAGTAGGTTGTCTAAATGCGCGTGGCCTGGGCTCAACTTGGAAGCAAGCAATGCTTCTAAATGACCTCAGGTCACAACGTATAGATGTGATAGTTATTTGCGAGGCCCGGATCAGCAACGTGCGACAGCTGGCCCCCACCTTTGATGACTTTGAGATGCACGCGTCTCTCTGTCAGCCCGGAGGTGGGGGTGGGGTTGTCGTTCTGCTGCAAAAACATCTGGGTCTCGCAACACAGACGGTACATTTGGACCCGGAGGGTCGACTAGTGGTTCTGGACCTTGGCAGTGGCGAAGGCGGAGCGTTTTGGCTGGTAGCCGTCTACGGCCCTTTCGGGTCAACGTGGCCGGACTTCTTCCATCGTCTGGAGACTTTTCTAGGGACGTCCCGCTCCTTGCTATTAGTGGGGGACTGGAATGGTATCCTAGATGCACGTTGGGACTACGTAGGGGCCTGTCCCGATAGAGAGGGGTGTAACAGCCTCAAAGGGTTAATCGGCCGATTTGACCTGGCCGATAGATATCGATTACATTTTCCGACTGCGCCAACCTAGACTTGGGCAAACCGCAGCGGATCATCTAGGTCGTACCTAGATAGGTTCTTAGTTAGAAATAAGGATAAGAACTTTTTAAGTTGTCCAGAAATGTTCATGGTTGGCTATTCAGACCACAAGTTAGTGACCTGCATGGTCAACCTTGACAGAACGCATAGACAGGGACCCGGTTACTGGAAGCTCAACTTGTCCTTACCGGCAAGTAAAGCTTACAGGGACCGGATTAGCACTTTAGTTAAGGAGCGGTTGACGGGCGCCATCGTCAACAGCAGGTGGTGAGGATCTCTCAAAAGAGAGATTAGAGTAGCCTCTATAGAATTTAGTAAAGAGTTAGCCTCAATTAGAAATAGGAAGATAGTGTAGAAGTGTAGAAGAGGCAATTAGAAGCGGCGACGTGGCCAGAGTGCTAGCGTCGAGAACGGCCCTGGGCCAGTTCTTCGACGCGAAACACGAAGGCTGCATCGTCCGAAGCAAAATACGCGCTCTGGGAAACGAGGGGACCAAAGCTGTTAGCTGGGCCCGCGTGACAGAAGCCAAAAGAGGGATTAGATCAACTATCCAATCTTTGCGAGATCAGGATGGACGGGTGATCCTTGAACCTAAGCAGATGTGCGAGGTTTTTCAAAAGCACTTTGCCAGATTGTTCGTAGGAGGCGGGGAGCCGGTTGGGGAAGTGGACTTCGGTCCATACCTCGACGGCCTGTCGCGTCTCTCGGACAAGGAGGCGAAGTCCTGCGAGGAGCCGATTTCAGCCGCTGAGATAGAGAACGTGCTGAGCCAATGCGGCAAACGCAAAACCCCGGGTCTCGATGTTGTTCCATACGAACTATATCTAGCTATGCCGGACTTGTTCCTCGATCTCCTCGAGGCGGTCTACTGCAACTGGCAACAGAACGGGAGAATTCCCTGTGCTGTGACAAAGGGCGTAGTCACGCTAGTGAGGAAGGACGAGAACAAGGGGGACGATATAAGTAATTTCAGACCCATAACTCTGCTAAATACAGAGTTACAGATTTTGGCCAAGGTGCTAGCAAAGAGGTTGGCGCTTGTCGTGGGCAACCTCGTGGGAGATGCGCAGATATGTGCTATCCAGTCAAGATCCATCCACGACAACCTCCACCTCATGCGATACATCATAGAGAGGGTTGGGAACGAACCCGGCTTTGGTGGGGCCCTGATCAACTTGGATCAATCTAAGGCGTTTGATAGGGTCGACCATGGTTACCTGGATGCGGTGCTAGCGGTGGCAGCATTCGGACCCGTTTTCAGGGGCTGGATCACTGCCAGGCACAACAGCCGCATCTGCTCTACAGTCAAGGTGAACGGCTACCTCTCGGAGCCGTTCGAAATCGCGCGGTCCATCCGACAAGGGTGCCCTCTCTCCTCCCTTCTGTATGTAGTGACTCTAGAGCTGCTGCTGTGGAAGTTGGAGTTGTTGCAGGGCATCCCGTTGGAACCGGGATTGCGGAAAGCGGTGTCGGCCTACGCCGATGACGTAACAGTAATGGTGTCGACGGCCTCAGAAATCGGGGCGATCGGCACCTTACTGGAGGAGTACGAAAGGTTTACAGGGGCTAAGCTGAACCGGGACAAGTCGATCGGCTTGCAACTCGGCACGGAGGGGCAAATCGATGCCCTCCGATGGCGTCGTCGGGCGCTGGACGGAGGGCCCGGTGAAGTTGCTCGGGGTCTGGTTCGGACCAGACCTCCAGGTGGAGGAGAACTGGGGTGAGGTAACGAACAGGATGTTTGCACTGACCCAGAAGTGAGCCGAGTGCAAACTGTCCCTGAAAGGTCGGGCGGAGGTGGCGAACACTTATATAGCGTCTGTCATCTACTACCGCCTGACCGTCGTGCCTTGCCCAAGGGAAACGCTCACCAAAATGGAGCGCGCACTCTTCCAATTCCTTTGGAAGAAGCGGGCTCCTCTGGTGAGGAGATCCATCTGCTGTCAACACCCTTCGAAAGGAGAGCTGGGGATGCCGTGGCTGATGATACGTAAACACGCATTAAGGCTACGGCACTTCCAGGTATTCCTCACCGAGCAACCGGTGTGGGCCCCGTTTGTGAGGTGAGCCTTTCCCAGACTAGTCTCGCTCACCGAGCTGCAGTCTTGGGTCAAGCAAAGACCGAGAAAACTGGGCGCCTGGCACACCGAGTTTGCCCAGGCGCTCACGGCTCTCTGGCAGGCGGACCCGGCTGTCAGTGGAGAATCCACCTCGTCATTCTATAGAGGGCTGGTGGTTAGCAGGTGCGACGACACCCTCGGAGAAACTCTAGGCATGGAGGAAAACGAACTGGCCAACCTGTTCGGTAGGACATTCAGCCCAGGACCTATGGATAACTTATAGAGGTCCCTGGCCTGGCAGTGCTACCGAGGGGCTCTGCTCGTTCGAGAAAAGTTCTACAGACACGGGCGCCCGGGTAGGGACCCCTCGAAAAAGATCTGTCCCAGATGCGTGTGCGATGAGGAAACCGTTGCACACGCATTGGCACACTGCTCGGGCATTGCCGATCGGTGGGGCTATGTCGAACGACTGCTGTCACGGGTGGGACTGATCCGGTTGACCACCGACTCTATTATAACGATCAAGCCGCCTCCCCCCTTTAAAAACGAAGGAGAGGCGGTGTTTCTGTGCGTAATAACCATGGTGAAAGAGGTTGTATGGTGGACGCGTCTGAAGAGACTGAGGTCAGACACCTTTCTCTCTGGCCAACAACTGGTCCGTGTCTACCGATATCATTTCGGAAGAAGGATCAGGATGGAGAGAGAGGTGCTGCACTCCTGCCGTTTTTATGAAATATGGGTGAAAGTGGCGAAAATGGCCCGTGTGAATCGTCCTTCACTCTACATCAGACTGTAGGTGAGAAAGATGAAATATCAAGGGAGCACCCTCTCTCTGTCTTCCTAAGGAGAAGGGTTGCACACTTTTTCAGGGGTGTGTGCGACCCCCCAAGGCGCCTCCTCCCTATTGAGGATTTTGTTATTCAATTTATTTTTGTTATATTTTATATTTTTTTATTTTTATATTTTGTTATTGCCTCCTCCTTATTGAGGACGCCTTTTCATGTAAACTCCCCCATTGAACTTGTCCCACTCTTTGATGCCCGGGTGGCAAATAAAAAGAAAGTTATCTATCTATCTATCTATCTATCTATCTATCTATCTATCTATCTATCTATCTATCTATCTATCTATCTATCTATCTATCTATATAATAACCTAGCTGTCGTCTGTTCGATAGCGTAGACGTAATTCACTACGCGCAGAAGTTTTGTTCCAATTTATTGCGGAAATTTTGTAAGTTTAATTTTAATTTTGATACTATTGTGTAGCTTGACCCCCCGTCTGAACTGTCAGGCGGTGGGTCAGCTCATTTTCGCCCCTACCAGGGGTGAAAAACCTATTTTTAAAAATTTTGTTGCATAAAATTTCAATCGTCTGGGAGAAATGTTAAACGAAGCTAACGAAAATAGTTGTGGGGGGGGGGGGGGGGGGGGGACAGCGGTAAGAGTTGTAAGCTCGCACGCTTTAGTCCCCCCTTCCTTCCCAACTAACGTCATAGAGAAGGAAAGAAAAAATAAAATAAAAACAGACGAATGTGCGGAGAAAAATGTCGACGAAAACACAAATCTGGAGATTGATTCCAACAACAAAAAAATATGAAAGAATTGCATGACAATATTAATACCACAAACAAAGAAACAACAAACACAAAAGTAACATTTGAAAACAACAACATCATAACAGAAAGCAAAACAGACGACAAAGTCAACACCAATAACATCTCATTTGCACAAACAACAAAAACATCTTTAACATACATACCTGAAAATATTTCATATGTGGCACAAATAATAAAAAACGCCAAACAATTCATAACTCAGGGGGGAAATGGAGCCTTGTCAGTAAAAATGCCCCGAAAACTCACCAAAATTATTGAAAGTTGGACGGTCGTTTTCCGCACCATCAACAACATCTCAAAAAAGCCACAACAACCAACACAAGCAGAAATTAAAGCGGTACTTAGAGAAGTACTTAATGAAGCCACTTTCATAAGAAGAGACAGGCTCTATGGAAGCCTGTCCATTATTATGAAGAACGAATCGGCGGCGAAAAAATATGCTTTGTCGCCGATTCGTTCGACAAAGTTTACCTTTTATCCATCTTATATGGGTAAAAGAACTCAGCGCATTTGGCTGGATGCGATGATGCCAGATATGGACTACTTCTGGCTCATAGCTGGCTTCATCGATCCAGCGAATGACAACGTGATTTCCATTGGGAAAACCACAGGCAATGCGTTCAGTGGAACAGGTATAGCACTTGTAGTGCAAATGAAGCCTGAACGCATTGCCCAAATACCCGACAGAATCCTATTAGAGGGCCACGGGTATATAAACATTAGCGTGGAGGGGAGAAGGCCGTCCTGTCATATCTGTGCAGGCAGAGGGCACCTGAAGGCGGCTTGTCCCCAGCTCCACCACCACCACCACAACAGATAAACAAACAACAAAACTCAGTCCCACCCAACCCGTCCCTCAGTAAAACTACACCACCACCACAGCACAAACAGACACAACACATTACCCCAAAACAAAACACAGTCCCACCCAACCCCTCACTCAATAAAACAACACAACCACCGCAGCAACAACACACAACACAGTCTAACATAGTGACATCCATCTCCCCAACAAAGAAAACTAACACGGAAACATTACCAGCAAACATACCTCTTCCCTCCAACACTGAAGATAACCCAACGAATTCGGAGGAAGAAACGGAGTCCTTCAGACAGATTAAAAGGAAAAAAAGAAAACATGTGCAAAACACACAAAGCCAAACAGCCCCTACCCAAATGTCAACACAATCCAACAAAACACAAAACACCCCTCCAGCAACAAACAAAACCAAACCTGCCCCTCCCCTCTTCGAAACACTCACACCATCCGAAAAAAAGACATTACACTATACTTACATCAACAGAAACAATAATAAATTAAATGAACTCATAAACAATAACCCTTCGGTACAAACCGAAGGGGTAAACTATGTTTCTTCAGAAAACTACCCACATTTAAATTTAATAAAGATCCCAATGAACCTCTACCAAAAACTAAAAAAGGATTTTAAGGAGGACGTAGGACCACCCTCTGTCAAACCCACAAACCGCGCCCTCCTAAAAATCTATCCCTCTCCCCTTCCCCTCCCCAACACAACTCCAATCACCCCTCTCTACACTCTCTTTTGGCTTTGCCGCCCACATGGATGTGTTAAGAGTAAGATGTTTTAATGCACGTGGCCTGGGCTCAACTTGGAAGCAAGCAAAGCTTCTAAATGACCTCAGGTCACGTGGTATGGTAATGGTTATCTGTGAGACTCGGATCAGCGTCGTGCGGCAGCTGGCCCCTACCTTCGATGACTTTGAGGTGTACGCATCTCTCTGTCAACCTGGGGGTGGGGTTGTCGTACTGCTGGAAAAACACCTGGGTCTCGCCGTACAGGTTGTTCACTCGGACCCGGAAGGTCGTTTGTTGGTGCTAGACGTTGGCAGTAGTGGAGGTGCGGCCTTGAGACTGGTCGCCGTCTACTCCCCTTTCGGAGCTGAACGACCCGATTTCTTCCAGCATTTGGAGACTTTTCTGGGAACGTCGCGTTCCCTGCTTCTAGCGGGGGACTGGAATGACATCCTAGATGCACGTTGGGACTATGCAGGAGCATGTCCTAATAGAGGGGGGTGTAACAGCCTCAAGGGGTTACTCGACCGTTTTAACTTGGTCGATAGATATCGACTAGATTTTCCAACTGTGCCAACCTGGACTTGGACGAACCACAGTGGTCAATCTAGATCGTACTTAGATAGATTCTTAGTTAGAAGTAAGGATAGGGACATATTAAGCTGTCCAGAAATGCTCACGGTTGGCTATACAGATCACAAATTAGTGACCTGCGTAGTCAACCTCGAGAGAACACATAGACAGGGTCCCGGTTACTGGAAACTTAATTTGTCTTTACCGGCAAAATAGGCTTACAGAGACCGGATTAGCAGATTAGTTAAGGAGAGGTTGACGGGTGCAATCGTCAACAACCGATGGTGGGCATCTCTCAAAAGAGAGATTAGAACAGAATGAATAAGTTATAGCAAGATGTTAGCTGCCGATAGTAATAGGAACGAGAAAGAATTAACAGGTAAATTAGAAGAGGCAATCAAGAGCGAAGATGTGGCCAGAGTGCTGGCATCGAGGACGGCCTTGAGCCAGTTTTTCGATGCAAAGCACGATGGCTGCGTCATTCGAAGTAAAATACGTGCTCTAGGTAATGAGGGGGCCAAAGCCGTTGGCTGGGCCCGCGTGACAGAAGCTAAGAGTGGAAATCGATCCACCATCCGGTCTTTGCAAGACGAGGATGGACGGGTGATCCGGGAGCCTAAGCAGATGAGCGAGGCCTTTCAAAGGCACTTTGCCCGATTGTTCGGGGAGGCGAGGGTCCGGGCGGGGACGTGGATTTCGGTCCATACCTCGACGGCCTGCCGCGTCTCTCAAGCGAAGAGGCAGAGTCCTGCGAGGAACCAATCTCGGCTGATGAGATCGGGGATGCGCTGAGCCAATGCAGACGCAAATCTCCGGGTCTCGATGGTATACCTTACGAACTTTATTTAGCAATGTCGGTCTTCTTCTCCGAACTCCTCGAAGCAGTCTACTGCAATTGGCAGCAGAACGGGAGAATTCCTTGTTCTGTAGCCAAGGGCGTAGTCTCGCTGGTGAGGAAGGACGAGAACAAGGGGGATAGTATAAATAATTTTCGGCCCATAACCCTGCTAAACACAGAATTAAAGATTTTGGCCAAGGTGTTAGCAAAGAGGTTGGCGCTTGTCGTGGGTGGCCTGGTGGGAGATGCGCAGACATGTGCTATCCCATCCAGGTCCATTCACGACAACCTCCACCTCATGCGATACATCATAGAGAGGGTTGGCAACAAACCCGGCTTCGGTGGGGCCCTGATCAACTTGGATCAGTCTAAGGCGTTCGATAGGGTCGCTCCTGTTTTCAGAGGCTGGATCACTGCCTTACATAGCAACCACATCTGTTCTAGGATCAAGGTGAACGGCTACCTTTCGAAGCCGTTCGAAATCACGCGATCCATTCGACAGGGGTGCCCTCTCTCCTTCCTTCTGTACGTATTGACTCTCGAGCCTTTACTGAGGAAGTTGGAGTTGTTGCAGGGTATCCCCCTGGAACCAGGATTGAGCAAAGCGGTGTCGGCCTACGCCGATGATGTAACAGTAATGGTATCGACCGACTCGGAGATCGAGGCGATCGGTACCTTACTGGAGGAATACGAAAGGTTGTCAGGAGCGAAACTGAACCGGGAAAAATCCATCGGGCTGCAACTTGGAACGTGGAGAGGCAGACCGATGCCTCCCGACGGTGTTGTCGGACACTGGACGGAGGGCCCGGTGAAGTTGCTTGGGGTCTGGTTTGGACCGGACCTCCAGGTGGAAAAGAACTGGGGCGAGGTTACGAACAAGGTGTTTGCACTGACCCAGAAATGGGCCAAGTGTAAGCTGTCCCTGAAAGGTCGGGCGGAGGTGGCGAACATTTACATAGCGTCCGTCACCTACTACCGCCTGACTGTCGTGCCTTGCCCTAAGGAAACACTCACCACCATGGAACGCATGCTCTTTCAATTTCTTTGGAAGAAGCGCCCTCCTATGGTGAGAAGATCCATCTGCTGCCAACAACCTTCGAAATGAGGGCTGGGGATGCCGTAGTTGATGATGCGTAGGCAGGCATTAAGGCTACGGCACCTACAGGTATTCCTCACTGGTCAACCGGTGTGGGCTCCGTTCGTGAGACGAGCCTTTCCGAGACTCGTCTCGCTCACCGAGCTGCAGTCCTGGGTCAAGCAAAGATCCGGAAAACTGGGCGACTAGCACACTGAGTGTGCCCAGGCGCTCAGGGCTCTCTGGCAAGCGGACCCAGCCATCGGTAGAGAATCCACCTCGTCATTCTATAGAGGGCTGGTGGCTAGCAGGGGCGATGACAGCCTTGGAGAGTCGCTGGACATGGAAGAGGACGAACTGGCCAGCCTGTTCGGTAGGACTTTCGGCCCGGGACCAATGGACAACTTCCAGAAATCGCTGGCCTGGCAGTGCTACCGGGGGGCTCTACCCGTTCGAGAAAAGCTCTACAGACACGGGCGCCCGGGCAGGGATCCCTCGAAAAAGATTTGCCCTAGATGCATGCGTCACGAAGAAACCGTTGCGCACGCATTGGTGCACTGTCCGGGCGTGGCTGATCTGTGGGGCTACGCCGAACGACGGCTGTCGCGGGTGGCGCCGATTCGATTGACCGCCGAGAACATGATGACAATCAAGCCGCCTCCCCTCTTCACAAAGGAAGCAAAGGCGGTTTTTTGTGCGTAATAGCCATGTTGAAAGAGGTTGTTTGGTGGACACGATTGAAAGGTCTGAGGTCAGGCAACTTCCTCTCTGGCCATAGTCTGGTCTACTTCTTCCGATATCACTTCGGAAGAAGGATAAGAATGGAGAGAGAGGTGCTTAGCCACAGGCAGTTTTATGAAAGGTGGGTGATAGTGGCGAGAATGGCTCGTGTAAATGGGCCTTCTCTGTATACCATCCTGTAGGTAAAGAAGTGAAGGAGAGGGGAGCACCTTCTCCATGTGCTCCCCGGGAAAAGGATTGCACACTTTTTCGGGGGTGTGTGCAACCCCCATCATGTCCCCTCCCTTTTGAGGTTGTTTTTGATTATTTTCATTTTATACCCTTTTTACTGGGTTTTATGTAAACTCCCCCTTTGTATTTGTCCCTTCTTTTTATACCTTTATGGTAAATAAAGAAATATATCTATCTATCTATCTATTTATGTGGATGAGGAGATAATGAGACTGAATGAAGTGGAGTGAGAGAAGGAGGAAGGGGAAGTTTAGGAGGAGATGAAGATTGAGATGACGGAGGAGAAAATAAAATAATTGTTTCTACTTTTGGCACAAGGCCAGCAATAACCCAGTACATTACTGGTACTTTATTTTATCGACCCCGTAAGGATGAAAGGCAAAGTTAACCTCGGCGGGATTTGAAAACAGACCATAAATAAGTAATAACTCACCCTGGAGAAATAAAATAATGCCAGCATCATCATCATATACATGATTCCACTACTACTACTACTACTACTACTACTACTACTACTACTACTACTACTACTACTATTACTACTACTACTACTACTACACTTACTACTACTACTACTACTACTACTACTACTACTACTACTACTACTACTACTACTACTACTACTACTACTACCACCACCACCACTACTACTACTACTACTACTACTACTACTACCAACAGCACCACCACCACCACCACCACCACCACCACTACTACTACTACTACTACTACTACTACTACTACTACTACTACTACTACTACTACTACTACTACTACCACTACTACTACTACTACCATCACCACCACAACCACCACCACAACTACTACTACTATTACCACCACCACCAAAACAACTACTACAACTACTACTACTAATACTACTACGACTACTACTACTAGAACTAATTCAACTACCACCACCACCACTACTACTACTACTACTACTACTAGAACTAATACAACTACCACCACCACTACTACTATAACTACTACTACTACTACTACTACTACTACTAATACTACTACGACTACTACTACTAGAACTAATACAACTACCACCACCACCACTACTACTACTACTACTACTACTAGAACTAATACAACTACCACCACCACTACTACTATAACTACTACTATTACTAATACTACCACGACCACCACCACCATCACCACCACCTACTACTACAAATACTACTACTACTACTA
>OZ024741.1:52318126-52320626 GCA_964016885.1 Eledone cirrhosa
CTGTCTCAATTCCAATCTGGCCGCGTTAACTTTGCTTTTCATCTTTCCAGGGTAGATAGAATAAAGTACCAGTTGAGTATTGGTGTTGACATAATTGACTTTCCCTTTTCCCACAAAATTTCTGGCCTCATGCTTATGTTATAACCCTGTTGCCGTTCTAGGTAGCGATTGTGATACCAGTTTACCGTGGTGCTAATGGTATAAATGGGAATGATTATTATGGTATTAATGATAGTAATGGTGGAAGTGTTAGGCGGCTGGTGGACTTTGGTGCCTTTCTCTAATCTGGATTACAGCAAAAATCACGAGCGCTCTATCTCAAAATTATTTTTGAAAAGCATTAGAAATGCGCAACCGGTAACAACTTAAAACTAAAACTGAATACTAACTAATACTTTTTGCCTTTCATCCTTACGGGGTCGATAAAATAAAGTACCAGTAATGCACTGCGTATTTGCTGGCCTTGTGCCTAAAGTAGAAACAATTACTAATTTATACTTATTCCTAATTAAACTATTTTTCACTGGGAAAAATTTGTCAGCATTTTCTTTTCCTTCTAACTAATATATATATATATATATATATATATATATATATATATATATATATATATATATATATATATATATATATATATATATATATATATATATGGACTTGTCAGTTTGTCTTTAAGTGTATGTAAGGATATGTTTGTTCAAACCATCATTATATTTGCGCATGCAAGTCAAGTATTTATCGATATTATAGACAGATATACGGACAGACGGAGCATAGCAGGTTAGATAATATTTCAATTAAGGTTTTCCTATTCAACCCCATTCGTAAAATGAACCGTCATTTAAATTTCTCCATAGATAATTTTTGTCGTTAATCAAGAAATTTCGAAGCAATCTCGGAATTCTCAATCTGTTTGTTGAGTTTGAAAACATCTTTAATAGCATAATTTATATTTTCATTCAATTTATATATTCCATTTTCTTATTTCGGAATATTTTTTAAAAGAAAAGATATTGGCGGCGTATCGTCTGCTTCTACGTAATTTAGCTATTGAAATCATTATAAAAAATATATATATATAAATATAGGAATGCTTTAGAGTTATGTATGCATCCTGTAGTCAAGCCGAAATAACTTATTGCAGTAATAATGAGGTTCAAGATATGTTAACAATAGCAATAACAACCACAATAATAACATCAACAACAACAAAAATAACGACAAAAAGAGCAGCAGCAGTAGTAGTAGTAGTAGTAATTGTTTCTATTTTAGGCACAAGGCCAGCAATTTTGAAGGGGAAGAGAATGTCGATTAAATCGACCCTTGTGCATTACTGCTGCTTTATTTTATCGACCCCGTAAGAATGAAAGGCAAAGCTAACCCTAACCTCGGCGGGAAGTGAACTCAGAACGTAAAGGGACGTGACTCTATTCCGTATAACATGTTGTCCGACGCTCTACCGATACTACCAATCTACAATAATAATTTCTTTATTGGCCACAAGGGCCGAAACATAGAGGACAATAGAAAAAATAAGGACAGTGGGGATTTACAAAAAAGAAAAAAAAAACTTGTCAAAAGAAGATAACAGATAATAAACAATATAATTATAACAATAACAATTCCCCAAATAGCAGGGCGTACCACGCAGGCGATACATAGGAACACCACCATTCCTAAACCACCTTAATCTCCAAGAGCACCGTAGGAGAGCACCCGTCTCCTCTCCATACAAGCGCATGATCAGAAATGGCCCATTAACTCGGACCATCCTCGATACATTCGACCACGTTTTAATAAATGTATTGGGTGGGTGGGTGGTGTGTATGTATAGGGGGTGAGTACTTCGCTCTCCACCCTCACCTACCTTTCCAAGTGTAACTTGAAAAAGTTGATGAGGGTTTGCTCGAAGAGGAAAGTGTCTGTCTTCACTCCTTTCAGCGACGTCCACCAGACAGCCTCTTTCGCTACAGACATCAGGTAGAGAAAACTGCCACCCCCCTCTCCTGGGCGATTTTCATGATAGCCTCGGTCGATAGCCAATTCCGTCCTACACGCGATAATAGGTATTCGACAAAAGCTCCACAAATCAGTAATGTACGGACACTGGAGGTGTACGCATCTCGGACAGGTCTATCTGACAGTACTTCTGTAGAGTTTGAACTGGCAATTACAGAATCGTGATTTGGTACCTCTACCACTTGGATCAATTAAACAACTTTCGTTCCCTTGTTTCTTAGAACACGCGCCTTAGCTCTAACAATGCAACCTTCGTCTAACAATGCAAGTCCGATGCAATGCCACTCCTAAACTCCTCTTCTAATTGAGCTACTAACACCCCCTACTTTCTATTTTTTCTAATGCTACTTCTTTTCTAAAAGCTATTGATTCTACTCTAATCTCTCTTTTGAGAGCACCCCACCACCTGTTCTTGACCACTCCTCCATTAATCACACACAAACTGACACACACACAAACTGACACACACACACACACACAC
>OZ024741.1:52325626-52343126 GCA_964016885.1 Eledone cirrhosa
TGTGGTTGTTATTGTTGTTGTTACTGTTGTTGTTACTGTGGTTGTTATTGTTGTTGTTACTGTTGTTGTTACTGTTGTTGTTACTGTTGTTGTTATTGTTGTTGTAGCTGTTGTTACTGTTGTTGTTACTGTTGTTGTTACTGTTGTTGTTACTGTTGTTATTATTGTTGTTGTTACTGTTGTTGTTACTGTTGTTGTTACTGTTGTTGTTATTGTTGTTGTTATTGTTGTTGTTACTGTTGTTGTTATTGTTGTTGTTACTGTTGTTGTTATTGTTGTTGTAGCTGTTGTTACCGTTGTTGGTACTGTTGTTACTGTGGTTGTTACTGTTGTTGTTACTGTTGTTGTTACTGTTGTTGTTACTGTTGTTGTTATTGTTGTTGTAGCTGTTGTTACTGTTGTTGTTACTGTTGTTGTTATTGTTGTTGTAGCTGTTGTTACTGTTGTTGTTACTGTTGTTGTTACTGTTGTTGTTACTGTTGTTGTTACTGTTGTTATTATTGTTGTTGTTACTGTTGTTGTTACTGTTGTTGTTACTGTTGTTGTTACTGTTGTTGTTATTGTTGTTGTTGCTGTTGTTGTTATTGTTGTTGTAGCTGTTGTTACTGTTGTTGTTACTGTTGTTGTTACTGTTGTTGTTATTGTTGTTGTAGCTGTTGTTACTGTTGTTGTTACTGTTGTTGTTATTGTTGTTGTAGCTGTTGTTACTGTTGTTGTTACTGTTGTTGTTACTGTTGTTGTTACTGTTGTTATTATTGTTGCTGTTACTGTTGTTGTTACTGTTGTTTTTACTGTTGTTTGTTACTGTTGTTGTTGCTGTTGTTGTTGGTGTTGTTGTTACTGTTGTTGTTACTGTTGTTGTTACTTTTGTTGTTGCTGTTGTTGTTACTGTTGTTGTTACTGTTGTTGTTGCTGTTGTTGTTGCTGTTGTTGTTGCTGTTGTTGTTACTGTTGTTGTTACTGTTGTTTGTTACTGTTGTTGTTGCTGTTGTTGTTGCTGTTGCTGTTACTGTTGTTGTTACTGTTGTTGTTGCTGTTGTTGTTGCTGTTGTTGTTACTATTGTTGTTACTGTTGTTGTTGCTGTTGTTGTTGGTGTTGTTGTTACTGTTGTTGTTACTGTTGTTGTTACTGTTGTTGTTACTGTTGTTGTTACTGTTGTTGTTGCTGTTGTTGTTACTGTTGTTGTTGCTGTTGTTGTTACTGTTGTTGTTGCTGTTGTTGTTACTGTTGTTGTTACTGTTGTTACTGTTGTTGTTACTGTTGTTGTTACTTTTATTGTTACTGTTGTTGTTACTGTTGTTGTTACTGTTGTTGTTACTGTTATTATTGTTGCTGTTACTGTTGTTGTTACTGTTGTTGTTACTGTTGTTCTTACTGTTGTTATGCAACCTTTGTTCTTGTTTCTCTTATTGTATCCATCAACATCTGTTGCTGTTGCTATTGTTGCTACACTTCCAGCTGTTCTTGCTATTGCAATTGTTACTGTTGTTGTTGTTATTGCTGTTATTGTTATTCTTGCAGATGTTACAGTTATTCCTACTGCTAGATTTGTTGTTTTTGCTGTTATTGTAGTAGTAATAGTAGTAGTAGTAACAGTAGTAGTAGTAGTAGTAGTCGTAGTAGTCGTAGTAGTAGTAGTAGTAGTAGTAGTAACAGTATTAGTAGTAGTACTAGTAGTAGTAGTAGTAGTAACTGTAGTAGTAGTAGTAACAGTAGTAGTAGTAGTAGTAGTAGTAGTAGTAGCAGTAGTAGTAGTAGTAGTAGTAGTAGTAGTAGTAGTAGTAGTAGTAGTAGTAGTAGTAGTAGTAGTAGTATTAGTAGTAGTAGTAATTACTGTAGCTGTTCTAAAAGTATAAAGTCTTTCTCGAGCACGGAGACTCATCAGGCCGGTCCTAACCCCAGTTTCATGGCGTGAAGAAACTGAGAGTACAAGACTACACCCTGGACAGGACGCCAGTCTATTGCAGGATTAAATCCCCGAGCTATTGCTGGTACTCATTATCAGCTGAGTACACTGGAGCAACGTGAAATAAAGTGTCCTGCTCAAGAACAGAACACACAACCCTGTCCAGGAATCAAACCCAGCTGTTGCTGAGGTTGTTATGTTGAGTTTGTTACACTTGTTGTTGTTGCTGTTGTTGTTGCTGTTGTTGCTGTTGTCACTGCAATTGTTCCTGTTGTTGTTGTTGTCTCTACAGCTGTTGCTATTGCTGTTGTTGTTCTTAATACCACTGCAGCTTTAAACTGTTGCTCACAGAGAATTTGTCCAATGGACGATATATGATTAATTAGCAGAACATAGGCCGCCAGTTATAAAGTAAGTAGGCCACGTGATGTGGAAGGACGAAAGCCGTAGACAGTGATGCATACACACATAGACAGATAGATAGATACATACATACATATACATAAATCATTGACAGTCTCACAGATACGAACATGCGAACATACACAACGGAGAGAGAGGGGGGGGGGAGATAAGTGACTGAATAAGATGAGGGAGAAAAAGAGAAAGAAAGAGAGAAAGAGATAGAAAAGTGGAAGATGTAGGTGTGACAGAGAAAGTGCAAGAGGGAGAGATGGAGAGAGGTGGGTGGGAGATAAGTGACCGAATAAGAAGATTAGGGAGAAAAAGAGAAAGAGAGAAAGAGAGAGAGAAGTAGAAAGAGAGAGATAGAAGGAGAGAGAGGAGGAGAGAGAGAGAGAGAGAGAGAGAGAGAGAGAGAGAGAGAGAGAGAGAGAGAGAGAGAGAGAGAGAGAGAGAGAGAGAGAAAAGAGTGAGAGAAGAAGAGCGTGTGACAGAGAGGGAAGAGAGAAAGTGCATTGGGAATAGTTTTAGTGATATGATTATCCAGCGTGACATTGTTCGGTAAAATAGATTCGTGAATAAGAAAACAAAATGCCTGGAAATGTGAAGTTGTGACTTTAATGCCACGTCACGTCACGTCAAACACACATGGCGGATATAGCTTGATGACGTCTGTCACCCAAGTACCAGTAATTAGAAGTTTAGTTATTGTTATGCATGCGGGGATATTTTTGGGTATAGTACCGAGCAGTGTGATTAGTTAGCGTGATGCGTATGGTGCTAGGTGTATGGACGGTATATATATATATTCGTGGATAGCGTTGGATTGGAGTCATTTTGTCCGGAATTATGGTATATATGGAAGCGCATACAGTCATAGTTTAATTATATATATATATATATATATATATATATATATATATATATAAGAATATTTCACTCTACATGGCTAACTACAATAAATGTAATTTGAGTTTTTCGAATATTAATAATTGTTTCTACTTTTGGCACAAGGCCAGCAATTATCCCAGTGCATTACTGGTACTTTATTTTCGACCCCGTAAGGATGAAAGGCAAAGTAAACGTCGGCGGGATTTGAACTCAGAATGGCAAGGGCCGTAATTCTATGCGTCAAAACATGGCGTCAGACCCTCCTCCGATACTGCCAATCTACAATAACATTCGATTCGTTTGCAATTATGCAAACAAGCCTCAATTTTATAGCTATGTCAGTAGAATGAACACTTCATCTTGCTTTTGTGTTGGCATGCGAACAGAACTGCAGAAACACAGTGGATCTGCTAATATGCGGATCAGCCAGTCTGCTAATATGCAAATCAGGCTGATCAGTCACTGTGTATTTTTGAAAATAGCATATATTTTCACTAGCTCTGACAGTTTGGCAGATGAACAGTGAGCTGTACTGATGAAGGGTGATACCCAGAAACATTAGTGTCTGCAGCTCCTTTCGCATGCCAACACAAGAGCACATGGCTATAAAATTGAGGCTTGTTTGTATAATTGCAAACGAATCGAATTTTATTATTAATATTCGAAAAACTCAGATTACATTTATATATATATATATATATATATATGAGGTGGCAACATGAAGGGACCTGTTACTTTTATTTTAAGAAGAAGAAGAAGAAGAAGAAGAAGAAGAAGAAGAAGAAGAAGAAGAAGAAGAAAGCAAGAAGGGGGGGGGTCTCATCAGTTGTCTACTGGGGGTCTCTTCAATAACTATGCCTGTAAAAAACATTATATTTTCTCTTCCACATTGACTTTTATGCACTACATTATGCACGATTTTTTCCTTTTTCTTTTTTTTTTCACTTCTTAAACCTTGTTTGTATATAACATTATTCTGCACCTTCTGTTTAACATGTGCGACACCACACCAATACATTTCACTATCATTTGATAATGCATAAAAATGCTGAAACCGGTAATAGACAATTATTAAAAATATAAATAGATAAATAAATGCCATTGTTAAATAATAAATAAATCAACTAATACCTTAACACTTCACACAAAGTAAAACATTTCGTTTTAATCATTTTCTAACCCAGAAAAAAGGGAGAGAGAAACAAAAAAGGAAAATAAAATTTTTTTCTACCTAATAATCGTCTCTTTCTCCCTGTTTTCATATATATATATATATATATATATATATATATATATATATATATATATATAAATACTTAGGTTAATAGGAGTTAGGTATTGTATAAATCCTTATAACCTGTCCACCTTGTGTGCATGATTATAATTGATTGGCAGCATGCTAACTAAAGACTACCTACCTATATCACTCAAGAACATCCCAACCCCATCCAGGACTACTTATGAGAAATTACTGAGAGCTAATGTCAACTCCTTCGTTAAGCGTATTAGATGGCGCACTTTCCACTTCGATAAGAGAAATAAGAAATCAACCACGGTGTCCCCCAATAATAAATTCGGTTTTAAAACCTATAGGAGCCCGCCCCATAACTCCATGCTAGATGGATTTGAGAATGACCTCCTATTACTAGTAAGGAATATTAAGTTTAAAAAACCCCATGGGAATAGCAACAAATTCCGGATGAAACTGGAAACCTTAGTTAAGGGCTTTAACGATAAAAGAGATATCCTGGTCACCTCGGATAAAACCAGAAATATTTATAGCTTAAATTATGATACGTATCGCAGGTTTATATACAATGAATTAAATAGAAACTATAAAAAGACAACAAGCGCAAACCTAGATGAAATTAATAAGGAAGCATGCGCCATAGTGGATAAACTAGGCCTGGAAAAGTATACCCAACCATATACCCCTAGGCAACCCAGATTCACCCTTAAAGACCATAAGGCTGACTTCATTAGTAAACCCTCTGTTAGATTAATTAGCCCATCGAAGTCAGATATAGGGATTATCAGTAAGAAAATTTTAGACGGCGTTATACCTACCATCAGGAGGAAAATAAATCTAGAGCTATGGGAGAATACGGAAGAGGTTTTGAAATGGTTCTCAAGCCTTAGCAACCATAAATCCCTTAAATTTATACAATTCGACATCGATGCGTACTACACCCCAATCTCCCCCATACTCCTTAATAAGGCCCTAATCATGGCCATGCAGAAAAGTGACCTCACTAGGTCTCAAATTGATGTCATTCTTGCGGCCCGGAAAACGATAATCACATTTGAGGACGAATTGTGGACCCGCAAGAATACGCCCAATAACTTCGACATCACAATGGGATCTACTGACTCTGCACAAGTAACGGACCTGGTAGGATTGTACCTCTTAAAGGAGTTACATGAGACATTACCGCACTTGAAGGGCGGCTTATATCGTGATGACGCCCTCCTCACCCTCGAGTATAAAAAGTGCAATATAGAAAGAACTAGGAAACAGTTACGTAGGTTCTTTAAAAGCTTTAATCTAAGTATTACCATAGATGCAAATGACAAAACAGTAAACTTCCTAGACGCCACCCTTGACCTAGAAACTAAAACATTTGCACCCTACCATAAACCTAATGATAGACTAACATATGTAAACGCCAGCTCCAACCACCCCAAATCAGTCCTAAACGCTATTCCCAGGGGGTCTCTAATAGAATTAGCAGACTGTCCTGTAATGAGAGTATCTTCAACTTCAATGCAGAGTATTATGACAAGGCCCTAGCAGAATCTGGTTACGGGAATAGATTATCATATATACATAAGGACTCCCAAACCATGAGTGTGAAACCTACCAACATAATCACACATAGTATGGCCACAAAGCCTAACCAACTTAGAGGCAAGAATAATAGTAAGAACCCTAATGGCGGTAACGCAGCTAACTGTAAACCACGTAGAGACAGTACTAGAGTCCCTCACCACAACTCTAAAACAGCAAATGATCATGCCATGAATATAAACCATCCGGGCTTAAGCAAAACAGACAACGCCACTAACGTTAATAACGAAACCCTACAAAATAGTACGCACAGTAACGAGACTCACCCCACAGATAAGAAAAATAGAAGAAGGAAAAACATGTATTTTAACCCACCTTTTAACTCTGAGGTCCTCACTAACCTCCCCAGAGTATTCTTCTCATTATTAGAAAAAAACTTCCCACCAGGCAATAGATATCGCAACATAATTAACAAAAACGTGATTAAATTATCCTATTCGACCACACCTAACCTCGCATCACACCTAGCACGCACGAACATTAGGAAAACTAGGGAAGGTTTCGAAGTAATTAAAATGGCAGTTAACCACCAGGAACCGACTACATGGGCAACATAATAGCATCACTGAGCCATCTAATGATATAGAGGCACCTAGTGATAATGCTAGTAACCAAAGTTCGGGAGGTACGCTAACTGATCGAACCCGCAGTTGCAATTGTAGGCGGAGTAGTAATTGTCCCCTAAGGGGGGATTGCCTCATGAAAAACATCGTATATGCTTGTGACGTAACCACGCACAACTCTACCGAAACATATATAGGATCAACGTCCAATACATTTAAAACTAGATTTAACGCGCATATGACACATTTAGACACGATAGACATAAGAATGCCACCTCACTGGCGGGATACATCTCCTTTTTAAAAAATAATAGTACCCCATACAAACTTTTTTGGAGGAAGCTTACTATATCCACGCCATACCGACCGCAGAGCGGGAGTTGTGACCTGTGTTTACTGGAATGCCATGCCATAATACACTCTAAACTGAACCTGCTTAACAGGAAATCGGAAATTTTCTCCTCTTGCCAACACAAAATCCTGAGTTCCTTCTTCTGTTTTAAACCTAGCACATAGACGTAACATATATTACGCAACCCCCACCTAGACATACCCCTCCTTGACTATAGCTTCCCCCCAACTCATAACCCAGATAGATAGGTAGCCTAAGGGTGGAACAGTCCCCTACAAGGTTGGTGTTTGTGTGTGTGTGTATGTGTGTGTGTGTGTGTGTGTGTGTGTGTGTGTGTATTCTCCTTTTCTCTCTCTCACACACACACACACAAACATATGTATATATGTGTGCGTACGTGTGTGCATGCATGCATGCATGTGTGCGTGTATTGTATACATGTATATTGTATATATATATATGTATATTGTATACATGTGTATTATATTGTGTGTATGTGTATATGTGATATGTATGTGTATATATATATATATGTATGTGTATATGTGTGTGTATGATATGTATATATGTGTATATGTATGTATATTTTTTCTGTAGAAGTCTTCTCTATATGTGGTGTTTGGCATGAATTCCTCCTATAATGCTCTTCTTTGATAGGAGCACGATATGTAGAGTAACACATATGTATTGTCGCAGTTGAAACTGAGAACCACCACCCCTCCTGCTGACCCAAATGTTTACTGAGGACCAGAACACCATTCTCCACAATATAAGAGAGGAATGCGCTTGCCGGACTATTGATGACCATAACATCACATTCCAAGGTAATGGCAAAACACAGTGAATGCTAAACACGACCAGAACACCACAACATGCACATCGGAGCAACAGAGATATAATATCAATAAGCGAATCAATTGAATTTTTTGAGTTGAAATACATATAAATATGTGTCTGTGTGTATCGGACACACGTACACATAAAGACACTGCTGACCTAAATGTACCTGTCATGCCTGTCTGAATTCCTAAGAGAATTTTCGGTCAGTTACTATCTTGACCGATTACCCTCACAATTACTACGTAGCGGTTCTTGCACGTGACTGCTGGACCCGGATGAAACGAAGACGAAGAATTTCCTTGCCTACCGTTTTGTACCACAGATGCGATCTCACTCTGCCTCGTTAATGTTCAATCGACACCAAAGTTCTACGTTCGGGGCAATAGAATTGTATCCAACTACCGACAACATAGTTTGATGACCGATAATCACACCAAAACGGAGTACTGGGATCCTTGTGATTTCGAGATATACAACCACTGACACTGTTACGAAGACCAGAAAACCATACTCCATAATATTGAACCAAGTGATTGATTTGTGCGACCAAAATAACACCACACATATATTGAACTAGGAATATTGGATCCTCCGTCAATGTCTGGGTGAGCAAAAATAGATTTCTATCTGCATTGGAATTTACGAACTTGTGCATCTGCTGTGGTGTCAAAAACAAACGCACATGACCGCACAGATGAACAATGGACTATGCCACGTGGGTTGAACCTGCAAGTGAATTGTAGGATGTGTAACTCTGATATACAGATTATTTATTATTAAGATGTATAAACTTGACATAACTATTATCATCTTATGTTCTCTCAACTAATCACATTTGATTATATTTCTCTATCCCGTTTTCTCCCCCATATTTATAATATTTTTATTTGAAAAAATCGGTTTTTTTACATTGTGTTTTTCCCTTTCTAATACTTGCTTATATTTCTTTATATATTCTCTATATATTTATATATATATATTTTTTTTTATCTTTATTCTTATTCTCACTTTTATCCTCCTTTATATTTTACCTTATTCTTACTTTTATACCTTATTATAGTGTAATCTTCCCCATGCCTTATTATACATTATTAATTATAGATTATTATTATTACTCTTTTTCCATTTCTAATTACCTCATGTACTTTTTCCTCCGTTATATATATATTGTATGCCCTTTGTGTGTGTGTAGCCTCTGCACCCTACTATCGACGCCACCGCATCTATGGCTCAACTAACCACTCGACTCCCGGGAATGAATATGACCACAGCTAGTAAACAAGGACCCACACCCACCCTCACACCAAAATTAAACTTATCGTCCCCTGCCTTTGCTCTTTACTCTCTTTACTCTTTGTTCTTGAATGTTTGGTTGGTAGAGTCCATAACACCAATCAAACCCCTTTTATAGCTCTGACGAATCCTACGGTTACGTAAGGAAGAAACATTGTAAGCCAAAAAAAATCTTTTGATGTTGTAGACGCTCTTGTGTTCTTTATCATATATATATATATATATATATATATATAAGAGCGATGGCAACATGAATGGACCTGTTATTTTTATCTAAAGACATTTTTTCCAATTTCACCCCGTTCGTCCCTTCAATCTATCTAATTTCTCATTCTTTCTTCCGATGAAGGACTAACGTCCGAGACGTGTAGACCATCTTCCTGCTATTTCAAGCGTTAACCTAATATATTCCTTCCATATACTGTACCGATTGTGTTGTTATTTCTGTTTACCTTTTACACACACACACATACACACCCATATATATATATTTATTAGAAAAGGGAAGTAGGGTTCTATACAAAACAGTGGTTATAGAGAAAAGGTGAAGTTGGAAATAGCACGGAAAATATATTTAACGGTCTGTTTTTCTTTTTTTTTTCCTTTCTTTTATTCGTCAAAGAGATATTATTGAAAAAATGAGAGGGACAATTCTTCTTAAAAAGAGTTTTATAATGTATATAAAGTATAACCGCTTTCCATGTATTAGTAAAATTCATCTTATCAAATGTTGAGTATTACAATTAAAAAGAATTAATAAGAATTAAAAAGTAAAAATTAATGATTTAAAATAAGAAGTATGTTTTTTTCATCTTCCTTTCTGAGGAGACTGGAGAATGAGCTCTTGTCTCTACACAAGAGTTCATTCTCCAGTCTCCTTGTAACGCATACACATATAGATGTGTGTTTTGGTAGTTTGGGGGAGAAAACCGGTTTATATTCCACCCCATCACCCACCCGCTTATTAAATTTTGCTAATCTATCTCCGGCAAAATTTTATTGTAAGTGATTCATATTGATACAGCAGTTGGAGAATCTAATAATTTTATTTTACATTAACCCCCCCCCCCCGCCATTATATATTACAAAAGAAGAACATTACAAGAAATACCATATTTACGAACGTACACTATACAATTACTGATTTCCCAAGACACCTCCTCACCATTATTGCCACCCCTCCTATTGTTTGGGACCCGGGAGTGTCACCAAACTCTCCTCCTCTCTGTCTATCACACAAAACTCTCTTTTAATCCTCCTCTCTGTATCTACCAAATGTAACCCCTCTCTATATCTACCACGACACCGTCTCTCTTATCCCACTCTCTATATCTAAGACTAATACTCTCTCTCACTCTCTATATCTCCCAACCCCCCTCTGTATATCAATCACCCCTAAACTCTCACCCTCTCAATATCTACTACACGGCACTCTCCCATTATCCGTCTCAGTATAAATACAACCACCAAATTTCCTCCTTCTCTATATCTACTACACATTACTCTCATCCAATCACCACCCACTATATCAATTAACAGCAACCCCCTCTCTATATCTACAACACGGAACTCTCTTCCAATCCCCTTTCTATATCACTAAACATCAATCTCTCCCCCTCTATATCTAATAAACAACACAATCTCCCTCTCTATATCAATTACCACTTGATATAGACGTGAATTACTTCGCTCCGGATTTTTACGGATTATTGTCAAAAAAACTGTGAGTTCATTGATCAATTTAATAGCATTGTTTAATTTAACCCCTTGCCTGGGCCGTCAGACGTTGAGTCAACTAATTTTCGCCCCTTTCTGGGGCGAAATTTTCATTTTCATCTCAAAACTGTGTAGACTTAGTATCAGCAATGGATGCCATTTCCACCTCGCACACTGTCGTGAGTGCCACGCCCACTAAGAAAAGTGGTGTAGGGAAGGTAGGAGTACAAAGCTTGCAGACTTCCCCCCTCACATTATCGAAAAACGTTGAAAATATTGAAACCACGAAACCAAACCCGGTAAATAATACCAGCACCAACAACAAGAACAATGACAATAACACCACAGCCAACAACTGCAACAATAGCAACACCAAGGAAAACATGAACAATATTACCAACAGTGACAACAGCAGCAACAAAAAAGACAACAACACCAACACAACATTCGCACAGACTGTAAAAAAAACGAACTATACACGCCAATAGACATAACAAATGCTAAACAGCTATTACAAGACGCAAAACAATTCGTGACTTTTGGCGAAAACGGTGCTTTTAGCATCAATTCTCCACAGGAATTACGTAGAGAGGCTGTCCTGAAAACTGTGGTCTTCAGGACAATATCGAACGAAACAAGAAAACCAGCTCAATTATCACAAAATGAAATTGAGCTGGTTCTAAAAGATGCAATGAAGGACATAACCTTCATACAAAAAGGTAAACTGTTTGGTAGCATTTCGGTGCTAATGAACAACCAGTCAAGAGCACAAAAGTACTCGGTATCACCCATTGTGTCCTCCCGCTTCACCTTTTTCCCCACATACAGGGGAAAAAGGACACAAAGAATAAAAATAATGAGTATCACACCAAATGTAAATATTTGGTGGATACTATGTGGAATCATTTACTTTGATGAAGACAAGATAATTTCAATAGGAAAGTCCTCCGGAGGTGTATTTGGTGGGACCAGCGTAGAAGTTCTGGTGCAAATGAGCCCAGAACGAATAGCGAATATCCCACAACGCGTGCCTCTGGACGGGCTAACTTATATAAACATTTTAGTGGAGGGAAGGCGGCCGTCATGTTACCACTGCTTAACAGGGGTCACCTGAGGACTGCCTGTCCTCAATTAACGAGTAAAAAAAAAAGCTCTTCTGCCAACCCCGAACACAACAACACAACCACCACCACCACCACCACCACCACAACAACAACAACCACAACAACAACACGGAAAAATAACAACACAAAACACTGTTCCACCCAACCCCTCCCCACCTAAAACAAATACAAAAGCAACCACAACAAAACCCCAAAATATACCCCTCCCCAACAACACGGAAGAGGACTCCGTATCAACGTCACCCAGTGACGACGAGGGAGAACCCTTTCAACAGGTGAAAAGGAAAAAAAAAGGCACCACATTAACAAAAATGCTACAAACACACAACCACCAGCACAAACATCACAAACATCACAAACAAAAAAACCCACTCCTCCCCAAAACATAACACATACTACAAAACGCAAACACGCACAAGAACAACAAACAAAAACAAACACAACACAACAAAAACTCTATACATACATTAACAAGAACAATAAAACTTTGATGAAAGCGATAGAAAATAGCCCTTCGGTGGAAACCGAAGGGATCACTTTCACCTACGCAGCGAACAAACCGCACCTAATGATGATTAGGGTCCCAACGGAAACCTATGTAACTTTGAAAAAGAACCATCCAATGCATGTGGGGACCAACTGCACCAAACCACTTAACAGCGTCCTATTGAGATGTTTCCCCACCCCCACATCAGACACCCACACACCACCAAACACCCTAATCCCACCACACACTGATGTCCTCACCCACCACAAACCACCACACCACCAAACAACCCTTCCAACACCCCCATGGAAATTGTGCAGCCTGGTCCCCAGGCGACGAAGAGGTAAGTAATTTCCTTTCCTCTTCCTTTTTAACTCTTCAGCACCAACATGGCCAATATAAGAGTTGGATGTGTGAATGCACGCGGCCTGGGGATGTCCTGGAAACAGGGCAAACTCTTAAATGACCTCAGGTCGCACAGAGTGGATGTAATGGTTATTTGCGAGTCCAGGATCAGCAGCGAGCGCCAACTGGCCCCCATCTTCGACGACTTTGAGATCTACGCATCTCTTTGTCAGCCGAGGGGTGGGAGTGGGGTTGTCGTTCTGCTGCGAAAATACCTGGGTCTTGCCACACAGAAGGTACACCTGGACCCAGAGGGTGGACTGGTGGTTTTAGACGTCTGCAGTGGTGAAGGTGGAGCTTTCAGGCTGGTGGTAGCGTATGCCACATCTGGGACACCGCGACCGGACTTCTTCCGACGCCTGGATAATTTCCTGGGAACGTCTCGCTCCTTGCTTTTAGTGGGGGACTGGAATGGTATCCTGGATGCACGTTGGAACTATGTAGGGGCATGTCCCGATAGAGGGGGGTGTAACAGCCTCAAACGATTAATCGGCCGATTTGATCTGGCCGATAGATATCGACTAGATTTTCCGACTGTGCCACTGTGGACGTGGAGTAATCGTAGCGGAACATCTAGGTCGTACCTAGATAGGTTCCTAGTTAGACATAAGGATAGGGACATATTAAGCTGTCCACGAATGTTCATGGTTGACTATTCGGATCACAAGTTGGTGACCGGAGTGGTCACCCTTGATAGAACTCATAGACAGGGACTCGGTTACTGGAAGCTAAACTTGTCTTTACCGACAAACAAAGCTTACAGTAAGCGGATTAGCACACTAGTTAAGCAGCGTTTGACGGGGGCAATTGTCAAAAGCAGGTGGTGGGGCTCTCTCAAGAGAGAAGTTAAAATAGAATCGATAGGTTTTATTCGGGAATTAGCATCAGATAGGAATAGAACTGAAAGGGAATTAACAAATAGAGTAGAAGAGGCGATTAGGAGTGGCAACGTGGCCGGCGTGCTGGCGTCAAGAACGGCCCTAGACCAGTTCTTTAATGCGAAGCAGGAGGGCTGCGTTGTCAGGAGTAAAATACGTGCTCTGGGTAACGAGGGAGCCAAAGCTGTTAGCTGGGCCCGAGTGACAGAGGCAAAAAGTGGAAACAAGTCCACGATTCGGTCTTTGAAGGACCAGGATGGACGCGTGATCCTTGAACCTGAGCTGATGAGCGCGGCCTTTCAACGGCGCTTTACACGACTGTTCGGGATGGGCCGCGGGCCGGGTGGGGCCATGGATTTCGGTCCATACCTCGACGGTCTGGCGCGGCTCTCGGATGGGGAGGCGAAGTCCTGCGAGAGGCCGATTTCAGCCGCTGAAATAGGGGAAGCGCTGAGCCAATGCGGCAAACGCAAATCTCCGGGTCTCGATGGTCTACCATACGAACTTTATGTAGAAATGCCGGGCTTGTTCTCCGGTCTCCTCGAGGCGGTCTACTGCAACTGGCAACAGAACGGGAGAATTCCCAGTTCTGTGAGCAAGGGCGTAGTCACGCTGGTGAGGAAGGACGAGAACAAGAGGGATGACATAGATAACTTCAGGCCCATAACTCTGCTAAACACAGTTAAAGATTTTGGCCAAGGTGTTAGCGAAGAGGTTGGCGCTTGTCGTCGGGAACCTGGTGGGAGAAGCGCAGACATGCGCAATCCCGTCCAGGTCCATACACGACAACCTCCACCTCATGCGATACATCGTAGAGAGGGTAGGGAACGAACCCGGCTTTGGTGGGGCCCTGATCAACTTGGATCAATCTAAGGCGTTCGATAGGGTTTACCATCGGTACCTGGATGCGGTGCTCGCGGCGGCAGGCTTCGGACCCGTTTTCAGGGGCTGGATTGCTGCAATGCACAGCAGCAACACCTGCTCGAGGGTCAAGGTGAACGGCTACCTCTCGGAGCCGTTCCAAATCACGCGATCCATCCGACAGGGATGCCCACTCTCCTCCCTCCTGTATGTGCTGGCTCTCGAGCCACTACTGCGGAAGCTGAAGCTGTTGCAGGGCATCCACTTGGAACCGGGATTACGGAAAGCGGTGTCGGCCTACGCCGATGACGTGACAGTAATGGTGTCGTGCGCCTCGGAAATCGGGCAGATCGGCACCTTACTGGAGGAATATGAAAGGTTCACAGGAGCCAAGCTGAACCGGGACAAGTCCGTCGGTTTGCAACTCGGGACGTGGAGGGGCAAATCGATACCCTCCGACGGCATCTTCGGACGCTGGACGGAGGGACCGGTGAAGATGCTCGGGGTCTGGTTCGGACCGGACCTCCAGGTGGAGAAAAACTGGGACGAGGTAACGGGCAAGGTGTTTGCACTCGCCCAGAAGTGGGCCGAGTGCAAACTATCCCTGAAAGGTCGAGCGGAGGTGGCGAACGCTTATATAGCGTCCGTAATCTACTACCGCTTGACCGTCGTGCCTTGCCCAGAGAAAACACTCGCCAAAATGGAGCGCGCGCTGTTCCGATTTCTTTGGAAGAAGCGGGCTCCTTTGGTGAGAAGATCCATCTGCTGTCAACACCCTTCGAACGGAGGGCTGGGGATGCCGTGGCTGACGATGCGTAGACACGCATTAAGGCTACGGCACCTCCAGGTATTCCTCACCGGTCAGCCGGTGTGGGCCCTGTTTGGGAGGCGAGCCTTTCCGAGACTCGTCTCACTCATCGAGCTGCAGTCCTGGGTCAAGCAAAGACCGAGAAAAGTGGGCGACTGGCACATTGAATGTGCCCAGGCGCTCACGGCCCTCTGGCAAGCGGACCCGGCAATCAGTGGAGACTCAACCTCAACATTCTATAGAGGCTTGGTGCGCAGTAAGTGCGACGACGCTCTCGGAGAGGCTCTGGGCATGGAGGAAGACGAGCTGGCCAGTCTGTTCGGTAGGACGTTTGGCCCGGGACCGATGGACAACTTCCAAAAGTCCCTGGCTTGGCAATGTTATATAGGAGCTCTACCCGTTCGGGACAAGCTCTACAGACACGGGCGTCCGGGTAGGGACCCCTCGAAGAAGATCTGTCCGAGATGCATGCGTGACGAGGAAACCGTCGCACACGCATTCGTACACTGCCCGGGCGTTGCTGACCTGTGGGGCTATGTGGAACGACTACTGTCGCGGGTGGGACCAATCCGGTTGACCACCGAGAACATTGTCACTATCAAACCGCCTCCCCTTTTCAAAAACGAAGGAGAGGCCGTTTTCCTCTGTGTGATAGCCATGGCGAAAGAAGTTGTATGGTGGACAAGGTTGAAAGGGCTGAGGTCAGACACCTTTCTCTCCGGCCAACAACTGGTCTTTTTTTTCAAGTACCACTTTAGAAGAAGGATCAGAATGGAGAGAGAGGTGCTCTACCCCAGCAAGTTTTATGAAAGATGGGTGAAAGTAGCGAGAATGGCCCGAGTGAATGGGCCTTCTCTCTATATCAGCCTGTAGGTGAGAGAGGAGAAGAATGAGAAGAGGAAGGAAGCATCCGCTCTTTGTGCTCCTGAAGAGGAGGGTTGCACATTTTCTCGGGGGTGTGTGCGACCCATGTCAACGCCCCTCCCTACCGAGGACATCGATTGTTAAATTTAATTTGTTATATGTTTTTTACACGTCTTTTTAAATGTATGTAAACTCCCACCATTGTATTTGTCCCAATCTTTGATGCCCTGGTGGCAAATAAATAGAAATCTATATATCAATTAGCACCAAACTCTCCCCCTCTCTATATCTACTACACGTAACTCTCTTTCGACCCCTCCTCTCTATATCAGTAAACACCAAACTCTCCCTCTCTCTATATCAATAAATATCAATCTCTCCCCCCTCTCTATATCTATATCTATCTTTCCCATCAGTCTCTACATAACATGTACATAAATTGTAGCGCATATACATATAGATTTGTGTACACGCACACACACATACACACACACACACACACACACACACACACACACACACACACACACACACACACACACACACACACACACACACACACATATATATATATATATATATATATATATTGAGTCGTCAAGTATGAAATTTGTAGAAATTTGTAGAAAAAAAAGATATTTCTACAAATTTCATACTTGACTACCCAATATATACATATATATCTGTATATATATATATATATATATATATATATATATATATATATATATATATATATATATATAAATGAAATAACAGGAGGCTGGACTTGTGTAAATCCTTGAAAGGTTTATTATACTATGATCATTTCAATGACCGGGTTCTATATGAACCGGTTTTGGCATGACTATTAGCTATGTCATGCCTCTACTGACACGTAAATAAACCCCTAATGTGTGATGTAATAGTATTCGTGGTATAGACGATGGCCTGTCGAAATTGTGGAGTTCCCGCTAGGGATCCCGGGGCCAAAGTTAGCTACGTTCCTAGAGTACTCGGAAAAATTAATTTCCATTTCTTTCGCTGGACGATACCACTCGAGACTGGCTGACTCATGGTGGTGTGTGTGCTGGCGGGGACTCCCAATCGAATTCTTTACTCTATATCCCATCCTAATATCTTATCGAGTTAAACATATTTTTCATATAAGACTCTCTCCGTAAGTTCATTAAATAAATAAATCTCGCCAACTCTTTTTTCAATTTACCATTTTGCAATTAAATATTTTTAATTTAATTTAATTTCATCCTATAACTCGCAA
>OZ024741.1:52348126-52358126 GCA_964016885.1 Eledone cirrhosa
TATATGTATATATGTATGTATGTTTGTATGTGTATATATATATATATATATATATATATATATATATATATATATATATATATATATATGTATAATATAATATATATATATACATACATATACAAGAACGCACATATATACATCGGACCAGGTTGTACTCGTACTAAATCACCTGGAAGTGTATATCGTTTGTCACATTGGTTGTGAATATTAATTTTCTACCCAATATTGCTATAATTTGATTGTGTGATGTCACACGTCAGCTGACCTTTACCATCCACACCTCATTGATTTCAGAAGTGCTTGTCATGACACACGAGCGGAAACGAGTTGCTGCCATCTTGTGGCGACACGTTATCACTAAAACACGTATGTTCTTAACACCTTAGCACGGTGTTGGCGTTCTTAGTATGTATGTATGTATGTATGTATGTATGTATGTATGTATGTATGTATGTATGTATGTATGTATGTATGTATGCATGCATGCATGCATGCATGCATGCATGTATGTATGTATGTATGTATGTATGTATGTATGTATGCATGTATGTATGTATGCATGTATGTACGTATGCATGTATGTATGTACGTATGTATGTACGTATGTATGTATGCATGTATGTACGTATGTATGTATGCATGTATGTACGTATGCATGTATGCATGTATGTATGCATGTATGTATGTATGCATGTATGTATGCATCTATGTATGTATGTATGTATGTATGTATGTATGTATGTATGTATGTATGTATGTATGTATGTTCTTCTGGTTTTATAATTTCACAAAGTTTTACCAATAGAGAGAGAGTCGGTTTCTAACATAGACACAAGACTCTCTCATTGGAAGTTACAGAACATCAACTAGGTAGATATGTATGTATGCATGTGTAGATATGGATGTTATTGTATGTGTGGATGTGTATGTTTTGAGTTGTATGTGTGCATGTGTATATGCTTTGTATCTGTACATGTGTATATGCAGTTATTAGATGCAATATGTATGTATGTGTGTATGTATGTATATATGCATGCATTTACCTACGTATATATATAAGTGTGTGTATGTGTGTGTGTGTGTATGTGTGTGCGTGTGTGTTTGTGTGTGTGAGAGAGTGTTTGTGTGCGTGTGTGTATATAGATATGTGTGTGTGTGTATGTGTGTACTTCAGTTTGGCAGTGGTTTTATACTTCCAGTTTGATGCTTGGAAAAGTGTATATAGAAAAACTCACCTCATCAACGTGATATCAAATACTTCTTTGTACGAACAATGAAAATAAATCACGAATGTAAAATTATTTCTACATACTTAGTTTATGTTTATTGTTCATTTCCTTTTTCAGTTAGGATCTTATAAACGGTAGAAACGTCTCCTGCATGTACACATGAGAATGTACAAAAAATGCAACCTGCATTCAATCAACATGTTTCATTTTTTTGGTATAGCATTCAAAAAGCACCAAAACTGTAGAATTTCTAAATATATTCGTATATCCTCGTATTTTCGCCTCAGTAGCTTTTATGTAATATCAATTCAAGGCGCAGTTGACATGAGCTGATGTCAACTAAAAGAATTTTCCCAATAAATATCTATCACCCTAATATCATATATATATATATATATATATATATATATATATATACATATATATATTGCATATATATATATATATATATATATATATATATATATATATATTTACACACACACACGCACACACACACACACACATAATACATACACACACACACACACACACACACACACACACACATACACACACACACACACATATATATATATATATATATATATATATATATATATATATATATAATCGGAGAAAGCTAATAGCGATACTCCGGCCAAATTCCAACTCACTCAACAAACATTAGGAAATACCTGAGTATATTCCTAATTAAACGTTCGGGGTGCTAACTAATTGTATTGTGTGGAAAATTGACTATCATTTCATATGAGATATATCAAATATATTTCTTCCCAGACGGACGTCTCGTTTCACTATAAGATTTCTACAAGTTGGGTGAAATTATACCAATTTATGTAGAAGCTTGTATAAGATCAACAGATACTTATTCAAGTGGGCTCTTATAATTCTTCAGTCGGTGCCCAATAATATTATCATTGATAACCAAATCAACATCAATATTTAGCGATAATCACCATCAGTGCTTGAGGGAGCTGCTAGGTTGTTAGTCCAGCAGTTCTAAAGAAAATCTCACACTATCTCGAAAATAGGAGGCAGGAGATTACCGCCAAAAACAATACATGCGCAGGTCAATGAATTCTGAAAAGAATTCAAGCCACTTGCTAGAACTCAACTGGATTTGAAAAAATAACCATATGTGCGCATCGCTTGATGACACACATAGATATTTTCTCGGGCAAAATAACAGAATGAGATACAAGAACAAACAATCAATATTCATATAAAAAGATAAACAAAGAGAGTCATACTTTATATCGGGAAAGTTCATATCTGTTGAACCAAGAGTAAATATATAAATACATAATCGGAGAAAGCTAATAGCGATATACACACACATATATATATATATATAGTAATAATAATAACCGTGAAGACTAAAATCTGAAGAAGGCTCGATAAGGATAATATATAGAGATCCCGTTAAGGGTGAAAGCAGCGATTCTTTGCTTAAGCTTTAATCTATTATTTTAATACACACACACACATATATATATACACGCATACATATGTATGGTTGTCTGTGTATACATAGTACACACATTGTCAGCCAAAGCACCCCCAACCGGATATATGCTGGAGACAATACCCTTGGTCTACAACCCGGACATTGTTACTCTGTTGGAATCTCGTTTGTCGGGTGAAGGTCACATAACAGAATGCGCTGGTGACTATACCTTCTTTTGGAAAGGTAAAGCGGAGCAGTTAAAAAGAGAGGCTGAAGTGGCCTTTGCACGGCAATCTGAATTTATGTCCAGGCTTGAGGCAATCCCGTTGGGTATAAAGGAGCGTTTGATGACCATGATAATTCCACTGCAAAAAGGTAGATTTTAGTTAATTGTAGACGCTCCAACAGTATTTATCCCCGAAAAAGAGAAATGATCTTTCTACCAAGCTTTAAAAGTTGTAATACCCAGTGTTCCCATGGCAGATGAGGTTGTCATCCTTGGTGACCTTAATGTTAGGGTAGGTAAAAACCACGAAACATGGAGTGTGATTGGCAAGTATGGTGTTGGTCATTGCAACAGTAACGGATTACTTTTGTTTCAAATGTGCGATGAGATGGGGCTATGCATAACTAATACTATGTTCTAGCAAAAGGATAAGTCTAAAACTATTTAAAATAATTGTTTCTACGTTAGGCACAAGGCCAGCAAATACCCAGTGTATTACTGGTACTTTATTTTATCGACTCCGTAAGGATGAAAGGAAAAGTCAACCTCGGCGGGATTTGAACTCAGATCGTAAAAGGACGTAACTATGCTGGAAAGCATGGCGTCCGACCCTCTACCGATACTGCCAATCCACCGCCTATTTAAAATAATGGCGCTTATTTGATTATATTCTTGTGCAGAAGTGCGCTGTTCGTGACGTTCGGCCGGTTAGGGCCCTTCGTGGTGCTAAGTGTTGTACAGACCATCGCTTAGTTCGTGCACAATTTAAACTTGTGTTTAAAGCAAGAGTAGAATTTATCCCCTTGGCTGTGCCCAAAAGATTGAATGTCTCGCATTTGAGGAACAAAAATATTCTAGAAGAGTACAAGAATGCCACCAGCCATTTTGAGTGTGAGGACAATTGGCCATCTTTTAAAGAGGCACTTTACTGCGTTGGTGCTGACATTTTCGATGATGCGAAAAAGCCATGTTGACTGGTTCAATGAGAATAATAAGGAGATGGTGTGTATAAGAAGGCTTCGTCAGATGAAAGATGCATGGTGGAATAAAAAGGCCGAAGAGATTCAGGTAGGTTCTGATTCCCACAACACAAAGCAAATGTACAATCTCTTGCGTGAGGTTTACGGACCAGCTTCTTTTCAGATCGCACCTCTTCATAATAGGGATAGAAATGAACTCGTTCGAGATCCATCAGATATCCTAAGAAGGTGGCAACAACATTTGATGATCTTCTTAATATGCCTTCAAATATTAATGAGGATTCTATAAACAGCCCTCCTGACAACCCTGTGAATCATACCTTGGCCAATGCTCCTTCATTTGAGGAAGTGGAGACATCAGTGACTAAACTAAATAGTGGAAAATCTCCTGAAATGGACGGAATGAATGCATAACCTCTGAAATATGGAGGTGATGGCCTACTGAAACAACTTCATGTCATCATACGTGACGTTTGGAACAATCAAGCTGTTCTTCCCCGATTGGTGAGATGTTCTGATGGTTGTCTTTTATAAGGGTAAATGTAGTAAAGATGACTGTGGCAACTATCCAGGCATATCTTTGTTGTCTGTGATAGGGAAGGGTTTGGGCATGATTTTGTTGGATCGGTTGCTTACGAACATTGCCAGAGATACTCTTCCGGAATTCCAATCTGGTTTCCGTGAGCAACGTGGTGCGGTTGATATGATCTTTTCTGCTAAACTATTGAAAGAGAAGTGCTTACAACAAAGTATAGATTTGTACCAAGTCTTTGTTGATCTCACAAAGGATTTTGACACGGCGAACAGAGTGGCTTTGTGGAGAACTTTGGAGAAGCTTGGGTACTCTGAACAATTTCTGAATATTTCGAAATGATTTCATGATGGCATGGTTTTTCACATAAATGAGAGTGGAAAGTTATCTAAGCCCATAAACGTCAGGAATGGAGTGAAGTAGAGAGATACTCTTACTCCTACACTGTTTGCTTTGCACTTTGCAATGGTATTTCAACTGGCTTTCGGGGACTGTAAACATGGTGTTTATGTCAACAGTAAAACAACTGGAAATCAACATCAGACAAAGACAAAGACATGTTTGACATTGGTGAGGGTTTTTCTCTATGTCGACGACTGTGACCTTGTGGTTGACACAAAAGAGGATATGCAACTCCTAATGGATACTTTCCAGAAGGCTTGCACTGCCTTGGAGCTGACAATAAGTCTCATGAAAACTGTGGTGATGCTGCAATCTACACCCGAAGACCAATAAAGAGCCTAATAACTTTGAGAGAACTCACTGTAAGAACATCGAATATCTGGTTCTAAAAAAATAGTCTGAGATGGAGTGGTCAAACGGGACACATAGATGACAGCCGGCTTCCCAAGAGGATGTTGCATGAAAAACTAGCCAGTGGAAAGCAACTACCTCATAAGCTCAAGAAAGGTTATAAGCACTGTCTTAAAGAGTCACTTATACGACCTAACATGAATATTTTAGCGTAGGAAACAGAAGCCTTTGATAGAAGTAAATAGAGAAAGATGGTATATCAGAAAAGAATGCTTTCGAAACATCTCGGGTACAACATGAGAAATTAAAAAAAGGATGTCAGAAAGGTTTTTGCTGTCGATTTACCACAACAAACGGATGATGTCCATGGTTTAACATGCAAAATCTGTAACAGATTCTGCTGCATAAATGTTGGTAAGAAAAGTCATCTTCGCAGTCATGACTATAGAGCTCCCGCTGATTACCAAATCACCCTGGCCAGACAACATGCATATGCTGACACTGTTACAAATAATACAGGTCTACAATTGACCTAAAAAGGAACATCAGTGCCGAATGAACCTCAAGAGGACAATACTATTATATCGAGAGTGTTGCACACCTGCCAACTCCGTGTAAATCAGTGTAAGTCACTTGCAGGCCTAAAAAGCCATATCCGTTCGCAGCACCCCCAGGACTCAAGTTGATGTCGTTTGATAGCCATACCCGATCACGGAGTGTCTGCCATCATATGAATTTATTTACACCCCTTCATCACTGATTCTGGTTCTAGCTGTTATTTTTTCGCCAAGCATAATTTCTTTAGATTTCTATTAATTTCGTAGGGAATTCTTTGACCAACTGCTTTGGTTAATTGTTTTATTTGATCTTTAAACATTTGTTTTCTTTATCTAAAGCTCTCTAGAAATACTTTCTTTGAAAGCAACATTTTTTTCATGGACTCCTAATACTACTGTGTACCCTCAATTTACTAATATCTTTGTGTATACCCCCAACATGTATATATGGACTCTGGTTGAGAATCACTGTGTTGGGGCGTTGAGCTCACGATCATAAGCTCTTGTGTTCGATTCCCAGAACGGACAGCACATTGTGTCTGTGAAGAAAGCTCTTTATCCTCGATACCTCAGTTTACTCAACAGGAAATGAGTACTAGCAGTAACAACAACAACAGTGGCAGCAACAGCATTAGCATCAGCAGCAGCATCAGCAGCAGTAAGAACAGTCGCAACAGCAACAGCAACAGCAGCGACAACAACAGTAGCAACAGGAACAGAAGCAGCCTCAGTAACAACAGCAACAGTAGGAACAGGAACAGAAGCAGCAGCAGCAACAGCACCAACAGCAACAACAGGCATAGAAGCAGCAGCAACAACAGTTTAGGATTAGCCCTGCAATGAACTGGAATCATGTTCAGAGAGAGTATTACACTCTCAGTCGATTTACGTCGCATGAAGCGGGAATATGCTCCAATACTTGCCTAACTCGTGGAATCATTGAAAAACAAACATAGAACGATGACTCGCCTCCTCCATCCACCCCTTTCTGATCCATGATTTAAAATAACATATAAAATGGTGGTGGACTTCCGTCGGTTGCGACGACATATGTTCTAGTTATTCGAACATCGGAAAAGCTTGCCCTTTGAAATTTACGTGCATGTGGCTGAGCATTCAACAGATAGTGCAGCCTGGCATAGTTCTCAGTGAGGTTCAGTGGGAGAGTCACAGTGAGTGACAAATCCGTTAGTACTTCGAATTACACTACAAATGATTTCTGATCTACATAAAAAAAGTGTCTTGCGCCACCATCTACTGGAATCGAACTCGCGATATTGAGCCAAACATCTTAACACCTAAGCCACGTATCAGTACACATATAAGCATATATAAATGCAAATATAAGAATTAAGAAAGTAAATATTGTATAAAACAAAGAAGAAAACAGTTTTTTAACAAAACATATTGTCATTTTTATTATCGCTTGATTACGAGGTCATCACATCCGTCTTCGTGTGTCATAGGAGCATATCTTAGTTATATTATCCCTCAATCTCTTCTACATTTCTTCTGGTGGGGCTGAAGCGATAAAAGTGATACCAGTGATATATTTGGGTTGATTCAATCTGAAATAACTTAAGGGCATCAACGATGCGACCCGCAAAATACTTTCCTCTGGCCCATGGCAAAACAATTTTCGGGACTAATATTTTCCTAAAATTTAGTAATTTGTTCCTATGTTAATAGTATTTATAGTACTCTTCTTGGTTGTCCATCGTAAACGATGATGACATCTTCTTTATTTTAGTTCCCGTCTGCCGTGGGCACGAAGGTGGCTGGGGAGGCCTATCAACGCCGCAGGGCTTTGGGAGTGCACGCTAAAGAAGAAACCTGTGCGGCAAAGGTTTATAGTGGGAGGGCCAGTGCACAGTGACGGTCCCACTCACTCGGCCGCAGAAGCCAGAATCCGGTGGTACGGAGGGCCGTCACGACCAGGGACTTCCTTGGCTGCAGTGGATGGCCACGGCGTCTGTAGTGCCTTGCCGTGCCCTAGCACTCCACGCCGCTTGCTGTCGTCGGCTTCGTGACCGTTGGGACCATGTTGTCCTCCTCCACTCACTCCGCCGGGTCCAGTCTTCGCATGCAGGGCAGGCATCCCCTACCTAATTCACCGGGGGCTTTCAGACCCGTCCAGCTACCCTCAATCTGGTTCGGCCCGCCAGCCAAGGCGGTTTACTGGGGTGTGGCCGCTGTCGCATGCTGCAGCTTCTTGGGGCCACAGGTGAAGGCTGAGTGTCAGGTGGGACCCAGTGCAGGACGAGATATATACACGCATATACATATATATATATATATATATATATATATATATAAATATATATAGAGGCATATATATATATACAGGCATATATATATATATATATATACAGGCATATAAATATATATATATATATATATATATATATATATATATATATATATATATATATACATTATGAAGAGAGAAGAAACATTTAGATATAATTAGTAATAAAATGTATCATACCTAAACTGCTCCTAGATTCCTCGACTACGTAGTTTCGTGGCATAAACAAAAACAATACATCATAAAGATATAGAGTCCCTGCGAGGTCTGGCACCCTTAACTCACGGTTGGGTGTGGATGCATTCATGTATATGTGTGTCCCCGCATGTATCTGTGTGTTTCTAAATATATTGTTAATAACTCCCTCTGGTCGAGCAATCTTTGAAGTCTGGTGACTGCTGGAAAGCAGCCATTACTCATACTTCTCGTCTCCTTCACCACCTCTTCTACGGCTTCGATATGAATACCCCCTCCGCCTCCGTGGTATTTTCTTCGGGGTTATAAGAGGCTTAGCTCTGTTTCTCGACCGTTATATCGCGTGACTATCTCCCCCTTCGCCTTTTGGGATTCTTTCTCACGTCGTGTAGACGCGTTCTTGAGGCTAGTAAAATGAGGTATCCTCTTGATAAGTCGGCAGACCTCGCAGGGACTCTATATCTTTATGATGTATTGTTTTTGTTTATGCCACGAAACTACGTAGTCGAGGAATCTAGGAGCAGTTTAGGTATGATACATTTTATTACTAATTATATCTAAATGTTTCTTCTCTCTTCATAATGTATTTTTAACTCTGATACTGGTTCAGTCTGGTTCAACCGAATTGGTCTGTCCCAGTCATTCATTGAGCAACATCGGTGAGGTTGGCACCCTTTACTCACGGTTGGGTGTGGATGCATTCATGTATATGTGTGTCCCCGCATGTATCTGTGTGTTTCTAAATATATTGTTATATATATATATAGATAGATATATAGATATACAGGCATATAAATATATATATATATATATATATATATATATATATATATATATATATATATATATCCCAGTCTGTCTCATGGTCGGGTCGTTGGCGACTAAACTGGCAACCCCACCAGCGTTTCTCGGTGAGGAGGGTGACTTTGGACATCCTGCAGGACTAAAAACAAAACCTGTCAAAGGGCAAAGGAGCTCTTAAGAGTCAATAGCCATCCAAAATCACCGGGAGAGATGACCCCTTAGCCTTTGTCAAGGCAGAATTCTAGAAGGAAAACTCTGATATAACACCTGCAACCCTGATGGTATCCAATGATGTTGACTTGTTCTTCTTTTTGGTAAATATCATCTTGGTTAAGAGAGTGGGACTGGCTTTGTGCAGTGCCTTTGCTCACTATAAAAGCTTCACAGCACAGGCATTGCTTTATATCTGGAGATCTCTCTGCACTTGTCGTCACATGGTACCATGGGCCCAGCACTATGTGTCAATAATTGTCACAAATGTAGTGTTTGTACCAGAGTTTTCAAGTCGCTGGCTGGACTAAAATGTCACACTGGTTCAGCGCATCGGTAGGGGTTCTCCTACATGGATATAAAGTAGTGGCCGTACTCGAAAACGAGTTGGCAGCCACCATATATATATATATATATATATATATATACAGGCATATAAATATATATATATATACAGGCATATAAATATATATATATATACAGGCATATATATATATATATATATACAGGCATATATATATATATATATATACCTAAAATTTCCTAAAATTTAGTAATTTGTTCCTATGTTAATAGTATTTATAGTACTCTTCTTGGTTGTCCATCGTAAACGATGATGACATCTTCTTTATTTTAGTTCCCGTCTGCCGTGGGCACAAAGGTGGCTGGGGAGGCCTATCAACGCCGCAGGGCTTTGGGAGTGCACGCTAAAGAAGAAACCTGTGCGGCAACTATCCTTCTAACAACTTCACC
>OZ024741.1:52363126-52368126 GCA_964016885.1 Eledone cirrhosa
ACGGTGTCAAATACCTTGGTCAGATCGACAAAAAATTGGTAAAAGTCCATGCACTGCTCAATGCATTTCTCTTGAAGTTGTTTCGCCAAGAAGACCATGTCAACAGTGCCTCGGCCATTCCTAAAGCCACATTGGGACTCAGGAAATACCTCAACAGCAATGTGCTGTACCACTCTGTCCAACAATATCCTGCACTAGATCTTCCCAGCCACAGATAGCAGTGAAATACCTCTGTAGTTGGCACAATCATCTTTGGCTCCTTTTCCTTTGTAAAGTACATACACACGCACACACACACACACACACACACACACACACACACACACACACACACACACACACACACACACACACACACACACACACACACACACACACACACACACACACACACACATTCACACACATATCAATTCAAGAAAGGTGTGCGGCCAAGACAACGGATAATGGATGAAACACAGGAGAGACCCTTGTGATCAGTCGACCTCTGGAGGTCCTTGTGATTTCAGGTCATTATATAATTATTGGTGTTTATTCGACACAGTTGACCGGTACCTTAGGTTTCAAAACATGCCCCTGTATTAGCCATAAAGTTTTATTATGGTCTATTTGAAGGGCATCTAAAATCTCATCTTCTACCAACATGGAAAATTAGAGGCCCGGGTATAGAACATCAACACCCAGCTAATATATATCCGCCTTAATACTAAACTATATCGATTTCAGCCCCTCAGACATCACCTCACACCTAAAAAGACCTGTCTTCAACCCGACAAATCATAAACAATACACACATAAAGTACACACACAAACACACAACAAATGCACAAAAACATTTGAACAATATATATATATACATATAAACGAGGATGGATTCAATTTGAAACTGGTTAGACCATTACTCAGCAGAGTACTCGATTCTTAGGGAAGAAGACTATGGTTATATTATAAATAGTCGACACTCCAGTCTAGAACTGGCTGTTGAAACGGCAATAGCTCAGCCGTCGGGGTTCCGACTCCTTATAATATATAAATACACACACACACACACACACACACACACACACACACACACACACACACACACACACATATATATATACACACATATATATATAGAGAGAGAGAGAGTGAGAGAGACGTACCCATGAAAATCATACCTTATCGGTTTGAAATTCACTGGATAGAGTACCAATGTTGTCTTGGTGCCCTTGAAATACATATAATAACATAAATATGGTTTTATAAATATAGTTTCCATTTATTTAATATCATTGAATATTTACTCCAGTAACTTGTTGAGTGCTCTAAATCAGTTATAAACATTTATGTTTGTCGGACTTCCAACAAATTAAATACAACTTCTACTTATATATATATATATATATATATATATATATATATATATATATATATATATATATATATATATATATATATATATATATAAATGAAGTATTTCCGTCGGAAAGGTACAGGAAAAAAGAATGCTCTATGTAGGCTACAGAGCTTATTAGTTATGAAATAAACAACATAAGATAATTATTTCATTTACTAGTGGTTTCTTGGAGGCAGATGTTATGTCTGTCCAATGAATAACATGGTGTTTTTATTAAATATCTTATATTTTCTCAATGTCAATTGATAGAAAATATAAGATATAATAAAAACGCCATGTTATTTATTCATTCTGACGACTGAAGACAGACATAACATCTGCCTTCAAGAAACCAGTGGTAAATGAAATAATTATCTTATGTTGTTTATTTCATAACTAATAATCTCTCTCTCTCCCTCTCCCCCCCCTCTCTCTCTCTAACTCTCTCTCTCTCTCTCTCTCTCTCTCTCTCTCTCTCTCTCTCTCTCTCTCTCTCTCTCTCTCTCTCTATATATATATATATATATATATATATATATATATATATATATATATATCTATCTATATATATATATATAGGAACAAGTAAGACCCCCGACGGCTGAGCTCAAACCGTTTCGACGGCTAATTCTGGACGGCTAATTTAGTCTAGAATTAGCCGTCGAAACGGCTTGAGCTCAGCCGTCGGGGTCCTACTTGTTCCTATTACCCACTCTACTACCCTAAGTATTGAGTACTTTGGTGCGTTATGGTCCATCTGGTTCCTTACCACATTTCCTTCGTTATATATATATATATATATATATATATATATATATGAATACTGATATATCAATGAAGGCCAACAGACCTAATATAATTTTAAAGGACCAAAAAGAGAAAAGGTATCTTAATTGATATGAGCATTCCATCACATCATAACATCTCCTCGAAAGGCTTTTGGAAGCTCAGTAAATATAAAGATCTATCAATTGAAATTAAGAAAATGTGGCATCTTAAGGTCTGTACAATACCAGTGATAGTTGGTGCACTTGAAATGATAAAAAAGGGAATTGAAAAATATTTGGACCGGATACCTGGAAAGCCATCTCTGCAAGAGATACAGAAAATAGTGTAAACTGGTGCGGCCCATGTCCTAAGAAGGGCATTATCAATTTAAAACCCTTGCAAAGACATTTACGGCTGTTTGTACCCTTGTCGAATCGCCTATATGACAATTGAGTGTAAAATGTGTGTATTATCAAATTGTGCCTCAGGTGTCATGTTGACATTCGGCATTGTCTGGGATAGAAACAGAATTCAAAGGAAGTTTCACATAAAAAACAAGAACAACAACAACAACAATAACAACAAGGGCAACAACTACAATAATAATAATAATAATAATAATAATAATAATAATAATAATAATAGGAGAAAAATAACCTGCACAAATATGTGACTGACAGTAGGGAGCCAATGCTCAAAATCGTACTGAGGACAATAGACCAGGGGATGTCCAATGAGGAAATAGCAAGGAGAAAGGGTAACCTTCATGAAAAATCCCTTCATAGCACCTTCTTTGAGAAAACTGAATTCAGAGATCCACAGACATGGAACTGGTTGAAAAGAGGAGACCTTAAAAAGGCTACAGAAGGAATGCTAATGGCTGCGCAAGAGCAGGCCCTCAAAACGAAGTGGCTGAAATACCATATTTACAAGGAGGCTAGCCCACTGTGTAGGATCTGTGGAGAGAGAGAGAGGAGACTGTGCCTTACATTGTATCCGAGTGTAAACACCTAGCCCAGACTCACTATAAAGGCTGGAGACATGATGTGGTGGGCAGGGTGATCGACTGGTACCTATGCAAAGTAAACAATTTACCACATTCTGAGAAGTGGTATGAGCATAAGCCAGAGTCGGTCGGTGATAAAAAACGACCAGGTGAAGGTGCTGTGGGATTTTAGGATACGGACGGACAAGAAACTGGAACACAATAGACCTGACCTGGTGGTTTTGGACAAGAAAAAAAGATCGTGCCTGATTGTGGATGTGGCCTGCCCATTCGACACGAGAGCGCAAGAGAAGGAGAGGGAGAAAATTAACCGATACCAGGACTTTAAAGTGGGAGGTAAAAAGGATTTGGGACTGCCATGAAGTCAAAGTGGTCCCAATTGTCATAGGCGCACTAGGTACTATCTCAAAGAGTTTCCAAGGATGGTTAAAGAAAATTGGCCCCGCCCCGCTTTCTGGAACACTTCAAAAGGCATGCTTGCTGGGAACAGCAAGAACCCTCCGATACGTCCTGAATATCTGAGGCTGCAGGTAGTGGCTTGATATTCATTTCAACAAACTTTCCAGTTAACTAACATCAATGACTGAGACTCAAAGAACAATAATAATAATAATAATAATGATTTCATTTATTAGCTACAAGGGCCGACATGTAGGGGACAATACAAAGACAGGGACAGTGGGGTTACGATAAGGTCGAGTAAAAGGGCACAATGGCAAGACTAATTTAACAAGGAAGATATAAAAAATATAAAATAAACTATGCATAAATATAACAAAATAAATTCCCCTATAGGGTGTGGACGACCCAGGGGTGACTCGGGTACCCCATTAATCCTGAACCACCCTGCGCTTCTAAGGCACCCAGGGAGATCATCCCTCTCCTCAAGTTAGCTAGCCTACAGGCGCATGGTCAGAGTAGGCCCATTCACACTGACCATTCTCGCCACATTCATCCACCTTTTAGCAAATGTACTGGGGGGGGGGGGGGGGGCAGCACTTCTCTCTCCACCCTCACCTTCCTTTCCAGGTGAAACTTGAAGAAGTTGATGAGGGATTGGCCGAAGAGAAAAGTGTCTGTCTTCAGTCCTTTTAATCAGGTCCACCATATAACCTCTTTCGCAACGGCCACCAGACAGTGAAAATTGCCTGCTCTTCCTGGCCAAGGGAGGCGGCGGGTCGATCTTGACTATGGACTCGGTCGATAGCCGAATCCGTTCCACACGCGACAGTAGCTGTTCGACATAACTCCACAAGTCAGTAATGCACGGACATTGGACAAGTGCGTGCAGAGCGGTTTCGTCGCTCTGTGCGCATCTTGGGCAGGTCCGTCTGACAGCACTTCCGTGCCTGTAGAGTTTATCCCGAACCGGCAGTGCCCCCCGGTAGCACTGCCAAGCGAGGGATTTCTGGAAACTGTCCATCGTCCCCGGCTCGAAAGTCCTCCGGTACAGACTGGTCAGTTCGACTTCGTCGAGGCCCAAAGCTTCTCCGAGTGCGTCATCGCACTTCCCCACCACTAATCCTCTATAGAACTCGAGAGTGGAAGTTCCACTGATCGCATTTCCCGCTTGGTAGAGGGCAGTGTGTGCCTGGCAACATTCCAGGTGCCAGTCACCGAGTCTCGGTCTCTTCTTGACCCAGGACTGCAGCTCAGTCAAAGAAACGAGCTGCGGAAAGGCCCGTCTGATAAACGGCGACCACACCTGTTCACCGTTTAGGCAGAATATCTGGAGATGTCGCAGCATCAGCGCATGTCTGCGCATCATTAGCCACGGCATGCCCAGCCCTCCGCGTAGAGGGTGCTGGCAGCAGATGGACCGCTTCACCAACGGAATTTGTCCCCACC
>OZ024741.1:52370626-52378126 GCA_964016885.1 Eledone cirrhosa
GTTGTTATTGTTGTTGGTGTTGGTGGTCTTAATGTTATGATGTCTCTTGTTACTTATGATAAGGTTTGTTATTGTTATTGTTGTTGGTGTTGGTGGTCTTAATGTTATGATGTCTCTTGTTACTTCTGATAAGGTTTGTTGTTGTTATTGTTGTTGGTGTTGGTGTTGTTGGTGTTGTTGTTGTTGTTGTTGGTGTTGGTGGTCTTAATGTTATGATGTCTCTTGTTACTTCTGATAAGGTTTGTTGTTGTTATTGTTGTTGGTGTTGGTGGTCTTAATGTTATGATGTCTCTTGTTACTTCTGATAAGGTTTGTTGTTGTTATTGTTGTTGGTGTTGGTGGTCTTAATGTTATGATGTCTCTTGTTACTTCTGATAAGGTTTGTTGTTGTTATTGTTGTTGGTGTTGGTGGTCTTAATGTTATGATGTCTCTTGTTACTTCTGATAAGGTTTGTTGTTGTTATTGTTGTTGGTGTTGGTGGTCTTAATGTTATGATGTCTCTTGTTACTTCTGATAAGGTTTGTTGTTGTTATTGTTGTTGGTGTTGGTGGTCTTAATGTTATGATGTCTCTTGTTACTTCTGATAAGGTTTGTTATTGTTATTGTTGTTGGTGTTGGTGGTCTTAATGTTATGATGTCTCTTGTTACTTCTGATAAGGTTTGTTGTTGTTATTGTTGTTGGTGTTGGTGTTGTTGGTGTTGTTGTTGTTGTTGTTGGTGTTGGTGGTCTTAATATTATGATGTCTCTTGTTACTTCTGATAAGGTTTGTTGTTGTTATTGTTGTTGGTGTTGGTGGTCTTAATGTCATGATGTCTCTTGTTACTTCTGATAAGGTTTGTTGTTGTTATTGTTGTTGGTGTTGGTGTTGTTGGTGTTGTTGTTGTTGTTGTTGGTGTTGGTGGTCTTAATGTTATGATGTCTCTTGTTACTTCTGATAAGGTTTGTTGTTGTTATTGTTGTTGGTGTTGGTGGTCTTAATGTTATGATGTCTCTTGTTACTTTTGATAAGGTTTGTTGTTGTTATTGTTGTTGGTGTTGGTGGTCTTAATGTTATGATGTCTCTTGTTACTTCTGATAAGGTTTGTTGTTGTTATTGTTGTTGGTGTTGGTGTTGTTGGTGTTGTTGTTGTTGTTGGTGTTGGTGGTCTTAATGTTATGATGTCTCTTGTTACTTCTGATAAGGTTTGTTGTTGTTATTGTTGTTGGTGTTGGTGGTCTTAATGTTATGATGTCTCTTGTTACTTCTGATAAGGTTTGTTGTTGTTATTGTTGTTGGTGTTGGTGGTCTTAATGTTATGATGTCTCTTGTTACTTCTGATAAGGTTTGTTATTGTTATTGTTGTTGGTGTTGGTGGTCTTAATGTTATGATGTCTCTTGTTACTTCTGATAAGGTTTGTTGTTGTTATTGTTGTTGGTGTTGGTGTTGTTGGTGTTGTTGTTGTTGTTGTTGGTGTTGGTGGTCTTAATGTTATGATGTCTCTTGTTACTTCTGATAAGGTTTGTTGTTGTTATTGTTGTTGGTGTTGGTGGTCTTAATGTTATGATGTCTCTTGTTACTTCTGATAAGGTTTGTTGTTGTTATTGTTGTTGGTGTTGGTGTTGTTGGTGTTGTTGTTGTTGTTGTTGGTGTTGGTGGTCTTAATGTTATGATGTCTCTTGTTACTTCTGATAAGGTTTGTTATTGTTATTGTTGTTGGTGTTGGTGGTCTTAATGTTATGATGTCTCTTGTTACTTCTGATAAGGTTTGTTGTTGTTATTGTTGTTGGTGTTGGTGTTGTTGGTGTTGTTGTTGTTGTTGTTGGTGTTGGTGGTCTTAATGTTATGATGTCTCTTGTTACTTCTGATAAGGTTTGTTATTGTTATTGTTGTTGGTGTTGGTGGTCTTAATGTTATGATGTCTCTTGTTACTTCTGATAAGGTTTGTTGTTGTTATTGTTGTTGGTGTTGGTGTTGTTGGTGTTGTTGTTGTTGTTGTTGGTGTTGGTGGTCTTAATGTTATGATGTCTCTTGTTACTTCTGATAAGGTTTGTTGTTGTTATTGTTGTTGGTGTTGGTGGTCTTAATGTTATGATGTCTCTTGTTACTTCTGATAAGGTTTGTTGTTGTTATTGTTGTTGGTGTTGGTGTTGTTGGTGTTGTTGTTGTTGTTGTTGGTGTTGGTGGTCTTAATGTTATGATGTCTCTTGTTACTTCTGATAAGGTTTGTTGTTGTTATTGTTGTTGGTGTTGGTGGTCTTAATGTTATGATGTCTCTTGTTACTTCTGATAAGGTTTGTTGTTGTTATTGTTGTTGGTGTTGGTGGTCTTAATGTTATGATGTCTCTTGTTACTTCTGATAAGGTTTGTTGTTGTTATTGTTGTTGGTGTTGGTGGTCTTAATGTTATGATGTCTCTTGTTACTTCTGATAAGGTTTGTTGTTGTTATTGTTGTTGGTGTTGTTGTTGGTGTTGTTGGTGGGGTAGTTATTGTTGGTGGTATTGGTGTTGTTGTTGTAGTTGTCGTTATTGTTGTTGTAGTTGTTGTTGGTGTTGGTGGTCTTAATGTTATGATGTCTCTTGTTACTTCTGATAAGGTTTGTTGTTGTTATTGTTGTTGGTGTTGGTGTTGTTGGTGTTGTTGTTGTTGTTGTTGGTGTTGGTGGTCTTAATGTTATGATGTCTCTTGTTACTTCTGATAAGGTTTGTTGTTGTTATTGTTGTTGGTGTTGGTGGTCTTAATGTTATGATGTCTCTTGTTACTTCTGATAAGGTTTGTTATTGTTATTGTTGTTGGTGTTGGTGGTCTTAATGTTATGATGTCTCTTGTTACTTCTGATAAGGTTTGTTGTTGTTATTGTTGTTGGTGTTGGTGGTCTTAATGTTATGATGTCTCTTGTTACTTCTGATAAGGTTTGTTGTTGTTATTGTTGTTGGTGTTGTTGGTGTTGTTGGTGTTGTTGTTGTTGTTGTTGGTGTTGGTGGTCTTAATGTTATGATGTCTCTTGTTACTTCTGATAAGGTTTGTTGTTGTTATTGTTGTTGGTGTTGGTGGTCTTAATGTTATGATGTCTCTTGTTACTTCTGATAAGGTTTGTTGTTGTTATTGTTGTTGGTGTTGGTGTTGTTGGTGTTGTTGTTGTTGTTGTTGGTGTTGGTGGTCTTAATGTTATGATGTCTCTTGTTTCTTCTGATAAGGTTTGTTGTTGTTATTGTTGTTGGTGTTGGTGGTCTTAATGTTATGATGTCTCTTGTTACTTCTGATAAGGTTTGTTGTTGTTATTGTTGTTGGTGTTGTTGGTGTTGTTGTTGTTGTTGTTGGTGTTGGTGGTCTTAATGTTATGATGTCTCTTGTTACTTCTGATAAGGTTTGTTGTTGTTATTGTTGTTGGTGTTGGTGGTCTTAATGTTATGATGTCTCTTGTTACTTCTGATAAGGTTTGTTGTTGTTATTGTTGTTGGTGTTGGTGGTTTTAATGTTATGATGTCTCTTGTTACTTCTGATAAGGTTTGTTGTTGTTATTGTTGTTGGTGTTGGTGGTCTTAATGTTATGATGTCTCTTGTTACTTCTGATAAGGTTTGTTGTTGTTATTGTTGTTGGTGTTGGTGTTGTTGGTGTTGTTGTTGTTGTTGTTGGTGTTGGTGGTCTTAATGTTATGATGTCTCTTGTTACTTCTGATAAGGTTTGTTGTTGTTATTGTTGTTGGCGTTGGTGGTCTTAATGTTATGATGTCTCTTGTTACTTCTGATAAGGTTTGTTGTTGTTATTGTTGTTGGTGTTGGTGGTCTTAATGTTATGATGTCTCTTGTTACTTCTGATAAGGTTTGTTGTTGTTATTGTTGTTGGTGTTGGTGGTCTTAATGTTATGATGTCTCTTGTTACTTATGATAAAGTTTGTTATTGTTATTGTTGTTGGTGTTGGTGGTCTTAATGTTATGATGTCTCTTGTTACTTCTGATAAGGTTTGTTGTTGTTATTGTTGTTGGTGTTGGTGTTGTTGGTGTTGTTGTTGTTGTTGTTGGTGTTGGTGGTCTTAATGTTATGATGTCTCTTGTTACTTCTGATAAGGTTTGTTGTTGTTATTGTTGTTGGTGTTGGTGGTCTTAATGTTATGATGTCTCTTGTTACTTCTGATAAGGTTTGTTGTTGTTATTGTTGTTGGTGTTGGTGGTCTTAATGTTATGATGTCTCTTGTTACTTCTGATAAGGTTTGTTGTTGTTATTGTTGTTGGTGTTGGTGGTCTTAATGTTATGATGTCTCTTGTTACTTCTGATAAGGTTTGTTGTTGTTATTGTTGTTGGTGTTGGTGGTCTTAATGTTATGATGTCTCTTGTTACTTCTGATAAGGTTTGTTGTTGTTATTGTTGTTGGTGTTGGTGGTCTTAATGTTATGATGTCTCTTGTTACTTCTGATAAGGTTTGTTATTGTTATTGTTGTTGGTGTTGGTGGTCTTAATGTTATGATGTCTCTTGTTACTTCTGATAAGGTTTGTTGTTGTTATTGTTGTTGGTGTTGGTGTTGTTGGTGTTGTTGTTGTTGTTCTTGGTGTTGGTGGTCTTAATATTATGATGTCTCTTGTTACTTCTGATAAGGTTTGTTGTTGTTATTGTTGTTGGTGTTGGTGGTCTTAATGTTATGATGTCTCTTGTTACTTCTGATAAGGTTTGTTGTTGTTATTGTTGTTGGTGTTGGTGTTGTTGGTGTTGTTGTTGTTGTTGTTGGTGTTGGTGGTCTTAATGTTATGATGTCTCTTGTTACTTCTGATAAGGTTTGTTGTTGTTATTGTTGTTGGTGTTGGTGGTCTTAATGTTATGATGTCTCTTGTTACTTTTGATAAGGTTTGTTGTTGTTATTGTTGTTGGTGTTGGTGGTCTTAATGTTATGATGTCTCTTGTTACTTCTGATAAGGTTTGTTGTTGTTATTGTTGTTGGTGTTGGTGTTGTTGGTGTTGTTGTTGTTGTTGGTGTTGGTGGTCTTAATGTTATGATGTCTCTTGTTACTTCTGATAAGGTTTGTTGTTGTTATTGTTGTTGGTGTTGGTGGTCTTAATGTTATGATGTCTCTTGTTACTTCTGATAAGGTTTGTTGTTGTTATTGTTGTTGGTGTTGGTGGTCTTAATGTTATGATGTCTCTTGTTACTTCTGATAAGGTTTGTTATTGTTATTGTTGTTGGTGTTGGTGGTCTTAATGTTATGATGTCTCTTGTTACTTCTGATAAGGTTTGTTGTTGTTATTGTTGTTGGTGTTGGTGTTGTTGGTGTTGTTGTTGTTGTTGTTGGTGTTGGTGGTCTTAATGTTATGATGTCTCTTGTTACTTCTGATAAGGTTTGTTGTTGTTATTGTTGTTGGTGTTGGTGGTCTTAATGTTATGATGTCTCTTGTTACTTCTGATAAGGTTTGTTGTTGTTATTGTTGTTGGTGTTGGTGTTGTTGGTGTTGTTGTTGTTGTTGTTGGTGTTGGTGGTCTTAATGTTATGATGTCTCTTGTTACTTCTGATAAGGTTTGTTATTGTTATTGTTGTTGGTGTTGGTGGTCTTAATGTTATGATGTCTCTTGTTACTTCTGATAAGGTTTGTTGTTGTTATTGTTGTTGGTGTTGGTGTTGTTGGTGTTGTTGTTGTTGTTGTTGGTGTTGGTGGTCTTAATGTTATGATGTCTCTTGTTACTTCTGATAAGGTTTGTTATTGTTATTGTTGTTGGTGTTGGTGGTCTTAATGTTATGATGTCTCTTGTTACTTCTGATAAGGTTTGTTGTTGTTATTGTTGTTGGTGTTGGTGTTGTTGGTGTTGTTGTTGTTGTTGTTGGTGTTGGTGGTCTTAATGTTATGATGTCTCTTGTTACTTCTGATAAGGTTTGTTGTTGTTATTGTTGTTGGTGTTGGTGGTCTTAATGTTATGATGTCTCTTGTTACTTCTGATAAGGTTTGTTGTTGTTATTGTTGTTGGTGTTGGTGTTGTTGGTGTTGTTGTTGTTGTTGTTGGTGTTGGTGGTCTTAATGTTATGATGTCTCTTGTTACTTCTGATAAGGTTTGTTGTTGTTATTGTTGTTGGTGTTGGTGGTCTTAATGTTATGATGTCTCTTGTTACTTCTGATAAGGTTTGTTGTTGTTATTGTTGTTGGTGTTGGTGGTCTTAATGTTATGATGTCTCTTGTTACTTCTGATAAGGTTTGTTGTTGTTATTGTTGTTGGTGTTGGTGGTCTTAATGTTATGATGTCTCTTGTTACTTCTGATAAGGTTTGTTGTTGTTATTGTTGTTGGTGTTGTTGTTGGTGTTGTTGGTGGGGTAGTTATTGTTGGTGGTATTGGTGTTGTTGTTGTAGTTGTCGTTATTGTTGTTGTAGTTGTTGTTGGTGTTGGTGGTCTTAATGTTATGATGTCTCTTGTTACTTCTGATAAGGTTTGTTGTTGTTATTGTTGTTGGTGTTGGTGTTGTTGGTGTTGTTGTTGTTGTTGTTGGTGTTGGTGGTCTTAATGTTATGATGTCTCTTGTTACTTCTGATAAGGTTTGTTGTTGTTATTGTTGTTGGTGTTGGTGGTCTTAATGTTATGATGTCTCTTGTTACTTCTGATAAGGTTTGTTATTGTTATTGTTGTTGGTGTTGGTGGTCTTAATGTTATGATGTCTCTTGTTACTTCTGATAAGGTTTGTTGTTGTTATTGTTGTTGGTGTTGGTGGTCTTAATGTTATGATGTCTCTTGTTACTTCTGATAAGGTTTGTTGTTGTTATTGTTGTTGGTGTTGTTGGTGTTGTTGTTGTTGTTGTTGGTGTTGGTGGTCTTAATGATATGATGTCTCTTGTTACTTCTGATAAGGTTTGTTGTTGTTATTGTTGTTGGTGTTGGTGGTCTTAATGTTATGATGTCTCTTGTTACTTCTGATAAGGTTTGTTGTTGTTATTGTTGTTGGTGTTGGTGTTGTTGGTGTTGTTGTTGTTGTTGTTGGTGTTGGTGGTCTTAATGTTATGATGTCTCTTGTTTCTTCTGATAAGGTTTGTTGTTGTTATTGTTGTTGGTGTTGGTGGTCTTAATGTTATGATGTCTCTTGTTACTTCTGATAAGGTTTGTTGTTGTTATTGTTGTTGGTGTTGTTGGTGTTGTTGTTGTTGTTGTTGGTGTTGGTGGTCTTAATGTTATGATGTCTCTTGTTACTTCTGATAAGGTTTGTTGTTGTTATTGTTGTTGGTGTTGGTGGTCTTAATATTATGATGTCTCTTGTTACTTCTGATAAGGTTTGTTGTTGTTATTGTTGTTGGTGTTGGTGGTTTTAATGTTATGATGTCTCTTGTTACTTCTGATAAGGTTTGTTGTTGTTATTGTTGTTGGTGTTGGTGGTCTTAATGTTATGATGTCTCTTGTTACTTCTGATAAGGTTTGTTGTTGTTATTGTTGTTGGTGTTGGTGTTGTTGGTGTTGTTGTTGTTGTTGTTGGTGTTGGTGGTCTTAATGTTATGATGTCTCTTGTTACTTCTGATAAGGTTTGTTGTTGTTACTGTTGTTGGTGTTGGTGGT
>OZ024741.1:52388126-52398126 GCA_964016885.1 Eledone cirrhosa
AGGAGTTTACAAATCCAGTATCCAAGATACACCTTTAGCTTCATACCCATCATTATTGGAGCTACGGGTTATATACCAACCCGCTTGGACCAAAGTATAACTGAACTTGGATTTGCGGACAAAAAGCGCAGCTCCCTAATTCATAGTCTACAAATGGCTACGATAGCTGGCACCTTCAAAATTTGCAAAACATTCTTGCGATTCAAGGAATGACAATTTCTTTTCTTTTACAACCTTGCCACCAGGAAGGTGGCCGGTCAAAAAAAAAATACTCGAAATTAAGAGAAAGAGATAATATATATATATATATATATATATATATATATATATATATATATATATATATATATATATGAATTATAAGAATCAAAGAACTGTTCAAAACATTTTTATGCTTACAACTGTTTCCTCCAAACCGAGGTTTGGATTCTTCGGAGCAATTTATTATTGAATGAACACTTATATGACCTCCTTTTCACCCAAGAGACATACAGATACATATGCAAATATTGTGGGTCAACATTCATTACACCATTTAGTGTGGCAGTATACATTTAGAGATTACATTCCTATTAAAAGATACGGGTCAGTGCATGCTATATTGGATGTCGAAAGATAATCATCACTAGGGCAGACCAGAGGTCAATCCACACTCCTCATGTCACCAATCTGACCATCAAATCATACATATATGTACAACCCATACGCCACTTGCAATACATTCACTGCACTCAGCATACAGGTCGTACAGCTCATCAACGTTACTAGATTAATTAGTCTTCCATTTATCCAACAATGGCACTTCCTCCGCATAGCACCAACGATACAATCAATTCAATGCTTAAATTTTACATTAACTATAAAGTGGTGTAGTGCAGTTCAAGCAACTGGATGTAGTCACACCTAAAGTAGAAGTACAAAGGGGTATTCCTACTGTGAAGGGTTCTAGAGGGATGTCCCGATTAGTGTTATATTAGATCAATGAGTGTGGGGATGTGGTATAACGTGTCCCCCTGGTGTTTGATGCTAGAGGTGGTGTTTGGTTCAAGTCTGACATTGCTATATATTGGGCTTAAAGTTTTGGAAGGAATGTCTGAAGCGGTGCTGGGAAGTTGCAAATACTCAGATTTTTTGTTAAGTAGGTTACGGTTAAAGAAGATAATAGTGTGGGTCTCTAGTATACAGAGGTTACAAAATTTATTAGGTGGTTTGTACGAAGTCGCGCTACCTATCACTTCCCATTTGAGTGTGTAAGGTTTATTTTTAGTTTTTAGATAGTGTATGTAGCTAGATAGTGAGGTGGAGCTGGCTAGACAGTGCTTTTTGAACGAGTGGATGTGCGAATTATACCTGGTTTTGAAGCAGTTAGAAGTGGAGCCTACATAGATTTCTGAAGAGTTGCTAGCTGTGACGGTGCATGAGTATATGATATCCTTGGTTAGGCATTTTTTATCTAAAGGGAAGGTTCTATTTGTTCTACAGTTACAATTATTCTGGGTGTTAGTCTGCTGGTTATAATGCTGTGCAGAAGTCCGGGTGGTAGCTATAGGATTTTGGACATTCGGGTTGTCGACCCCGGTGTTATTGCTTATACTAGTGTTATTTATATTATTACTGCCGTTATTAGGGTTGCTTGCTACAGAGGTATTTTGAAGGTTTACCTCCTGTTGCGATTTCGTTTGTTGGAAGTAAGAATTAATTTTACTTTTATTGCTGCTAGCTATGTGGTATGCTAAGTTAGGCGTCGTAGAGTATGAGATTTTAATAGTGTTTTTGTTTAAAAGGTTATGGTACTTATGTCCTAGAGGGAAGTTTTTATCTAGTAGTGAGAAGAAAGCCCTAGGTATGTTGGTGGAGACGTTTAGGTTGAAAGGAGGGTTGAAAAATGTATTATTTCTTCTTCTATTTTTGTTTTTAGTGTCTGGTGTGTTGTTTCCTCCTAAGATACTACGGTAGTTTCTGTGGTAATGGTTACTTTTGATGGCACCCTCTGCTTTAGTGGGCGTGTGGTTGCTATTCATATTACTAGGTTTCCCCATGGACATATTGTGCGAGATGATGTTGTAGCTATGTGTTTTCTTAGGTAGGAACTCAATCTCTATATTATGGCCGGATCTAGCTAATGCTTGATTATAATATTGCGAGTTTTTGCTAAATATGTTTGCGTCATAGGATAGATTAGAGATTCTATTGGACACCCCCTTAGAGATAGAGTTTAATATTGATCTAGGGTGATTAGACTTGGTATCCACGTAAATGAGTTTTTCGTTAGGCTTATGGAAAGGTGTATATATATTTGAGTCTAGGTATAGTGTGGCGTCTAGGAAGTTAACGTTTTTAGTGTTTTTGTCCATGGTGATACTAAGGTTAAAGTTTTTGAATGTCTTGTGCAATAGTTTTCTAGTCCTTTCTATATTGAATTTTTTATATTCTATAAGTAGAAGTGCATAATCGCGGTACAAACCACTGTTGAGGTATGGGAGGACCTTATGGATTTCATTAAGTAAGTATAGGCCGACCAAATCAGTGACCTGCGCCGAGTCACTAGACCCCATGGTTATGTCAAAGTTGTTGTGCGTATCCTTGCGGGTCCATAGTTGGTCCTCAAAGGTGATTATGGTTTTACGGGCCGCAAGGATGACATCAATCTGGGTTCTAGTCAGGTCGCTATTGTTCATGGCCATGATTAGTGCCTTATTTAATAGGATAGGGGAAATAGAGGTGTAGTATGAATTGATATCAAATTGAATAAATTTTTTGTCCTTGTTATTCTTGATATCTTTGAACCATTCAATAACTTCACCCGTATTTCCCCATTGTTTAAGGTGTATCTTGTGTTTAATTTGTGGGATGATTTTATCTAAAATTTTCTTTCTGATAATGCCAATGTCGGACTTGGAAGGGCAGATAAGTCTAATCGAGGGGTTGCTAATGAAGTCCTCTTTATGATCCTTCAGAGAGAATCTAGGGGGGTTTGGGGTGTATGGTTGTGTATGCCTCTGAAGTCCTAGTTTAGACACTATATTATATCCCTCTATATTAATATCCTCTAAGTTTTTCATAGTAGTTTTCTTGTAGCTTTTATGTAGTTCATTATATATAAACTTTCTATAAGTATTATAATCCAGGCTGTATATGTTATTAGTTTTATCCGCGTGTACAATAATTTTATTACTAGTTTTGAATTCATTAATAGAGGTGTTAAGTTTGTTTAAGAAGGTGTTGTTTCTATTACGGTGCTTATTGTATTTAATGTTCTTAACTAGTTTCACTAGGTCATTTTCAAAGGAGTTAAGTAGTGTGTTATGAGGGGGGCTTTTAAAGGTTTTAAAGCCAAAGGAGTCAAATTTGTTAGTATTATTAACATTGTTAGATCTGTTTCTATCATAATGGAATGTCCTCCATCTCACTCTATTGATAAAGGAATTTACACTGTGTATCAACAATTTCTCATATGTATTCTTGGATGGTATTGGTATGTTTTTAATGCTTATATTATTTCTCCACGCACAGGCTATAACAATCATATAAAGAATTCATTACCAGATCAACCTCCTTAACACTCTTGATTACCTGCTTAAGTGCTTCTATTACACGTAACTCTCTGCCACACTATATAAACAAGACGCACGTGCTTGCCACACGTATAACTATTGCACTCTATAACCGCTTAATTTCATGTTGTATTTTAACCTGTATTTTTGATTGTATCTTTTAATATGAATGTAATCTCTAAATGTATACTGCCACACTAAATTCTGTAATGAATGTTGACCCACAATATTTGCATATGTATCTGTATGTCTCTTGGGTGAAAAGGAGGTCATATAAGTGTTCATTCAATAATAAATTGCTCCGAAGAATCCAAACCTCGGTTTGGAGGAAACAGTTGTAAGCATAAAAATGTTTTGAACAGTTCTTTGATTCTTATAATTCATATAACTGCTCTGTAAATCATCTGATGTTATTATATTGAGCTACTTAACTTACTGGTAATAAGGTAGTAATATATTACTGCCTACCACTATTTAGAGTTTATACAAATATATATAACTACAAAAGGTTTTTGTATTTGCATAACCATAAATAGTATACTTAATACTATATATATATATATATATATACATACATACATACATATATACATACGCTGTTATTTACTTACATTATCCTGTTGCTTGAGGACATTTCTTACGTTGTGTAATCAAAATTCATATCATTTGAGACTCGGGTATCCCCCTTAGATACGACGTCCTATCGTTAGCCAACTATGAGCATTGCCTATTCAGCTTTAAATCAAATGTATATTTATCCAGATAAACAATCAACCTATGATATTACGACTCAACGAAGAAACCTCTATAGGACATATTGAATAATGCAATTTGTGATGTAAACTTAGATGTACGCAAAAATATTCATCAGTATTAGTCAGGGAAAGAAAAGCATCCCCTATGACCAATGTATGAGGAAGGGAGGTAATTGTTTCCCCAAACCTAACTTGAATGTTTACACTTGCGACTGAGTGAATTCTGCGAAAGCCAACCAAGAACCAGGTGGTGGTGTTAAACCAAATAACAGATTACGTCTGTATAGTAAGACCGCAGATAAAAAAAAGACATAATGTTCATAGCTAGAATGCGTTGAATCTCAGGGCTGCTCAATGAGATTTAGCGAGGTTTCAGCCGTGCTATGAAAGACAGATAGTGTTGATTTTAGCTCAGGTTTCTAGGGGAGCGTGTCGGTTGGATCTACTCTTGAACGTCTGCTCTGGGAATCCACACACACACACACACACACACACACACACACACACGCACACATAGATAGAACCAGCTCTTTTCGATGTAATCAAAAACTTATGTGAAATTTGAAATGAAGCTGATGAACTGGCTTCTTAAGAACATGTGATAATATATCCTTTATAGTGATGCGATGTTTAAACCGTGCAGTCGAGATAGACAATAGGGTGGCAGATGCTGCATTATTGGGCGGTGGATTGGCAGTGTCGGTAGAGAGTCGGATATCATGCTTTGTGGCATAGAGTTACAGCCCTTTACGTTCTGGGTTCAAATCCCTCCGAGGTTAGCTTTGTCTTTCATCCTTAAGGGGTCGATAAAATAAAGCACCAGTTACGTATTGGGGTCGATTTAATAGAATTTCCCCTCTCCCCAAAATTGTTGGCCTTGTGCCTAAATCAGAAACACTTATTTGGATAATCTTACTAGGAGTTAGATTATTGCCAGTAGAACCCTCCATATTACATGAACACACAAACTACTCCATCACAACAATGTACTTAATCATATATATATACAAGCATATATACACAGACTGTGAGATGGTTGTTGGATATCATGAGTTTTTCCGCCCTTTGATGGGCTTTGTTTTCCATCCCACAAGGTGTCTAAAATCACTCATCCAACTAAGCCGAGTTGGTGGAGTTGCCGGTTTAGTCAGGAATCCAGGAGCACAGTATCCGACATGTCCCTTTCTAATATTTTAGTTTGTTATATTAGGGAGACTTGGTTGGGCTGCAATTTTTAGCGGGTTTGGCAATTAAGTAGAGGCACAACCCTTGACTCGTGCTAACAAAATATAAAAATGTACATGGCTTTGTGGTTAGATTCCTGGACTGGGTGCCGCGTTGTATTCTTGATTAAAACACTTCAATTTACGTTGATCTAGTGTAAAATGATCAGTTGAAAATAAACACTGGAATTAACCCTGCGATGAACTGGCGTCATGTCCAGGGGAAGGTTGTCTTATACTCTCAGTTGCTTAACTCCAATGATGAGCCTTCAGGCTTGAGACAGACTTAAACTTGTTTTAAAAATATACATTGACGCCATAGCCCTTGCTTCCCAAACGGTCCTTAACTCTTTCGTTACCGTATTTCCAATACTACTTATGAATTTCAATTAACATTTTAAAATACCACTAAATTTTTAATTGTTAAGTTAGTGTTTAAAATATAACCCCAGAAAAAATTCGTACAAAAACAATAATTTTTAAGCACGATTACTTTAAAACAAAACATACAACCAGTGACAGTTTTAGATGGATGCTTCAACTTACTTCTGGGCATCTTGAAATCATATTCAGATTACTGGAAAGTAGGATAAAGTAGAGTTAATATTACACTCTATGATTTCAGATTCAATGGTGCGCAGAAGTTTGGTGATACCCGTGACCAGCTCTTGGATTTATGTCCCTAAAACTCAAGTGTAGGGGCAAGTAGAATGAAATGTGAGCAATCAAGACATTTGACACATATAAAAACAGATGAAATATGAAATAAACAACGTAAAAAACGTAAAAAAAAAAGCGACATTTCATGCCACACACATTGATTACCCCAAACAATGTGATTATCGAAAGCGCAGATGAACAAGCATGCACGCCATTGCTTAAATTTGTCTGAACATAACCATCGAATTCCAAGTTAATATATGTTTCAATTTTTTGATTTGGGCGGAAAACTGGGCACCGATTTTGGATGGGAACTTGAAAAATCTGAGTGGGTGTTGCACTTATTAGTCGTATTGAATGGAGAACTCTGCATGATTCTTTGGTTGGATGCTCCTATCCCCTGCTCCGATATGGATGCCCGGGGCTATCACACTCTCTGCACGTTTGCTCCCACTCTACCTCAAATAATTCTCTAATGTATTTCAGCCTGTTAGAATTATTATTAGAATGATCAAGAGAAAAAGAACAAAACCAAAGCCCAAAAAATAACAGGCAAACAAGCAAACATACACTTTTCATTATAAATAAACATTGCAGATTCTGAATATCCGAAGTTGAATACGTAAAATTCTTAAGTGCATTTTTAGTTTTATTATTTAAAATCCTTAATAAAAATATTAGAGGGACGGTGTTTGAAAAATCTAACATTTTAGCGTCATCTTAACATTTTTTTTCACATTTATTTTATGCAATAAATGTATCATGAGTTGAAAGCATTAAAATATATTCATTTTAGCTAAATCAGAGAAGGGAGATAATAATATGAATAGTGCAGGAGTAATATGAGATCGATAACGGATTACCGAGAGGTAAAAGAAAATAAGGGACAACGGGGAGGAGTTGAGTGGATGTTAAAAGTATTTATTCCGTCGCGTGGCTCCTTAAATGTGGTCGCACGAACTGCTATAATCACACTTCACAATGTATTGCATTAAACAAAAACCCCATTGGATCATATAGTCCGGGTTACGTTATGTTTGAAACATAGAAAGATTTGATGGTCAGAAGTGGAATGCCTTTGACTATAGGGCAAGCTTGATCAGGTTTAACATGGAGCTAAATTAAAACAACAGTCATCACCACCATATCCATCATTATCCCCACGACCAACACCATCACAATCAATATAGTACTTCCGTTTACTTTGTTATTTGTTTAATTTGTCCCCCACACACACATATACACACATACATACACATTCACATACAGACATGCATACCTATTTACTAGTTGATGTCTGAATTCCAGAATTCGAGAAACCGGCTCTCTCTATTCGTGGAAATGCATACATACGTACATACATACATACATACATACATACATACATACATACATACATACATACATACATACATACATGGTGGCTGCCAACTCGTTTTCGAGTACGGCCACTACTTTATATCCATGTAGGAGAACCCCTACCGATGCGCTGAACGAGTGTGACTTTTTAGTCCAGCCAGCAACTTGAAAATTCTGGTACAAACTCTACACTTGTGACAATTATTGACACATAGTGCTGGACCCATGGTACCATGTGACGACAAGTGCAGAGAGATCTCCAGATATAAAGCAATACCTGTGCCGTGAAGCTTTTATAGTGAGCAAAGGCACTGCACAAAGCCAGTCCCACTCTCTTAACCAAGATGATATTTACCAAAAAGAAGAACAAGTCAACATCATTGGATACCATCAGGGTTGTAGGTGTTATATCAGAGTTTTCCTTCTCCTAGAATTCTGCCTTGACAAAGGCTAAGGGGTCATCTCTCCCGGTGATTTTGGATGGCCATTGACTCTTAAGAGCTCCTTTGCCCTTTGACAGGTTTTGTTTTTAGTCCTGCAGGATGTCCAAAGTCACCCTCCTCACCAAGAAACCTTGGTGGGGCTGCCAGTTTAGTCGCCAATGACCCGACCATGAGACAGGTTGTACTGGGATACATGTTACCAGTAGCACCAGCTGGTGACCTGACATAATATACATACATACATACATACATACATACATACATACATACATACATACATACATAAAGACATACATACATACATACATAAAAATATGATGATGGCTGCCCCCTCGTTATCGAGTATCGCCATTGCACGATATACCATTATTAATAATTAATAATTAATTCTATCGTGCAATGCCTGTGCGAAGATATTTTTTTAAGTGAGGAAAGACTGTGCACTGAGCCAATCCCACTCTCTGAGCGACAGTAGCTATAACCCGAAAAGAAGAAAAGATCAACATCATCAGTAACTACTGAGCCGCAGATTTTATATCGGAGTTATCCCAGTTTCCTGAGTTGCATTCTCCTAGAAGAATGCCCTGACAAAGGCTAGGGTCCTTCACTCCCAGTGGTTTAACCGCGCGATCGGGTCTCCAGCCCGACCATTTCTATCTCCCCGCGCATATACATACACATGCACCCATGTATACATACATATACAGTACATATGTACATATGTATATACATATTTGCACACTTTTTGATGGCCGTTGACTCTTATGAGTTCTTCCGCCCTTTGTCAGGTATTGTTTTTTTGTCCTGCAGGGTGTCCAAAATCACCTTCCTCACCAAGTAAACATACATGCATACATACATACATACATACATACATACATACATACATACATACATACATACATACATAGTCTACAAATGGCTGCGATAGCTGGCACCTTCAAAATTTGCAAAACATTCTTGCGATTCAAGGGATGACAATTTCTTTTCGTTTACAACCTTGCCACCAGGAAGGTGGCCGGTCAAAAAAATATACTCGAAATTAAGAGAAAGAGAAAACATACATACATACATACATACATGATATATTATATATAAAATGGAACTGTCCATTCCAATCAAGAAGGAGAGTGTAGAGATTAGTTTATATGATATATATATATATCATACAATATGTTGAAAAGGTAACACACTAGAGAGAGATACAGTGCGCCATCAATAAAACAGGGAAAAACCACCGCTTTAATTTATATTTTTAATTATCGTGTCTATACTCTGCCTTTCATAGGTTATAGATTCCATACACTGGTGGTTTTTCCCCGTTTTATTGATGGCGCACTGTATCTCTCTCTAGTGCATTACCTTTTCAACATATTGTATTTTAAAGAGCTCAGGATTCCTTTTCCTTTGAGCACATTATTTACAGGGAATGGCGAGAGTCTATGGCTCCGTTAATTTATCGTGATATATATATATCGTGATATATAAATATAAATATAAATATAATTTCAGCGATATTGTATTTCAGCAGTGGTCAAAAACAAAGCAAAACGCAATTTTCAAGATATGCGGCAAGCGCCCAATGGACTAAAAGAAGACCAGAACAATAAACATAGGTTATAGAGGACATACAAACTGAAAACGGTGGTCATGAAGCTATCAGCCACCGGAGCCCCCCAAAACGAAGGAAACTAAACAGGTTAAACAATATATATATCACAATATTTTACTTTCTTCTTCTTGCCTTTTTTCCTTTGTTTCACTTATGAGAGTTTCATGCTATAAAGTCATAGTAACTTTTCCTTGTCACTTAAAATTATACATAGCTTAATTGCTCTAACTTACTGTTTTGTCTCTGAACAACGCTTTGGTTTATGTCGGGCGCTGTGGCCCCGGGAGGACCACTGGTGCCGTCGGTTGCGGTTGAGACTGCTGGGCTATATCGGTCATATATTTCATTTGTGTTTTTATTTTTGGAAAATAATCTTTTAAGGTTCAACGTTAAA
>OZ024741.1:52408126-52410626 GCA_964016885.1 Eledone cirrhosa
CCCCTATGATTGAACACATAGCTCTATGTGTTCTTCTCACTATATGTTGATTTATAAAGAGCCCGGAATATATATTCCTTGAGCTCCCTAAATCATAGGGAATTAATGTAAGTTTTTAACTCCGTTAATTAATTTGAAGAATATATATATATATATGGATCTCGGGAATTTTACCCGCTCTAGATAGATATATATATCTATTTAGGGCGGGTAAAATTCCCGAGATCCATGGACGATTTCTCTCCAGCGGTCTCTGTCCCCCATCATCGCTGCCATGTCCTGCGTCTCAACATATGTTAACCTTGGTCTTCCAGTGTGTGGCTTCTACAGTACTAGAACTGTTTTATTCGGGAGAAATCATCAGGAATATGTATTGAGTACCTTACTTACTGTGGTTACCCCAGATTGAACCCAGGATAAACTATATATATATATATATTGGAAAAGAACAAAACAAAAACAAAGAGTGCAGTACGAAGAGTGTTGGTATTAGGTTCACGCTTGAGAGTGGGGGGGGGGGGACGTTTCTGGCATAAGCCCTTCATCAGGAAACAGGTGGGAAGGAAAAGAGTTCCGAGAGGGTGTGAGGGGAGGAGTGGTGGAAAGACAGTAAAATAAAGGGAAAAAAATTAAAATGAAGGAAAATACATATATAAATATAGCGATGAGATGTCAACAGCTAAGTCCAATAACACCAGTATTCAATGTATCTAGTACTCTAAAGTTATGGAAAGTTGAGTTAAGATATTACAGAGATTTCTTTACGTGATGTCTGGGCTAAGAAGACATATAATAATAACACACACACGTGTTATTTTCAGTATTTCTTAATATTCTCGCTTTGTTCTATTGTTTTCTTGTTTCGTTTCATTATCTTTTAATCTCTACCGATACTGCCAATTCACCGCAGGGCGGTGAATTGGCAGTATCGGTAGAGAGTCGGCCGCCATACTTTCCAGCATAGTTAAGTCTCTTTATGGTCTGTGTTCAAATCCCGCCGAGGTTAACTTTGCCTTTCATCCTTACGGGGTCGATAAAATAAAGTACCAGTAATGTACTGGGTATTTGCTGGCCTTGTGCCAAATGTAGAAACAATTATCTTTTAATCAGACTTATTTGTTTTCTTTGTTCTTTTTTAACTCGAAATTTGTCTCTGCTTCTTGTTGCTTTATGATTTTCTATTTACAGCACTGAATCTCTCCAATTCATGTCTACCATTGACTTATTCTTCAGATAATCTTTACCTTCTTTCTGCAGTTCCAAGTCTTCGTCTCCTTTTGAAGATACTTATTGTATATTTGGAGAAATAGTGTCTTCATTTACTTTTACGATCTCATTTCTCACTTAATTCGTTATATGTTCTTCCGCCCACATCTATCTTTATCTTTATATATATATATATATATATATATATATATATATATATTTCGTTTCTGAATTTGTTTAGCAAGATTCTTTATCTGAAAACGTGTGTTGAAACCGATATTGTTATACTTTGGGAGGGTCATGTTGCCAATAAGAAACACACGCACCAGTTGCTTTGACTTCAATTTATTATAAATTAAATTTATAAATTTAGGAATTTATAAATTTCCTGTTGGCCCGTTGGTTCCACAACCAGACGATTGTTCGTATATTGTCAAAGTTCTTTCGTCACACATTCTGTGACCTCTTCAGTGACTAAACAAGATGGCGTAGGACAGAAAAAAGGAGGGGCACAAAAACAAAGAAAAGCATCCCCAGTCACTGAAGAGGTCACAGAATGTGTGACGAAAGAACTTTGACAATATACGAACAATCGTCTGGTTGTGGAACCAATCAACCAACCGGAAATTTATAAATTCCTAAATTTATAAATTTAATTTATAATAAATTGAAGTGAAAGCAACTGGTGCGTGTGTTACTTATTGGCAACATGACCCTCCCAAAGTATAACAATATATATATATATATATATAATACAGGAAGGACGATTAGTTAAGCCTTCCTCACGTTTATTGATTGGTGACGCGCGTTTCGCTATTGATCAGCTCAAGGTTCGATTTGTATCGATCTGGCCCGACTCTGAAATCAATATATATATATATATATAATTTTTTAACTGAAAAGAAACTAAAAAACGAACTGGCGCGAAAGGTGATGTGCTTATTCACGTGACTGTATCAACCAACCAAATTTCACTCATATATGAAAAAAACAATCTGAGTCCCCCCCCCCCCCCCTTTTTTTTAAAGGCAAATATAATAAGAACTTTGTAACGCGAACTTGTGCGAAATTTATTTATTATACTTATTCACATGACAGTCATCAACCAATCAAATTACTTTTCTACAAACCTAGCATTTCGAGCCACTTTTTTCCACATAAAACAGAAGTAACATTCGAACACCAAACAGATGCGAGAAAGACCACAGACCCTCCATCTCAATTCTACTTTTGAAAAACATAAGAACTGCGAAACCGGTAAAGGAACCAAATAAATATTCATAAAAAGACTCCA
>OZ024741.1:52425626-52432160 GCA_964016885.1 Eledone cirrhosa
CATGCTGGTATGTTGCTTCCGTTATAATAGCATGCTGGCATGTTGCTTCCGTTATAATAGTATGTTGGCATGTTGATTCCGTTATAATAGCATGCTGGCATGTTGCTTCCGTTATAATAGTATGTTGGCATGTTGCTTCCGTTATAATAGCATGCTGGCATGTTGCTTCCGTTATAATAGTATGCTGGTATGTTGCTTCCGTTATAATGGCATGCTGGCATGTTGCTTCCGTTATAATAGAATGTTGGCATGTTGCTTCCGTTATAATAGCATGCTGGCATGTTGCTTCCGTTATAATAGTATGTTGGCATGTTGCTTCCGTTATAATAGTATGCTGGTATGTTGCTTCCGTTATAATAGTATGTTGGCATGTTGCTTCCGTTATAATAGCATGCTGGCATGCTGCTTCTGTTATAATAGCATGCTGGCATGTTGCTTCCGTTATAATAGTATGTTGGCATGTTGCTTCCGTTATAATAGTATGCTGGTATGTTGCTTCCGTTATAATAGTATGTTGGCATGTTGCTTCCGTTATAATAGCATGCTGGCATGCTGCTTCTGTTATAATAGCATGCTGGCATGTTGCTTCCGTTATAATAGTATGTTGTCATGTTGCCTCCGTTATAATAGCATGCTGGTATGTTGCTTCCGTTATAATACTATGCTGGCATGTTGCTTCCGTTATAATAGCATGCTGGCATGTTGCTTCCGTTATAATTGCATGCTGGCATGTTGCTTCCGTTATAATAGCATGCTGGCATGTTGCTTCCGTTATAATAGTATGTTGGCATGTTGCTTCCGTTATAATAGCATGTTGGCATGTTGCTTCCGTTATAATAGCATGCTGGCATGTTGCTTCCGTTATAATAGCATGCTGGCATGTTGCTTCCGTTATAATAGTATGTTGGCATGTTGCTTCCGCTATAATAGTATGTTGGCATGTTGCTTCCGTTAAAATAGCATGCTGGCATGTTGCTTCCGTTATAATAGTATGCTGGCATGTTGCTTCCGTTAAAATAGCATGCTGGCATGTTGCTTCCGTTATAATAGCATGCTGGCATGTTGCTTCCGTTAAAATAGCATGCTGGTATGTTGCTTCTGTTATAATAGCATGCTGGCATGTTGCTTCCGTTATAATAGAATGCTGGCATGTTGCTTCCGTTATAATAGAATGTTGGCATGTTGCTTCCGTTATAATAGCATGCTGGCATGTTGCTTCTGTTATAATAGCATGCTGGCATGTTGCTTCCGTTATAATAGTATGTTGGTATGTTGCTTCCGTTATAATAGCATGTTGGCATGTTGCTTCCGTTATAATAGCATGCTGGCATGTTGCTTCCGTTATAATAGAATGTTGGCATGTTGCTTCCGTTATAATAGCATGCTGGCATGTTGCTTCCGTTATAATAGCATGCTGGCATGTTGCTTCCGTTATAATAGCATGCTGGAATGTTGCTTCCGTTATAATAGAATGTTGGCATGTTGCTTCCGTTATAATAGCATGCTGGCATGTTGCTTCCGTTATAATAGTATGCTGGCATGTTGCTTCCGTTATAATAACATGCTGGCATGTTGCTTCCGTTATAATAGCATGCTGGCATGTTGCCTCCGTTATAATAGCATGCTGGCATGTTGCTTCCGTTATAATAGTATGTTGGCATGTTGCTTCCGTTATAATAACATGCTGGCATGTTGCTTCCGTTATAATAGCATGCTGGCATGTTGCTTCCGTTATAATAGTATGTTGGCATGTTGCCTCCGTTATAATAGCATGCTGGCATTTTGCTTCCGTTATAATAGTATGTTGGCATGTTGCTTCCGTTATAATAGCATGCTGGCATGCTGCTTCCGTTATAATAGTATGTTGGCATGTGGCTTCCGTTAAAATAGCATGTTGGCATGTTGCTTCTGTTATAATAGCATGCTGGCATGTTGCTTCCGTTATAATAGAATGCTGGCATGTTGCTTCCGTTATAATAGAATGTTGGCATGTTGCTTCCGTTATAATAGCATGCTGGCATGTTGCTTCTGTTATAATAGCATGCTGGCATGTTGCTTCCGTTATAATAGTATGTTGGCATGTTGCTTCCGTTATAATAGTATGTTGGCATGTTGCTTCCGTTATAATAGCATGCTGGCTTGTTGCTTCCGTTATAATAGAATGTTGGCATGTTGCTTCCCTTATAACAGCATGCTGGCATGTTGCTTCCGTTATAATAGCATGCTGGCATGTTGCTTCCGTTATAATAGCATGCTGGCATGTTGCTTCCGTTATAATAGAATGTTGGCATGTTGCTTCCGTTATAATAGCATGCTGGCATGTTGCTTCCGTTATAATAGTATGCTGGCATGTTGCTTCTGTTATAATAACATGCTGGCATGTTGCTTCCGTTATAATAGCATGCTGGCATGTTGCTTCCGTTATAATAGCATGCTGGCATGTTGCTTCCGTTATAATAGTATGTTGGCATGTTGCTTCCGTTATAATAGTATGTTGGCATGTTGCTTCCGTTAAAATAGCATGCTGGCATGTTGCTTCTGTTATAATAGCATGCTGGCATGTTGCTTCCGTTATAATAGTATGTTGGCATGTTGCTTCCGTTATAATAGTATGTTGGCATGTTGCTTCCGTTATATTAGCATGCTGGCATGTTGCTTCCGTTATAATAGAATGTTGGCATGTTGCTTCCCTTATAACAGCATGCTGGCATGTTGCTTCCGTTATAATAGCATGCTGGCATGTTGCTTCCGTTATAATAGCATGCTGGCATGTTGCTTCTGTTATAATAACATGCTGGCATGTTGCTTCCATTATAATAGTATACTGGCATGTTGCTTCTGTTATAATAACATGCTGGCATGTTGCTTCCGTTATAATAGCATGCTGGCATGTTGCTTCCGTTATAATAGCATGCTGGCATGTTGCTTCCGTTATAATAGTATGTTGGCATGTTGCTTCCGTTATAATAACATGCTGGCATGTTGCTTCCGTTATAATAGAATGTTGGCATGTTGCTTCCCTTATAACAGCATGCTGGCATGTTGCTTCCGTTATAATAGAATGTTGGCATGTTGCTTCCGTTATAATAGCATGCTGGCATGTTGCTTCCGTTATAATAGTATGCTGGCATGTTGCTTCTGTTATAATAACATGCTGGCATGTTGCTTCCGTTATAATAGCATGCTGGCATGTTGCTTCCGTTATAATAGCATGCTGGCATGTTGCTTCCGTTATAATAGTATGTTGGCATGTTGCTTCCGTTATAATAACATGCTGGCATGTTGCTTCCGTTATAATAGCATGCTGGCATGTTGCTTCTGTTATAATAGTATGTTGGCATGTTGCTTCCGTTATAATAGCATGCTGGCATGTTGCTTCCGTTATAATAGTATGCTGGTATGTTGCTTCCGTTATAATAGCATGCTGGCATGTTGCTTCCGTTATAATAGAATGTTGGCATGTTGCTTCCGTTATAATAGCATGCTGGCATGTTGCTTCCGATATAATAGCATGCTTGCATGTTGCTTCCGTTATAATAGTATGTTGGCATGTTGCTTCCGTTATAATAGCATGCTGGCATGTTGCTTCCGATATAATAGTATGTTGGCATGTTGCTTCCGTTATAATAGCCTGCTGGCATGTTGCTTCCGTTATAATAGTATGCTGGCATGTTGCTTCCGTTATAATAGTATGTTGTCATGTTGCCTCCGTTATAATAGCATGCTGGCATGTTGCTTCCGTTATAATAGTATGTTGGCATGTTGCTTCCGTTATAATAGCATGCTGGCATGCTGCTTCTGTTACAATAGCATGCTGGCATGTTGCTTCCGTTATAATAGTATGTTGGCATGTTGCTTCCGTTATAATAGTATGCTGGTATGTTGCTTCCGTTATAATAGTATGGTGGCACGTTGCTTCCGTTATAATAGCATGCTGGCATGTTGCTTCCGTTATAATAGCATGTTGGCATGTTGCTTCCGTTATAATAGCATGCTGGCATGTTGCTTCCGTTATAATAGCATGCTGGCATGTTGCTTCCGTTATAATAGTATGTTGGCATGTTGCTTCCGTTATAATAGCATGTTGGCATGTTGCTTCCGTTATAATAGCATGCTGGCATGTTGCTTCCGTTATAATAGCATGCTGGCATGTTGCTTCCGTTATAATAGTATGTTGGCATGTTGCTTCCCTTATAATAGGATGTTGGCATGTTGCTTCCGTTAAAATAGCATGCTGGCATGTTGCTTCTGTTATAATAGCATGCTGGCATGTTGCTTCCGTTATAATAGAATGCTGGCATGTTGCTTCCGTTATAATAGAATGTTGGCATGTTGCTTCCGTTACAATAGCATGCTGGCATGTTGCTTCTGTTATAATAGCATGCTGGCATGTTGCTTCCGTTATAATAGTATGTTGGCCTGTTGCTTCCGTTATAATAGTATGTTGGCATGTTGCTTCCGTTATAATAGCATGCTGGCATGTTGCTTCCGTTATAATAGAATGTTGGCATGTTGCTTCCGTTATAATAGCATGCTGGCATGTTGCTTCCGTTATAATAGCATGCTGGCATGTTGCTTCCGTTATAATAGCATGCTGGCATGTTGCTTCCGTTATAATAGCATGCTGGCATGTTGCTTCCGTTATAATAGTATGTTGGCATGTTGCTTCCGTTATAATAGTATTTTGGCATGTTGCTTCCGTTATAATAGTATTTTGGCATGTTGCTTCCGTTATAATAGCATGCTGGTATGTTGCTTCCGTTATAATAGTATGTTGGCATGTTGCTTCCGTTATAATAGTATTTTGGCATGTTGCTTCCGTTATAATAGCATCCTGGCATGTTGCTTCCGTTATAATAGCATGCTGGCATGTTGCTTCCATTATAATAGTATGCTGGTATATTGCATCCGTTATAATAGTATGCTGGTATTTTGCTTCCGTTATAATAATATGTTGGCATGTTGCTTCCGTTATAATAGTATGTTGGCATGTTGCTTCCGTTATAATAGTATGTTGGCATGTTGCTTCCGTTATAATAGCATGCTGGCATGTTGCTTCCGTTATAATAGTACGTTGGCATGCTGCTTCCGTTATAATAGTATTTTGGCATGTTGCTTCCGTTATAATAGCATGCTGGCATGCTGCTTCCGTTATAATAGCATGCTGGCATGTTACTTCCGTTATAATAGCATTCTGGCATGTTGCTTCCGTTGTAATAGTATGCTGGCATGTTGCTTCCGTTATAATAGCATGCTGGCATGTTGCTTCCGTTATAATAGTATGCTGGTATGTTGCTTCCGTTATAATAGTATGTTGGCATGTTGCTTCCGTAATAATAGTATGTTGGCATGTTGCTTCCGTTAAAATAGTATGTTGGCATGTTGCTTCTGTTATAATAGTATGTTGGCATGTTGCTTCCGTTATAATAGCATGCTGGAATGTTGCTTCCGTAATAATATTATTCTGGCATGCTGCTTCCATTATAATAGCATGCTGGCATGTTGCTTCCGTTATAATAGCATGCTGGCATGTTGCTTCCGTTATAATAGTATGCTGGCATGTTGCCTCCGTTATAATAGTATGTTGGCATGTTGCCTCCGTTGTAATAGTATGCTGGCATGTTGCTTCCGTTATAATAGTATGTTGGCATGTTGCGTCCGTTATAATAGTATGCTGGCATGTTGCCTCCGTTATAATAGTATGTTGGCATATTGCCTCCGTTATAATAGCATGCTGGCATTTTGCTTCCGTTATAATAGTATGCTGGCATGTTGCTTCCGTTATAATAGTATGTTGGCATGTTGCTTCCGTTATAATAGTATGCTGGCATGTTGCTTCCGTTATAATAGTATGCTGGCATGTTGCTTCCGTTTTAATAGTATGTTGGCATGTTGCTTCCGTTATAATAGTATGCTGGCATGTTGCTTCCGTAATAATAGTATGTTGGCATGTTGCGTCCGTTATAATAGTATGCTGGCATGTTGCCTACGTTATAATAGTATGTTGGCATGTTGCCTCCGTTATCATAGCATGCTGGCATGTTGGTTCCGTTATAATAGTATGCTGGCATGTTGCTTCCGTTATAATAGTATGTTGGCATGTTGCTTCCGTTATAATAGTATGCTGGCATGTTGCTTCCGTTATAATAGTATGCTGGCATGTTGCTTCCGTTATAATAGTATGTTGGCATGTTGCTTCCGTTATAATAGTATGTTGGCATGTTGCGTCCGTTATAATAGTATGCTGGCATGTTGCCTCCGTTATAATAGTATGTTGGCATGTTGCCTCCGTTATAATAGCATGCTGGCATGTTGCTTCCGTTATAATAGTATGTTGGCATGTTGCTTCCGTTATAATAGTATGCTGGCATGTTGCTTCCGTTATAATAGTATGCTGGCATGTTGCTTCCGTTATAATAGTATGTTGGCATGTTGCTTTTGTTATAATAGTATGCTGGCATGTTGCTTCCGTTATAATAGTATGCTGGCATGTTGCTTCCGTTATAATAGTATGTTGGCATGTTGCCTCCGTTA
>OZ024741.1:52432360-52434860 GCA_964016885.1 Eledone cirrhosa
AAAAGCTTCACGGCACAAAGCCAGTCCCACTCTCTTAACCAAGATGATATTTACCAAAAAGAAGAACAAGTCAACATCATTGGATACCATCAGGGTTGCAGGTGTTATATCAGAGTTTTCCTTCTCCTAGAATTCTGCCTTGACAAAGGCTAAGGGGTCATCTCACCTGTATGTATGTATGCCCTGCAGGACATACATACATACATACATACATACATACATACATACATACATACATACATACATACATAATACACACGACACTCAGCTTTATAATATTATAGATAGGTTTTCGTTGTAAATTTATCTCGCTGAGTACTTAAATATTATCTTGATATATAATAATATATGGATAAATAATAACATTTTCTAAGAAAAAAAAAGCAAACAAAAAAAACGCTCATACAAAACAAAAACAAGAAGAAAAAAACCTACACACAAGGCGGTGAATTGGCAAAACATTCGGGAGAATGTTTTGCAGTATTTCTTCCGAGTTTCTGTGCTCTGAGTTCAAATCCTCCGAAGTTATGGTCAACCTTGTCTCTTATCCTTTTGACGGTCGATTCTTCCTTAATCTCAATTTTATTCTCTTTTTTTTCCGGAAGAAATTTTCTGTGTTCAGATCTGGAGAAGGATGGTTCTCCCGGGTTTAAATGTCCTTTAAATGTTTGATAGTGTACCTACGACTCCATAAGAAGTGCAGCGTCCGTTGATATATGCATATATACAATATTTAATAAAAGGAGAGATCTACTTTATTATGAAATGAAGATATTTTTGCTTTAAAAGCAAATGTATGTATATCTCCCAATTGATATTATTAATGAAAAGTACGTAAAATGAATAATATAACTTAATTACACCTATACCATTGGTCCATTATATATATATATATATATATATATATATATATATATATATATATATATATATATATATATATATATATATATATATATATATATATATATATATTTATTTATATATATATATATATATATATATATATATATATTTATATATATATATATTTATATATATATATATATATATATACACACACATACATATATATATATATATATATATACACACATACATATATATAAATAGATAAGTCTTATCGTGGGGTTGCTGATGAAGTTCTCCTTATGGTCCTTCAGAGAGAATCTAGGGGGGTTTGGGGTGAATGGTTGTGTATGCCTCTGCAGTCCTAGTTTAGACACTATATTATAACCCTCTACATTAATATCTTCTAAGTTTTTCAAGGTGTTTTTTTTGTAGCTTTTATGTAGTTCATTATATATAAACTTTCTATAAGTATTATAATCTAGGCTGTATATGTTATTAGTTTTATCTGCGTGTACAATAATTTTATTACTAGTTTTGAATCCATTAATAGAGGTGTTAAGTTTGTTTAAGAAGGTGTTGCTTCTAATATGGTGCTTATTGTATTTAATGTTCTTAACTAGTTTAACTAGGTCATTTTCAAAGGAGTTAAGTAGTGTGTTATGAGGGGGGCTTTTAAAGGTTTTAAAGCCGAAGGAATCAAAATTGTTAGTATTATTCAAGTTGTTAGATCTGTTTCTATCATAATGGAATGTCCTCCATCTCACTCTATTGATAAATGAATTTACACTGTTGATCAGCAATTTCTCATATGTATTCCTGGATGGTATTGGTATGTTCTTGGTTGACATAGGGAGTTGGTCTTTGATTAGCATATTGGCAATATTATATGTCAGCTCAACGATATGGAGCAGTTAATAGTATTAGTTATACTATTTATGGTTATGTAAATACAAATCCTTATGCAGTTATAAGTATTTTTTATATACACCCTAAATAGTAGTAGGCAGTAATGTATTACTACCTTATTACCAGTAAGTTAAGTAGCTCAATGTAAAAACATCAGATGATTTACAGAGCAGTTATATGACATATAAGAATCAAAGAACTGTTCAAAACATTATTGTGCTTACAGCTGTTTCCTCCAAACCGAGGTTTGGATTCTTCGGAGCAATTTATTAATGCATGGACAGTTATATGACCTAATATAGAAATTGAGTTCCTACCTAAGAAAACACATAGCTACAACATCATCTCGCACAACATGTCCATGAGGAAACCCAATAATAGGAATAGCAACCACAAGTACACCAAATCGGAGGGTGCCACCGGAAGTAACCAGTACCATGGAAACTACTGTGGGGCCTTAGGAAGAAGCAACACACCAAACACTAAAAGCAAAAATAGAAGAAGAAATAATACATTTTTCAACCCTCCTTTCAACCTAAATGTCTCCACCAACATACCTAGGGCTTTCTTCTCACTACTAGATAAAAACTTCCCTCTAGGACACAAGTACCACAACCTCTTAAACAAAAACACCATTAAAATCTCATACTCTACGACGCCTAACTTAGCATACCACATAGCTAGCAGCAATAATAGTAAAATTAATTCTTACTTCCAACAAACAAAATCACAACAGGATGCA
>OZ024741.1:52442360-52447360 GCA_964016885.1 Eledone cirrhosa
ATGTCGAATCTATCTATTTATAAGACTGTTTATATTGTATTTTGTCTGAAGAAGGCATAACATATTTTTAATATGATATCCCTGAAATATATATAATGAAATAAATATGGTTTTATAAATATAATTTCCATTTACTTAATATCGTAAATATACTCCAAATACTTGTTGAGTGCTTTTATATCAGTTATAAATATTTACTCGTTGTAACCCAACAATTTAAATATAACTTTCCATATATATATATATATATATATATATATATATATATATATATATATATATATATATAGAGAGAGAGAGAGAGAGAGATATGCATATATAAATTATTTTATTATTTGTCTATGCTAGGGCTCTGTACATATGTAAAAAGAGAAAGGGGAAGAAATACATAGTGCAAAATAAATCTGTACACACGCTCACACACGCAATATTAGAACGCAGGGTGTACCGTTTATCTTACTTTTCCTAATTTTGTATTCATTAGGGTCTTTCTGAAAGTTCATATATTGTGTCTTGAAAACCACTGTCTTTTGATGCGTCATTGTAATAACGCGCAGTCCGATTAAGAGATTTCGCATTAGAAGATACGCTTGATATGGGTTTATTGTTGTTAGTAAGTGTTGTTGGAATTTATAATAATACACCACAATTTTCCAACAGGTTTCCTACAAGGTCAGGCGTTAACAATGTCTAAATCTAAAGAGATATCTAAGAAGTTACCTAATACGTAGAGTCCCTTCAGTTATAATCTTTAAATGTGTTGATAAACACCTTTATAACAGTATCTGTTGTGTGGCCATTCATACCAGACAAAATTAATAATCATTCATCAAGGAAAAAATCGTAACTCTTTCGAATTAAGTCTTAGATATTTCCATACATACATCAAATAAAAGCTGGATACTACGTTTAACTTGCTAAAGTTAAAAGTCTGCTCCATGCCCGGAGGTTTGTCAGGTTGCTGCCTATCTTGGTTTCCTTGGCATTAAGCGACTGAAAGCATAAGACTCTCCCTGGATAGGACGCCTGTTCATCGCAGGATTAATTCCCAGTTAATGCTGGTACTCATTTTCAGAGGAGTGTACAGGAGCAACGTGACGAGTTTTACTCAAGAACACAACTCGCAGCTCTGCCCAGGAATTGAAACCACGACATTATGATCGTAAGTCCAACACCCTAACCACAAGACCAATGCATAACTCGTTCTAACACCCCACATGGTCCTTGGAGACCTTTAAATAATCACTTATCATAATAAAGGACGGAATCTCTTTCGAAGTATGTCTAAAATATAGAATACGATAAAATTTCCACAATTCAATTCCAGTAAAAGACCCCATTGATACATTAAATCATAGCTAACCATTACGTTTAACTTAGGTGATAGGCTTAACTTGTTACCCAGTAGAACACTGCCACCTGGTTAATGGGAGCCTTTAAAATGAGATTATTTTATTGCTTGTGCAGAGACCCTGTAAAACAGTTCATGAACGCCATTCCTTCCTTCCTCACCTCATTACTATAAATAACGAATTATCAAAGAATAGCAAAGATTTCGTAGTATGCATAATAATTGTTTTTAATAGAGGCACAAGGTCAGAAGTTATGGGGGTACGACGGGAGGAAGTTGACTATATAGACCCAAGTACTTTACTGGTACTATATTTTGTCGACCCCGGAAGTATGAAAATCAAATTTATCTTCGGCGGGATTTGAAATCAGAACGTAAAGAGCTGAAACTAACTGTTACAAACGACGCTCTACCGATACTGCCAATCTAACGTCATATTAAGCCTGCGTAGTAATAATTGTTTCTACTTTTGGCACAAGGCCAGCAATTACCCCGGTGTATTACTGGTACTTTATTTTATCGAACCCGTAAGGATGAATGGCAAAGTTAACCTTGGCGGAATTTGAACTCAGACCATAAAGGGCCGTAACTCTTTGCTGCAAAGCATGACGGCCAATCCTCTACCAATTAGCAGCAATAGCAGTGGTAGCAGTAGTAGGTGTAAGAGTAGTAGTAGTAGTTGTAGTAGATGTAGTAGTAGTAGTAGATGTTGTAGTTGAAGTAGATGTAGTAGTAGAAGCAATAGTAGTAGTAGGGGTGGTGGTGGTTGTGGTAGCAGCAGCAACAACAGTAACAGTAGCGACAGCAACAGCAGCAGCAGTAGTAATAGTGGTAGTAGTAGAAGTAGCAGTAGCAGCAATAGTAGTAGCAGTAGTAGTAGTAGCACTTGTAGTAGCAGCAGCAGTAGCAGTAGTAGTAGTAGTAGTAGTAGTAGTAGTAGTAATAGTAGTAGTAGTGGTGGTGGTAGTGGTGTTGGTGAGGATGGTAGTAGTAGTAGTGGTAGTGGTGAGGATGGTAGTAGTAGTAGTAGTAGTAGTAGTAGTAGTAGTGGTAGTGGTAGTGGTGGTAGTGGTGGAGGTGAGGTTGGTAGTAGTAGTAGTAATAGTAGTAGTAGTAGTAGTAGTAGAAGTAGTAGTGGTGGTGGTAGTGGTGGTGGTGAGGATGGTAGTAGTAGTAGTAGTAGTAGTGGTAGTGGTAGTAGTAGTAGTAGTAGTGGTAGTAGTAGTAGTAATAGTAGTAGTGATAGTAGTAGTAGTCGTAGAAGTAGTAGTGGTGGTGGTAGTGGTGGTGGTGAGGATGGTAGTAGTAGTAGTAGTGGTAGTAGTAGTAGTAGTAGAAGTAGTAGTGGTGGTGGTAGTGGTGGTGGTGAGGATGGTAGTAGTAGTAGTAGTAGTAGTAGTAGTAGTAGTAGTAGTAGTAGTAATAGTAGTAGTAGTAGTAGTAGTAGTAGTAGTAGTAGTAGTAGTAGTTGTAATAGTTGTCGAGGTGCAACAAATGGTGCAGAAGTTATCTGGTGCCTCACTTCAGAAGAGATTTTCAAAACTAACTACAATGATATATTCTATTGACAACAAGAATGCGGGAGTAGTCAAGATAAAAGGAACAGCCGAAAGTGTATGTGTGTAGTGGTGGTGGTGGAGGCTAGTGTAGGGTTGCAGAGTCAGGGGGGAGGTGGATAGATTTGAAGAGTACAAGGAACTAACGGGATCAGTGAATCGGAATAAGGGTTCAAGCTATTGATATTGACTGTTCCATATTAATGGGGAGGTAACTGTGTGTGTACGGGAGTGGTTGTGGTGGTGATAGTGATAGTGGTGGTGGTGGTGGTGGTGACAGTGAAGTAATGGTGACTGAGGACGGTAATGGTAGTATAGTTGATGGTGATAGTGGTGGTGGTGGTGGTGGTGGTGGTGACTGAGCACGGTAGTGGTAGTGGTAGTAGTTGTGTTAGTGGCAGTGGTGGTGGTGGTAGTGATAGTGTAGTGGTGGTGGTGATGGTGATAGTGGTGGTGGTGGTAGTGACAGTGAGGTAGTGGTGACTGAGTACGATAGTGGTAGTGGTAGTGGTAGTGATGATGGTGGAGATGATGGTGGTGGTTGTGGTGGTTGTGGGGGTAGTATTGTGATGGTGTAGTGGTGACTGAGTACTGTAGTAGAAGTAGTTGTGGTAATTAGTGATGATGATGGTGATGGTAGTGATGTTTGGAGTGGTTGTGGTGATTATTATGGTGTAGTGGTGGTAGCGGCATAGTGGTGGTTGTGGTGGTGGCGAAGTGGTGGTTGTGGTGGTGGTGTAGTGGTGGTTTAGGTGTAATGGTGGTTGAGGTGTAGTGGTGGTAGTGTAGTAGTTGTGGTGTAGTGGTAGTAGTTGTGTAAGTGGTAGTGATGATGGTGGTGATAATGATGGTTGTGGTGGTAGTTGTGATGGTGTATGGTGCAATGGTTTTGGTGGGGCAGTGGTGATGGTGGTGGTGATGGCTCTAGTGGTAGTGATGGTGGTGGCGGCTGTTGTGGTGGTGCTGGAGATTACCATGGGGATTTAATGGCGGCTCTGTTGGCGCTTGGAGGTGATGTAGTGGTTGTGGTGTTGTGGTGATAGTGTAGTGGTGGTACTGATGGAGATGGTGGTGGGAGTGGTAGCGGTGGTGGTATACTTCTTGGTAATCGTATAATGGTGGTGCTGAAGGTGGTGGAAGAAGTGGTGGTTGCCAAGGTATCGTTGTAGTTTGGATTCAAGTCAGCTTTGATCCATCCGACTTATGATGAAAGGTGATCTAGCGATCGCCATTAAATCTCTAATTAAGTATTAATATAGGTATGATGGGGCGGGTGCAGAATTGGTAGAGCGTTGAATAAAATGCCATTGTGGTGTTTGTTCTGGCTATATACATTCTGTGTTCAAAACCCGGTGAAGTCAACTTTGCCTTTGATCCTTCAGGGGTCAATAAAATAAACTACCTGTCAAATACTGGAGTTGATTTAATTAACTTTGCTTTTCTTCCAAAGTTTCTGGTCTTGAGCCTAAATTAGAAACCAATATTATGTAGAAGTATGTATATATATATGTGTGTATATATGTATATATGTATATATATATCCAAAAGTATTATTTGTGAATTGGCTGTATCGGTAGAGGGTCGGACGCCATGCTTTCCAGCATAGTTACGTCCCTTTACGGTCTGAGTTCAAATCCCGTCGAGGTTAACTTTGCTTTTCATCCTTACGGGGTCGATAAAATAAAGTACCAGTAATGCACTGGGTAATTGCTGGCCTTGTGCCAAAAGTAGAAACATTTATTTATATGTCCGCAAATGGAAATATTTGATTGGACAGAAAGTTTCCGCCATTTTTCAAAAGAAGGTATTTTGGTAGAGTTTTCTGGAAATGTTAAAGGTTACGCATGCGCGCATATATAAGAAGAGATGTTGGTATGCACTGTGTGCAATGCTCACTTTCTGTTACGTTGTTAAAAAGGAAGTAACATGGATGTATCCAAATCGATTATTTGTGGCTGTTTACTTTATGACTTCAAATCTGACCTAAGCGCAGCAGCATCGACCGACCCACGCTAGACAGCACGTCAACTCTCCGAAGTGCTTGGGGCTTCGAAAATAACCACCCACAATCACTTGTATACAATAGGGAAGGG
>OZ024741.1:52452360-52472360 GCA_964016885.1 Eledone cirrhosa
CTCTCTTCTCTTCCTTCTCTTCTCCCCTCTTCCTGTCTTCCTCCCGCAGACTTATCTTCCTTGCCTATATCTGACCGGTAGTAGTTGCCTTTCTTCTTTTAGCTGACATTAACCCTGGCTTCTCTTCTTCTTTCTTCCCCCTTCTTCTCTCTCCTTCCTTTCTTTCTTTCTTTTACCTTGTGTCATGAGATCGACGTTAACTTATGCTCCCATCCCTTTCTGTTTTCGTTTATCTGACCGGTAGTAGCATGCTATAAACTTTAGCCACGTCACTCCAGGGCGACCGGCTGAGGTTGAAGGAACAGAATAGCGGTCGCCCTCGGGTCCCCGATTTTCAGCCCCATGGATTTTATCTATTACATTCACGTATTATATTTCGAATACCTGATGATATCACCGGATTCATACGGAACCCGGTCATTGAAATGATCATAGTATAATAAACCTTTCAAGGATTTACATAAATCCAGCCTCCTGTCATTTCATTATAATATTTAACTCCGTAATAGCACCACCAACTACAAAAACAAAGACGGTTGAACTGCTTTACGTTGAGTACTCTCTATATTATTGCATTACGATTAACCATACGGAATAGACCAGCTCTATACAGTGGTGAACCTCAAACCTGAATATATATATGTATATATATATATATATATATATATATATATATATATATATATATATATATATATATATATATATATATATAAGAGAGTATTGAAGTTTGCTTGAAGCATTGTGGAATAAGTAAATATCCTTAAGTCGTTTGGAAGCCTCGACAATGCAAATGGGTAAATCTCCGGGTAACAAGATTCGGTGGTGGAGAGAAAGATGTAAGTGGGTGTACGTTGAGATGCGTGGTGTGTATAAGATGTGTAAGATGTGTAGAAGAATGAAGGGAAGATTATAAAATGAGATGGCTGGTTTAAGTTAAACGATGCAGCAACACAACACACGCACACACACACACACACAAACGAGACAACTACATTCACACACACGCACACACACACAGTAGCATTCCACCATACGAACACACTACACTGCCAATACAGAGGAACAAGGCAACAACCCACGCACACACACACACACTCAAGCGAGACAACAACACACACACACAGTAACATTTAACAAGCAGGCAGAGACTGGACTGGCAGCTAGCGCCACCCCACTCCCTCATTCGGCCGCTGACTTCTGCCCGACCGACCCCATTTCACGCGCACGCGCGCTCTGCCGAATACCTCAGATATTCAAAACAACAGCGGAGGACGCGTTTCGCACCTGTCCGACAGAGAACCCCCCCGGAACCCCCCCCCCCAGTTGATGGATGTGAATCCGAAATATATAGGGACTATTAAATCTCTCCCAAGGTAACTCTCTCTTGTGTTGTTATTTTTATTTGATCCTTTATACTCTTCCCTTCATTCTTCTACACATCTTACACATTTTATACACACCACGCATCTCAACGTACACCCACTTACATCTTTCTCTCTACCACCGGATCTTGTTACCCGGAGATTTACACATTTGCATTGTCGAGGCTTCCAAACGACTTAAAGATATTTACTTATTATTCCACAATGCTTCAAGCAAACTTCAATACTCTCTTATCCTTACAGCTGAGCCAGGAATTGTTTGCATCCGTAAGGGAACTGTTTAGACTGTCGGAGAAATGGGCCAACGCGGGCTGTCAAATTATTTTCCTGAAACGCTGCCTAAAAAACGATGTCATCCCCAACACCATCAGGAACATCCGCTTACCAGTAAGCCTACGTACACCAGCTTTCCAAAACGCCAATAACCGCATACATCGCACGTGTATTAAGCAGATCCTACGACATCTCAACCGCCAATTACACATCCATAAGCGGACACTCTCAGAGCGGACACATCGACTGCCAATAGCACCCGGGGACTTGCTCCTGAAAATCACTAAAGCAATCGACCAGTGCTACCACTCCAGAGTCCAATACTAGAAAAAACGGCTCAAGCGAAAATATGAGTGGATCTTGTCGAAACGCCACAACGAGAACATCGACACTAACGAACAGACGGACCAGAACCACGTGGGAAACAACAACTTAACAACCGCCACCGCCGCATCCACCAACACCGAGCCATACCTCAACGATGCGACGCACCTGGTCACCGACCTAACCGGCACTCTCACGAGCGACGAGCTGAAACTCCTACACCTCGGACCCAAGTTTATCGTCTCACAACGTCTCGACGACAGACTCAAACTCAACATCGAGGCCAACTTTTGTCGAGCCGCTTACCAACTTAAATGGGTGACCGCCATCAACAGCGCCACAGAAAATAACAGCGCCCACGCAACCCACCCCAAGTTCCCCACTTACCACCCCGACAACCCACTCCACCCCCCACCCACCAACCACGAACTCGACACTAAACTCATCAGGCTAAAACACTCCATCTCGGATATACTTCACAAACACACACACACACGCACAACACATAACCTCACCAAATCTCAATTCACCACTCTCTCCAACCTAAAATCGAAGAACCTCATCTATCTCCCCTCCGACAAGGGGAAAGAATTCTGCGTCATCAGCAGAGAGGCCTACAACACCCAGGCCCTCCAACACCTTAACGATGACAACCTCTACTCCAAGGTCACGGGAATCACTCCCGCGCAGATAGAAGAGCACATCAACGCCGCCTGGACCAACATCTGCGACCGGCGGAAGCTCCCGAAGAAGCTGAGATACAGCCTCCTCACGAGGAACAGCAGACTACCCGCCTTCTACCACCTCGTGAAAACACACAAACAGGGACCAGACCTGAAGATCAGGCCCATCGCATCGAGCGTGGAGGGACCACTCTACAAAATTTCATGGCTCCTAGCCTTGATACTCAAACCCATCTTAGACACCTTGCCGGGACACGTTAACAGCTCCAAAGAGGTGTTGAAGCGCCTGCATCAAATGGATCCCGACACCAGAAGGAATAACAGATATGCCTTCAGCCTTGATGTAGTCGCTCTCTACACCTCGGTCCCGGCACTCCCGGCCGTCAATATACTGATGGAACGCGTCCAATCCACCGACCTACACTGCTTCGGGCTCACCACCACTGACATCCACCAACTCCTATCCATCGTCGTCGACAACACCTACTTTGGATTCCTTGACCAAACATACCAACAAACCTCGGGATTGCCCATGGGATCAAGCCTATCAGGTGTGCTAGCGATCTCTTACATGGACAACCTCGAATGCAAGGCCCTCAACGCCTGCCACCCCAACGCCGTAGCCTTTTTCTCAAGGTACGTGGACGATATCCTCATCCTCACATCTTCCTAAGACACGGCGAACAGAATCTATGAGACGTTCAACAACACGGACGAGAACATTGACTTCAGTGTTGAACACCCCAACGAAGACGGGTCACTTGCCCTCCTCGACTTCCGAATCAACATCACGGAACGGAGAAGGATCCACTGCAACTTCTACCGAAAGGCAGCCTGCAGGGACCTGTTCGTTCACTACAAGTCCGCCCTCCCTAACAGTGCCAAAAGAGGATACATCACGAACGAGATCGCGCGAATCAAAAACAGATGCAGCGATCCCGCGAGTGGTGTCACTCATACCAAGCGATTCCTCGAGGTGCTGGAGACGAACGGGTACCCTACCTCGATCACAGACAGAATAGGAGACACCAGACACAAGAGACAGAGAGGCACCCAAGGCAAGTGCTTCCTTAAAATGCCACACCTGGGCGAGAATACCACCAACGCTATCCGCAAGGCTATACGGAGGGAGGGCCTCGACATATACCTGGCTCACTCGGGCCCCTCCCTGCGAAGATGCCTCTCCAGGAAACCTGGGAAATCTACTGACGCATGCCCCCTCAGAGACTGCCCGATACGCCATGGAAACTGTTGCCTACGCACATACGTCGTGTATAAGATAGAATGTGACAGGTGCAACCAATACTACATAGGTAGCACAATCCGACCTTTGCATATCCGGATCAAGGAACACACTAAAACCAGGGCCTCGTCTTTCCGGAAACACATAGACAAATGCGGAAACAAAGACGGAAGGCCCATTGTCACAATTCTAGCGACTGAAAGAAACGTCGGCACGTTACGTATCAAGGAAGCGCTTTTTATCAAACTCCTGCAACCGCAAATAAACAACCGATCAGAGAGAAGTGAAATGAGATGGCTGGTTTAAGTTAACAAACGATGCAGCAACACACAACACACGCACACACACACACACAAACGAGACAACTACACACACACACGCACACACACACAGTAGCATTCCACCATACGAACATACTACACTGCCAATACAGAGGAACAAGGCAACAACACACGCACACACACACACACACTCAAGCGAGACAACAACACACACACACACAGTAACATTTAACAAGCAGGCAGAGAATGGACTGGCAGCTAGCGCCACCCCACTCCCTCATTCGGCCGCTGACCTCTGCCCGACCGACCTCATTTCACGCGCACGCGCGCTCTGCCGAATACCTCAGATATTCAACACAACAAACAGCGGAGGACGCGTTTCGCACCTGTCCGACAGACAACCCCCCCCCCAGTTGATGGATGTGAATCCGAAATATATAGGGACTATTAAATCTTTCCCAAGGTAACTCTCTCTTGTGTTGTTATTTTAATTTTATCCTTTATACTCTTCCCTTCATTCTTCTACACATCTTACACATTTTATACACACCACGCATCTCAACGTACACCCACTTATATCTTTCTCTCCACCACCGGATCTTGTTACCCGGAGATTTACACATTTGCATTGTCGAGGCTTCCAAACGACTTAAAGATATTTACATATATATATATATATATACATACATAGATGTATATATATATGTATATATATGTATATATATATAAATATATATATATGTCTGTATATACATATATATATATATATATATACATAAGGATATGATAGAAAAAACGACTTCGATATTGGGTTCGAGTGACCCGTCCCAAGTTATGGATCTTGTAGGAACATATCTCATGCACATGTTACATCTAGAATTCCCAGACCCCAAAGGATGAATATATACTGATGATGATCTTCTACTCGTTAAGAACTTCAATGGTCAGCAATTGGAATGAAGAAGGAAAGAAGAAAGAAAGCTATTAGATCCTTCTTTCAACGCATGGGTCTTAAAGTATCTTTTGACCCAAACCTTAAACGCATCAACCTTTTAGATGTGATTCTCGACCTTAACTCCGGCATATACAAACCCTTCCATAAATCTAAGGATAACTTAAACTATGTTAATCGTTAGTCTAGCCATCCTAGGACTATCACTAGCTCCATTGTTAAAAATGTATCCCTTAAGATATCCTGATTGTCTGCCTATGAATTCTCTTTCAACACACACGAGGACTATTACAACACTGCTCAACTTCAGGCCGGTTATGATGAACCACTAAAATTCCTTCAAGATACACCATGCGGGAGAAAATCCAACCACCCCAATAGGAAAACATCACAAGCATACAACACAGAATTTTCAAATTAAAATACCAACGGCTCAAAACCCCACAGTGCCGAGACAAATAATAATACTGCTAATAAGAAAACACTAAGGAGATCCCGCACAAGATCATACCTATGGTCTAACCCCCCCCCCCTCACAACAATCTGGTAACTACTAAGCTATCCTATCTCTTCTTTTAACTTAGAGACGAACACTTTTCTCCTACACACAAATCCCATAGAATACTAAATAGGGACACGATCTGACTATCCTATTCCACCGCAGTTCACCTGGGCAATTTCATCATGAAATTGAATAACAAGCACCTCGGCAGGTACGGCAATACCAACAGCCAACATATTCCCGGACAGAATCTGAACCTTCAGCAACATCCTCAGCCTCCAACACTGAACAGACCGGCAGCCCCAAATACAAACGTCTCTTCCACTTTACGCGAATATCCGGAATAACACCCCTAACACAGAAACTAGGGAAGAAACCACACACTATACACGGATACACTCCAACTGCAGAAATCCCAGCAATTGTCCTCTATCGGGTAATTACTAGTATAAAAATATCATTTATCAATGTGTGGTAAAATCTAAACTGGTAATATATAAATATTTGGGTTCCACTTCGAATATTTTCAAAAGATGGTACCTGCACACCCACACATTAAAAAATACCAGTCTAGCTAGATCTACGGCCCCGGCAAAAAGGTCTGGGATCTGAAACACACTAATATTGAATACACACTACAATGGTCCGTGCTAAAATTCACCTGTCCATACCGGAATGAAAGACACCCCTGTGAACTATGTTTGGCGGAGGTAATTGAAATAGCAACCCGAAAGGACCTTCTAAATTCCAGGCACGATAGGATATTTAATTGCAATCACAAGGTTCTAAAACCCTCGCTAAATACAAACTGGACTAGAACAAGATTCGATCCCTAATACCTAGGATTTACTACATCATATTTGGTACATTTCCTGTGGCATTTGAACTTTTCACACCCAATGGATTCAGTAATATTCAAAACAATCCCATTTTCTTAATTCCTCTCCTCCTTAGCCACTCTAGCCTACTCTTAATCTCTACCTCATCTTTCTCTGCCCCTCTCTTTAGACCTTCTCTACCACCATATATGATAAACACACACATATATATACGTATATGATTTCTTAAAGCATTTAATACACCCACTCATACATATATATATATATAATCTTACGAAATCACACTACCACAGGGGTGGAGTAACTGGCGGCCCCAAATGCTTTTCAAAAATAATTTTGAGATAGAGCGTTCGTAATTTGGTTGGTTGTTGAATGTCACTTGAATAAGCACTATAATTTTGATTGGTCGGTAGAAGTCACATGAATGTTCAATAATAAAATATATGTATATGTTAGCTATTAAATTAACAATGAAAATAAAAACAGCAAAGTCAAGTTACTTTACCTATTCATATCATTGCTTTACGATCGTTTCGAAGGGTCGATCATATTGACATATTGTCTGATCTATAGCAGTTATATAACTGTATACTGTCAGACCTTATATATCGGTTCGATCAGGCTGTATTCTTCGGAAATAATGGATTTCACTGGATTACTCGCCATCGGATTACATTGAATTCTATCTACGCTACGGACCCTACCACCAGAGGTAGACCACACTGAAAAAAAAAAGTATGTATATATACAGAGAGAGAGGGAGAGTGACAATAAGAATTACAGCTTTTTGTAAATTTATTTCCTATTAGAATTCTTTTTGTGTCGATCAGCTCGGGTTTTATCATGCCTTTGGATCCCGCCTCTTAATCGACACTTCTTCAGATATGCAACTTTATATGGGTGGACCCATCCAGTTTGGAATACTTATTGTCACTTTATATACACTCTGCAAACTACAGCCGCCTTAAACTTGGAGCACAACCTAGCGAGAGACGAACACAGTAACAGCATCGAGTGCTTCAACCAGCGTCGCTAGTAACTCGTTACCCGCATAACACACACACACACACACACATATGTATGTATTTATTTATATATATATATTTGTATGTATGTATATATATATATATATATATATATTCCTATACACGTAGGAGAAATATAGGAAACAGAGAAGGTGGAAGCCACAAGGACAATTCCCGTTCATCGGCTGTCATTTTGGGGATCCTTATAGTTTCAGATGCTTTATTATACATATGTATACAAAAGACTGTACTGCTGTATGGATGTGGATCTTAGAGGACAACAAAGAAGATGCAGTAGAAGATCCAGACATTCTTCAACACCAGTCTGAGGTGCATCTACAACATCGAATTGCAGATCCGTGAGAACAAGCGGAACAGGAACCAGTGACAAAGCAGATGTTTTCCATAAGTTTTGCTTCAAAGTAACTTTGTTATGTAATTCTGTAGAAATTACCTGATGAGGTCGTCCTGTCTTCCATCATAATTGGATGATGGAGCTGGGCCATTGAAATATGTATAGTGATTTTACCGAATTAAAATTTTACAGCACATCTTCCAGTCCGGGCTTCTGTTGTCGTTTTATGAATACTTTACTCCGTTTCTGTACAAACCACTGGATACATCTACGATGGATGACTTGCATAACGTTGAGTGCTTTGGGGTGATTTGTTGCATCATGATTTGTCTACCCCTACATCTACCTCCCCTATTCTCCATGCATCTTCCTCACCTAAGTGCCCAATCCACATCTAAAGTGGTCGTGTAGGTATCCCGAAAAAAAGCACCCAGTCAGCACTATAAATGTGGTTGGCGTTAGGAAGGGAATCCAGCTGTAAAGACCAAGCCAGAACCAGTTCTGTGTGAGCAAAATACGGTCCTCCGACTTGGCTTGTCTCACAACGGGACAACCAGTCTAACCCATGTTAGTGTGGAAAATGGACGTTAATCGATGACGACGACGATGATGATGATGATGATGTCCCTCCCTCCTCTATTATAGTGTACATGGTTGAGTATTCAACAGACGCGTACATTATTAACACAATTCTCAGGGAGATTCAGTATGAGACTGTGTGCGACAGGGCAGGCCATATGAATCACATGTGGAGTCTATATTGTAACAATTATAATGCAAAAGGCCGAGCATTCAACAGATACGTTCTCCATAAGAGTTCTCAGGGAGATTCAGTGTGGCACAGTGGGTAACACGCCTAGCATTTTAAATTACAGGTATGGCTAATTGCTTTTCTCCAGCTGGACTAATGTGAAATAAAGTAACTTGCTCAAGAATAAAATGTGCTGCTTGGAATCGAACTCACGAGGTTACGATCATGAGCCGAACAGTTTAAACATTAAGCTACTCACCTTCACCATATAAATTAGAACTCTCAAATTTCTGGATCTTAAATTCTTCGATTATGTTACGGTTTCGTGCCAAAGATTCCTAATCATTAAAAGCTGCTCTCCATTACTAGAACAGCGCAGAAAAGAGAATTGAGATTATTTAAAGGATAAGAAGCTCACGAGGCCTAGTGGTAAGTGTGTTGGACTTCGGATCGTAATGTTGTAGGTTTCGATACCTCGGCCGGGTTATGTATGGTGTTCTTGAGCACAACGCTTCATTTTATGTTGATGCTGTCAGTTTACTCAGCTGAATATATGTACCAGCATCAGTATAAATGTATATATATATATACACACACACATATACATATATATATATATACATATATATATATATATATATAATTTCAGGTTATCAATAATGTAGTGATAATATATCGTCACGTTAGAGATGAACAGCGTACGTGTAGGTTTGCTCAACGAGTATAAATTATATTCCGGAGAAAATGTAGAAAAGATGAATGTAAAATGAAAGTGCTTTCATAAAGGAATTTATTAGGTATTGACATATGTTTCTGTAACAGACGGAATACCTATGTATCGCTGCTTGCGTAATCATATAATGTTAGCAAGCATTCGATAGCAAATGTATAATCAGTTGTCACTTCTTCAGAGATATTGGATAAATTGGAAAAAATCAGAAAAATTGAAGTATTTATATTAGTTGTAATAAAGGAAGAAGAGAGGGGATAGTATATGACAGATGGCAATTCAATTTACTGGTAAACAAGTATATAGAAAGTTTTTAATGAGAATACAATGAGTATATGGCTTATTTTATCTAAATAAGAATTTTTGGGAGTGCCTATTTTAATCTATATTTGACCAATTGAACAATGGACAGGGCTGGCTGTTTGGTGTACTAGTATTAATACAGATATAAAGTGTCAAGTAAGGAAGAGGGAGATTTTCACTGCTACTGTAGAACAACAATGCTGGTAGCCTGCTGGTATATGCATTAGGGAATTGAATTAAGAAATCTCATTTTATCTATAACAGTTTATATTAAATGGTAAATAATAGAAGAGTTGATAGAATTAAGACTAATAGAGAATGTTGTATTTTGACAATCAAACGGAGATGGAGACAGGCGTTCAATCCTGGTAGCGTTTGTAATATGAAAATGTAGATTTCAAGCGATAGTTACAGTAGAACGATCGCTCTATTCTGTTATTTAATAAAATATTTTTGGATTTCATAATACAAAATAATTATATATTACACAATTTACAAAATTCCTGTCCTTGGAATTATGCAGGGGCAGAAGCTATTATATCCCATTTTAGGTTAGATTGTTGGTTATTTTCGCGCAGCTGCCAAGCCTTGTCTGCGAATGTTGTTACATAATGCTGGTTTTCATGTTTTATCGAGTAACGATGTCTATAAAGGCGAGATTTGAAGGAGGTAGCTGTAGACCCCACATAGTACCACTTCTGGCTACCCGATTCGATAGTACATTTGTATATGATGTTGCGTTCAAGACACTGATTGTTGAACGGACACATTCCTGGTCGGACACAGTTACAATTATAATTTTGTGTTGTTGCTTTACCATGGATGGGTTGATGAGGTTGCTTAGGCAGGACGGGATGTTGTTTGTTGTTTTGTGATATTATATGTTTATATACCTATACAGGACCCTTTAATCTAACATTAATCATATCATAAATGAATAAAAAATAAAAATTATTAAATTTTTATAATCTGTTATAACGTTTTAGGTACACAGTTGATAAGAGACGTCAAACATTAGAACCTGTTTATTTAGTGTTTTTTCCTGGCTTTTTGCGAGGCTTGGAATGTAGATAAAGCTTTATGAAGGCAGTTTGAGAATAATTCACTGTTTTTGTTAATTAAATTTTCATAATTAGTAATTATTAATAGGGTCTCCATGGTACAGAGGTTGCAGTTAGGTTATATTGAAGAATTCGAGTAAATTCTACTATTACACAACTTCGTCCAAGAAATCGAGTATTTAAAATTTTTTAGTTTACTCTTTTGTAAAGCTATGCCCAAATGTATAGTTCTGTATAGATATATATAATTCATCCCTCTTTGTCTCTCTTTCCTTGATGAATTCTCTTTTGCTCTCTATACTTCTACTAGCTATATTATCACATCATGTTTTCTCTCTGTCTTTCTTTTTTCTTTCTTTTTCTTCAATAATTTAAATTATTTGAATCTCTAACAGTTATGTAAATTGCTGTTATGAATTTTTAAGCTTTCTCACACGCACCCTCTGTATTATATGTATTATACGTAAGTTTTTTCATGTCTCAATCTTAAGGTATATAAATATTGAGTTTTGTCATATCTTACTCACTACCATGACTGGATCTTAACCATCTACTATTTCAGGGTATGTCCTGCATCATCTTATTTTATCTGATGGGGACGTACTGTTGAAGTTAGCCAAGTGTATTGCTGGTACTTTCTTTTATCGATCCCGTAAGGGGAGGTGGAACTGGGGGCAGGGAGGGGGCGTTCCCCTCCTCAATAATTATATTTTCCTCCCCAAACTACCAAAACACATCTATTTGTATATGCGTTACAATTTATGCACATGTTTTGTTTATCGCATATCGGATTTTTTTTTATATGTTGGTTGATATTTCATAACAGCTAAACTAATCACTACAACTAAATTGATCAAATTTGGAGCCCCAATTCAGAAATGCTTCCACCACCCCTGTACCACAAGATGCATTGCACACTTATGTAATTGTAACACAGTGTCGCACACTATCTTATTCAATACTAACTGAAATGAATTCAAGAAACATAATACTGTTATACAGATTTAGTAGTATAGTTGCAATATTGAACAAATTAATTAGCTTTATCAATAAAATTGATACAACTAACAACAAATCGATAATCAAATCAATACATAAAAATATAAAAAATATTCATATATACCCACAAAGTAATTAAAGTTACCGATCGATAATAGAATCAATTAATAAATATATATATATATATATATATATATATATATATATATATATATATATATATATATTAGAAAAGAGAAGTGAGGTTCTATACAAAACAGTGGGTATAGAGAAAAGATGAAGTTGGAAATAGCACGGGAGATATGTTTAAGGGTCTGTTTTGCTTTTTTGATTCGTCAAAATGACATTATTGAAAATATAGTGTTATTAAAAAAAGTTGGACAATTCTTTTTTGAAAATTTTTTTATGAAGTATATAAAGTGTATGAAAAGATTACCGGTTTCGATGTATTAAAATCCATCTTGTCAAATTCAGTGAAAAAAGTTAATTAAAAAGGGAGTAAAAAAAAGGGTTTAAAATTAAAATCAAAAACGAATGATTCGGCAAAATTTCTTCCATCATGCCTTCTGAAAAGTTGGCATGGAATGAGGCCAAGTTATTTTGTTTAATCTAGTGGTCAGTAGTTCAAAAGGAGGTAGGGGGTTGTAGGAACTGACTACTGTTGTTGGAGATGACTACTGTGGTAGGTTGGGATGTGTACATACCCCCCCCCCGCCCGCCACACACACACAAGAGTACACACATGTGAGTGTGTGCGTATATATGTGTGGGTTGTTGTGTGTGTGTGTTTTTACAGTTAGTCTGTTAAAGTTACTTTTGTAGAGGGGAATTAAGAAAAAGTTCTTTTCTCACCAAAATTCAGAAGATTGGCAAAAGTTAGCAGCTGAAATCCAAAGGAATCCCAGAATCCAAAAATTTTAAAATTAAAAATTAAAGAAGTTAAGAGAGTCAAGAAAACTCTTTCAAAAAACTTCAAAAAATACCTTTCAAAAGAAACCTTAAGAAGTCTTTCTCTCCAAAAAATCATTCTTTAGAAGAAATTTTTAAAAGATCTTAAAAAATCGTTTCAAAACACGATACACAGTGCGTGTATATATAAAAATGAATGAGTAAATAAATAAATATATACACAGGGAATTAAGTAAAATTTTTTTCTACAAAATTCCGAAAATTGTGTGTGCTTTTACAGTTTGTCTATTAAAGTTACTTTTGTAGAGGGGAACAAAGAAAAAATTCTTCTCTCTCCAAAATTCAGAAAATTGGCAAAAGTTAAGAGCTGAAATCCAAAGGATTCGCAGAATCCAAAAATTTATAATTTATAGAAGTTAAGAGAGTTAAGAGAAATCTTCAAAAAAACTTCAAAATATACCTTTCAAAAGGAGCCTTAAAAAAGCTCTCTCTCCAAAGAATCATTCTTAAAGAGAAATTTTTAAAAGATCCTAAAAATCGAGACACAGAGCGTGTATATATATAAATGAATGAGTAAACAGAGGGAATTAAGTAACACTTTTTTCCACAAAATTCCGAAAATTGCCAAAAGTTAAAGGCTAAAAGCTAAAGGGTTCTCAGAATCCAAAAGTTTAAAAATTAGAAAAAGATTCAGTGCGCGTGTGTGTGGGGGCGGGGGAACTAATGAGGGCGATTACATATTTAGTTTTGTTTTACATTTATTAATAAATAGTTTTTCCTTATTTATTCTTTGTTGTTGAGTGAAAGAATCGGAGCACTTGTAAAGGGGGAAGATTTTAAGGTTGGGGAGAGTCATTCCTGCACAATCTGCAATGTGGCTGTTTAAGGGGATTTTCCTTGTGTTTACGTCTCGGATTTGTTGGCGATGGATGGTCATTCTTTTGCGTAATGACCCACCCGTCTGTCCTGTATAGTTATGTTGACAACCATCACACGTGATTACATAGATTCGGTTCTCCGAGTTGCAAGTGAAGTTGCTTTTCACTATGAAAGTTTGGCCATCCCAACCTACCACAGTAGTCAGCTCCTACAACCCCCTACCTCCTTTTGAACTACTGACAACTAGATTAAACAAAATAACTTGGCCTCATTCCATGCCAACTTTTCAGAAGGCATGATGGAAGACATTTTGCTCAAACATTAATTTTTTTATTTTAATTTAAAACCCTTTTTACTCCCTTTTTAATTAACCCTTTTCACTGAATTTGACAAGATGGATTTTAATACATCGAAACCGGTAATTTTTTCATACACTTTATATACTACATAAAAAAAATTTTCAAAAAAGAATTCTCCCTCTTTTTTTAATAATGTCACTTTGGCGAATCAAAAAAGAAAAACAGACCCTTAATCATATCTCCCGTGGTATTTCCAACTTCATCTACTCTCTCTCTCTCTCTCTCTCTCTCACTCTCTCTCTCTCTCTCTCTCTCTCTCTCTCTATATATATATATATATATATATATATATATAGAGAGAGAGAGAGAGAGAGAAAGAGAGAGAGAGAGAGAGAGAGAGAGAGAGAGAGTGAGAGAGAGAGAGAGTAGATGAAGTTGGAAATACCACGGGAGATATATGTCGGGATACGAGCAAACACCCCAACCATCGATTACCTGTACCAGACACTGAGCTCTGGTTAGATACCATTAATAACAAAAAACAAATCCTCCATTCCCATTATGCCAAACCCACGACTTCCAAATATCTGATCCACCGAAACTCAACTGATTCGGACCATACCAAAATCAACATACTGATTGCAGATTTGGTACGGGTGATGAGAAACGTGTCCCGCATGTGCAACCTCAAAGAACTAGAGAGACACATACAACACTTCATCCACCGTATGCAGTTCTCCGGTTACAATCAGAGAGATAAAATCAGAGTATATAGAGGAGCCAGAACCAAATGGGAAAACACGGTAAATAATGACACAAATTTTGGAATAGAATAGAAAGAACTAGGAATAAGGTTAATAGAATAAACTCATGGTATGATAGCAATAACTGCCAGAGTGTAATGTTCATCGATACAACCCCTAGAGGTGAATTAGCTTACAAATTTAGAAGGGCCCTAGATAAACATAAACTCAATATTAAGATAGTAGAAAGACCTGGTACGTCCATAAAAACACTTATTAGCAATACATACCCTTTTCAAAGACCTCCCTGTATAGATAAGAAATGTATAATCTGTAAATTAAGCCCCCATAATAACTGTAAAACTAGAAATGTAGTATATAGCATAAGATGTACTGAAGGACAATGTAGAGATAAGAATATAGTGTACATAGGTGAGACAGCTCGTATTATAGGGGAACGGATAAATGAACACTGGCGAGACCTTCAATATAGTAAAGAATCATCTGTCCTCTACCAAAATGCTAAAATAGAACATAAGGGTAAATTAGAGAACATAGAAATAAAAATAGAATCTACACACAGAAAAGACGCAATGTTTAGACAAATCACAGAGGCAATAAACATAAATGAACTCCAACCAAAATTAAATAGAAAACATGAATGGAACAGCAACATCACAACTTACAAGTAAGGACAACATGAAAACACACACGCACATAGAACAAACAACCAACCAGTAACATGTAAATAAACAAATAAATAATCAAATATAAACACACACAGACACCCGGATGTAACACATGCGCAAACTAAGCACACAACACACAAAAACAAGATGGCGTAGGACAGAACAAAGGAGAGGCACAAAAACAAAGAAAAGAATCCCCAGTCACTGAAGAGGTCACAGAATGTGTGACGAAAGAACTTTGACAATATATAAACAATCATCTGGTTGTGGAACCAACCAACCAACCGGAAATTTATAAATTCCTAAATTTACAAATTTATTATAATAAATTGAAGTGAAAGCAACTGGTGCGTGTGTTTCTTATTGGCAACATGACCCTCCCAAAGTATAACAATATATAGATTTTTTTTAAAGTACAGAAAATAAAAAAAAAACAAAAAAAAACGTGGAAGTGAAGAGCCAGTACAAATGTTATTAGTTTCACGCTTGAGAGTAGAGGGTGGGGGACGACGTTTTGGGCATAAGCCCTTCATCAGGAGAAAGGTGGGTAGGAAGAGAGTTCCGAGGGTGTGTGGGTGAGTGGTGGAAAGACATTTAAAAAAATGATTAAAAAAAGGTGGGGGAGAAAAGGGAGGAAAAAATGTTTTTAGGGAGTAAAAAAATGTTTTTAAAAATAAAAAGAAACAAGTGGTGAAAGGGTGTAAGGCGTGTAGGGTCGTGTGGTGGAGGGGGTGCAGAGGGGAGAGGAAGATGGGGGTTCCTAGGGGCGAGGGCTGAAGGTGGTCTGTGTGTAGGTGTGTGTGTGTGTGTGTGTGTGTGAATGTGAGAGTTGGGGGAAGAACGAGGTTCCATGTTCAGGTAAAAGGGAAACCGGTGTTTAATATATATATTGCTCCTCAGTTATACGTCCACCGGGCTTATACCCACCTGCCTGGTATAAGGTGATCTATTTTCTCTTCGGTTATTTGTCCTGTGTTCCCACTTCTATCGGTATGTTTACTACGTATTTTCGTGTTCTCCCTTTTTTTCTTCCTCCCTTTTTCTTTTTTCCTCTCTCTTCACTATCACTTCTTTCCCTCGTGGCCTTTTGATGGATAAAAGACCATGGGCGCGCTACGGACAGATTTTCTGTTTTAAGCGCCGAAACATCTAAGATCCCTAGTAAACAGCTGACGAAGGGAAACTTTTCTTCTCTTGTTTGCGTCCCAATTACCTTCTAACACTATATATATATATATATATATATATATATATATATATATATATATATATATATATATATATATATATATATATATATATATATATAAACGGAAAAAATGAAACGAAATTTCATTTCCCACTCTTAGTACGGCTGTTACTTAAATATAAGTATGTACACGTACATACATATATGTATACAGACGTACAGTAGTATGTATATATATTTACATACATGCACACACATATATATATGTACGTATGCATTCCCCGAACATTTATTATAATGCTCGGTGTGTTTGTAAACAAACATCCCGAATTAAGCCGTAGTGTCCAGCAACCATCGTTGCTCGTTTGTTCAACACTGACAAAGGAACGCTGTACTAGTTTCAAGCTTATTAGCTATCGTCAGCAACGTAAACCTTCCTGCCAGATTGTTGAACGTATATACTTACCTTATGCATATTAACAGCTGAGAAGCCCAATTTGCATATCGAGTGGGTTAATCGCCCTGGTGCACCGAAAATGATAAACGGAAAAAATGAAATATATATATATTAATATATATATATATATATATATTAATATATATATATATATATTAATATATATATATATATATTAATATATATATATATATATTAATATATATATATATATATTAATATATATATATATATATTAATATATATATATATATATATTAATATATATATATATATATTAATATATATATATATATATATATATATATATATATTAATATATATATATATATATTAATATATATATATATATATATATATATATATATATATATATATATATATATATATTTATATATATATATATATTTATATATATATATATATAAATATTAATAATATGCATACTTTTAAATGATATATCAAAAAACAATTTTCATGTATCAATGAAACTGAGAATCAACTAGGACAGCAAATGATAAATGTATTCACTTAAATAGTGTGAGATATATATAAAAAATACCTAATTCCTCACTGATCAATGGAATTTCCATGATATTTATTAAAAATTATCAATTGATAATTGGTGGTTGATACTTATCATTAAAATCAATGATAAACATCTTATACTAGATTGGATGAAACGATTGTAAGAGAAGTTTTATGTAAGTGGGTACATTTATTAAAAAAATGCTTTTGGTATATCATTTAAATTTGTAAAAATTATGCTCTGAGTTTAATGTTCATTGAACTTTCTTTGTTGTGCATCATAACCAATCTATATCTTATATATAGAGAGAGATTTAACCTAATTATAGTGTATGTGCTTTTTTTTGTTATTCCTTGATATGTTCTAAGGGTGTGGGCATAGAGAGTTTCAAATCCTCTCCTTTCCTGGTAATCCAGGATTTAACATCTATGATTCACCTATTAATGGTGAAATATATTTCTCTAATGGAATATATACAAAGGAGATTAATCATTATTGCAAGGGATCTATATTCAAAGTTCTCGTTAAATTTTGATATGTTACCCCCGTAACTATGTGTTTACACTCTTTACAAATTATCCCCTATCAATGTGTGATATGTTTATTTCATATATATATATATATATGTCAATCGACCTTTAATTTGATTTTTAATAAATGATCGTATTTATTCTTTAGAATCTTTGAGCTTCTTCTACGGGTGGTATGGCGTATGTTTCTGATCTTTTCGGGCGTGACATCTTTAATTTTGTTAGTATATATATATATATATATATATATATATATATATATATATATATATAAAGCTGTCGATTACCCTAACTCGTAAACCGTAAACACAACATCGATTCCCGTTAAACGACCATACCAGCTACTGACAGTCTTTTTCAAGCTGTAGTCATCATAGTAGTAGTTTCTGTATAATAATAAATGCACACATACATATGTGCATTATGTGTGTGTTTGTTTATTCCTATCACTTTTGACAGTTATAGATATATGCATGGTATTTGTCAGTTTAGTTAGTGTATTTGCAGGTCATAGAAGCATCTGAGAGATTATTTTTGTTTCTGTATGGAAGCGGTTGAATTTGAAGACTTAAGTCTGCTCTGTTGTTTTTCAGGTAAGTTAGCAAAGAAAACAACAGACTTCCTCTGTACTGTTACATTGGTAGACATACTTTGTTGTACATTGGTAGACATATTTTGTTGTACATTGGTAGATATATTTTGTTGTACATTGGTAGACATACTTTGTTGTACATTGGTAGACATATTTTGTTGTACATTGGTAGACATATTTTGTTGTACATTGGTAGACATATTTTGTTGTACATATAGAATTTATATGTTGAGAAAGAGCCAGTACTCTCCCATCCTGCAAATCTACCAGCCGTACCAGTCCCACTCCGACAGGTTTGCGGTCGTGCCCTTGGAAATGGAGACTTCTGGTGTCCTTGGCCCTAGGGCTACCTCCCTACTCACCAAGATAGCCTCGGGAGATGGAATGGCTCTTCCAGCGCATCTCCCTTACCATCTTATATCGTTTTCAGAGGAATCACAGTCTGACTGGATCCAGTTCCCCACTACATGCTAAACGAACGATAGCCATGATTGTGACTACGTTTCTGATTACACTGCAGTGAAGGCTCTATATTTCTCACTCGAATTAGATCCAATAACATTGCTTCCTTCGCAGTTCACTTAGACCTCTGTAGGTAGATTGTGTCTAGCATAGCAATATATCAGAATTCCATTCAGTATTTATAACTAGAATAAATCGTCTTTCACTCCCAGGTGAAAAAAAAAACAAACCAAAAAACGAAAAAAAAACCTATTTGGATGGCCGTTGACCCTGCTGAGTTCCTCCGCCCTTTGTCGGGTCTTGTGTTTCATCACGCAGGGTGTCCAAATATCATTCTCCTCACCAAGCAAGTTTTGGTGGAGTTGCCGGTTTAGTCGCCGACGACCCGACCATGACACAGATTGTACTGGGTTACATGTTATCAATAGCACTCGAGAGCGACCTGACACATATATATATATTTATATACATATACACATAAAGTTATATCTGTATACATACAGAGTGTGTAATCGAGACTGCACCAATGTGTATACATACACATATATTTAATACGTAGACATGTATTGAGAAAAGTATAAACGACATGCAAATTGACAAAAGTATAAACGTTGTTTTAATCGATTTTCGGACCTAATTGAGTCATCATCAGAAGGCGTGTATATTATCCAAACGACCACATGGAAACATATACTTCATGGGTTTATATACCCACTCGTTGTTAGTTCTATTTCGAAATGGACGGACTAATTAGTATATAATTAGCGCTGTTGGTAATTAATTAATATAAATATGAAGAAGTGCGCTAGCAGCCGTAGAGTACGATTAATGTTATATCTGTATGAATACAGAGTGCGTAACAGAGACTGTATCAATGTGTATATAAATGTACATATATTTAATATGTAGACATGTAAAAATGCCAGAAAACACGAATTTCCTGTTAAACTGAAAAGATGATAAACGCTTTTAATCGATTTTCGGACACTCAGGTATATTTCTTGTCGACCTTCAAA
>OZ024741.1:52474860-52487360 GCA_964016885.1 Eledone cirrhosa
AATTAAAAAATTAAAAAATTAAAAAATTTAAAAATTTAAAAATTTAAAAATTTAAAAATTTAAAAATTTAAAAAAATTTAAAAAAGTTTAAAAAACAGAGGAAAGCAACAGAGTGATATTAAGTCATCAGACAGATAGAAAAACTCAAGAGAGAGAAATATTATATAGAGAGAGGGGGAGATAATGAAAACTCTACGTTATGTCATATTAAGTTGAGTTAACAATTTATATGAAATGAATAATAAAAATATAAGTTAACAATTTATATGAAATGAATAATAAAAATATAAATATTAATATTCATGAATGGGACATAAATATATAGTATGAGAAATTAAACATTGTTCAATAATGACTACATGTTTAGTTTAAAACTTGAGATCAATATACCAAAATTTGGGTTTAATCAACATTGTTTAATAATGACTATATGTTTAGTATAAAACTTGAGATCAATATACCAAAATTTGGGTTTAATCAACCAAAATGCTAGAGAAATCAGTATCTTAGGCAAAGACACACAAATATATATATATATATATATATATATATATATATATATATATACGCACGTCCTGAAAATATATTTACTCAAGTCAACAATATAGACATACAAAACGCAGTCGATTTCTCTTAATCACTGCTATACATTCCTTGTGTTATAAAAAAGTTCACAGTATATATACATAAATATATACGATTAACATTCATGTCTTCATATATACGATTAACATTCATGTCTTCATATATACGATTACCATTCATGCATTTAACATTCTGTTAAAATTATGCATATCTGCAATCAAAACTGCGTGGTTAGGCAGCATATCTCTTACCCACACACATAGATATACATATATATATATACACATATATATGTATAAATAGATATTTGCGTGCGTCTTCCCGCATCGCTCATGTATACATACATTCATATATACAATCATAAAAAAACCTATAACACTTTTATATGCATGTTAATACACACATACACATTTGTATAGAGATAATCAAATATCAATATATTACTAAGGATTATACTTTGGAAATATAATTATAACAATATAAATTTAAAATACCAAAGGATTATATTTTGGAAATACAATTATATCTGTATAGTCAAAAGGACAAACGAATTCTAGAAATATCAAAGCATTAAATATCTTTAAAACACTATAGAGTATCTTAAGTTAAAATAATGTTTCATATATTTAGTATAGAAATTTATCCTACGTATATTTCAATCAAGATATTGAAAGGGTAGACTTATGAAAATTATGAGAAGCTATCAGAATCAAAACAAAACTAATAAAAAAAAAATAAATAAATAAAAATAAATAAATAAATAAAAATAAAAGTTAAATAAATATTATATCAATATAATTTAAAAATTTAAAAATTTAAAAATTTTAAAAATTTAAAAAATTTTAAAAAGTTTAAAAATTTAAAAATTTAAAAATTTAAAAGATTTAAAAAACCCAAGGATTCTACAGATATCCTTATATTTAGTATAGAAATTTATCTTACGTATATTTTATTTAAGACATTGGAAGTATAGACATTTTAGAGTAGTTTATGATATTTAGGAAGAAAGTTTAAAAAGAGAAAGGTGAAGGAATCTAATGATTTATCGACAGGTTTCATATATTAACTAAATTAATTAATTAATTATTTTGGTATCCCTGAAATATGTATAATGAAATAAATATGGTTTTATAAATATAGTTTCCATTTATTAATATCGTATATCTACTCCAAATACTTGTCGAGTGCTTTATATCAGTTATAAAAATATTTACTTGTTGTATCGCAACAATTTTAAATAGAACTTTTGCATATATATATATATATATATATATATACATCAGGAAAGAAGGTTTACATGGTTTGCTATACAAAAAAGTTTTTAATCACATAGCTTACATTTGTTTCACTGAACTGGTATGTCTAGAGATCGCTATTCGCTTAATTTTGCGTTACTCGATCGCCAATACAGAATTATAACCAGTCAGATCTTCGGAGCATGCGAGAATGAAGAAAATACACAGGCATACACTGGAATACCATAACTGGACTTCACCTAAGTGGACTGCATTTAACTATTATTTGTTAATCCGTATATATATATATACATATATATATATATAAAATAATGTATATATTTTATCTAATGATTCTATGGACTTACTTTTTATATATTGCTCTGATTATTAATTATTTAATTAATTCGTCATTGAGCCACACTGTGAATGGTTGCCAAAAACATGTATATATTTCTATGGCCTTGTCTAGTTTATATGTATAAACACTTTAAATTTTATATACTCCCATAACGTTGAGTAAAACTTTAGGCAGTATTCGGCTGCACTTTCTAACAACTAGCCTACTCGCCGACAGGCACCAATCACAAACTTTCTGCCTTGACCACTAGCCAGGTGACGATTCTTAGCTATTTTGAATTCGTTTCTGGTGGGGATCATGTAAGAAAAATCTTTGTCCAATTGAGTTTATCTCCTGATGATTTCCAACCTCGTTGATATATCCAAGATCGGATATATCCCAAAACGGAATGAAACTGCCGGTAGCAGAGATGTATTGATGAGTTTGGTATGTTTATGTGCATTTTTTCTTCTAACTTTGATTTTGCAACTAATTATGTATGGTTAACTATATGTCTAGTCAATTTCTACAGGCTATCAGAAATAATGGGTAAATTTTCTATAGCTGTGAATCGCGGATAGAGAGCTGTATCATTTATCTACTATTTCTTCATAGGTATATTTTAAACTTATAGCCTCGTTTAAATGATTTTTTTGTGTGGTTAATTTATGCTGATTGGGAGAAGAAATAATGTATATATTTTATCTAATGATTCTATGAACTTACTTTTTATATATATATATATATATATATATATATATACACACGCACACATACACGCACACACACACACACACACACACACACACACACACACACACACACACACACACACACACACACACACACACACACACACACACACACACACACACACACACACACACACACACACACACACACACACACACACACACACACGCACACACATATATATATATATATAGTGACGAGGCATGGCTTAGTGCATTGAAAGTTGTATTCACAATCTTGAGGTAGTGAGTTCAATTCCCGAACCGGGCGACATAGCGTGTCCTTAAGTAAGACACTTTTTTAAACATTGCTGCAGTTTACTCAGCGGTAGTATTGAGTTGCGAGGTCAGTTGTGCCAGTCTGTATCGGCCTTTGCGTTTCCCTGCTTCAATACGAGTTATGGAAAGCTATGAAGCTTTATGTTTGAGGCGACGGGATCGTGGTGGTTGTAACTCATCTATTTTTGCGTCTTCTTGGTAAGTATACAGCCTTCCTTTACTCACGCTCTCTATCGAAGGCCTCACAACCCTCTCCAACTCCTTATAGTCAGCAGTATTGAACCACAAGTCCTGAGGAAAGAAGTGAGAAAACATGACATCTCCCTCATTGCTCCACATTTTCCCAAACCTTCCCAGCTGTGGGAAACTTGCATGCTTGACCGTTGGAAGCTCTTTAAGTTCCCTGCCTAACCATTTGTCATTCCTTCGGTTGACATTTTGGTCCTGAATAAATTTTCTTCATCAGAGAAAAATGAAAGTATTCCAGGCTCTTGATGTTTCAGCTTGGTCAACAAGTGCTTTGCGTAAATTAGATATTTATCTTTGCGTACATAACTTGCCTTCACTGCACCACATGATTTATATCAAAGGCACAATTTTTCCGATAGTGTGCCTTGTAATTTTGGGCTCCTTAGAAATGGTGCTAATTGACTTTCTGGGGTTGTTATCGATATATTTCTGTAACCGTCGAACTAATTTGGATATTCTGATGGTATTAGAATCCTAAGAAGGTGTTTTACATTTTGCTACTGTTATAGAATTTCTGTCAACGGCTTTAAGCACTTTACGGATTTTGAAAGCACACGACTGTGCAGCTTTCAGAAAGCGAGCAATTTCTAAATCACTATACTCTAGGTTTAAATGAACGATTACAGCGTGACATTTCATTTCCTGAGTTAGCTTGATGTCTGTCATCAATTATCTGAAAACAAAAGTGATAATCAGAAGAACAAAGAAAAAAAGCTAGAGCTATTAAAGGACGTGTCTTCAAAGTACTAACCAGCCCTATACATATACGAAGTAAACAGATCAACAGCATAAGAAAATGATACAGTACAATGCAGATATATAATAGTTTAACGCTTGATATAGTGGAAAAAAGTTTCTTAACATTTCGGAGGTTAGTCCTTCATTAGTATATAGAATAAGACATAAAAGAACGTAGATTGAGAAATAAAAGGAATAGAAAGATGGACGAGGGTAAAAAGAGGAAGAAAAGGGACTAAATATATATATGAATTGTGTATTATGTGTGTATGTATGTATATGTGTATGTGTGTGTGTGTGTAGAAACCTAGGTCACTTTCACGTTGATTTCAAGTGTAGGATCATCTGCTGTTCGAAAAATTGGAATACTCATCGTCACAACTGACAGAGGTCTAAAAATAACACTATATATATATATATATATATATATATATATATATATATATATATATATATATATATATATAGTGTGTGTGTGTGTTAGTGTGTGTGTGTAACAACAGTTACAGGTGGCATGCCGTTCGAAGTACTCAATGCTGTTACGAGGTCTGTTTCATTTGGGTGGTATTCCAGTCTTATGGCTGTAGTGAGCAAAGTGTAAATAGATTTGAAAGAGTTGAAGTCACTGTTGCAGCATATGTACAAACTTTACTTGCATATAATTGTTTCGATATCGATCAGCTCAGGGTACAATCATTGTGACGGAGCCCGACTTTTTTCGACATCTCATCAAATATGCGAGTTTAGATGTGTCTTTGCACATATAATGTAATATGCAAATAAAGTTTGTATATATACTGCAAGACACACTCTCTCTCTCTCTCTCTCTCTCTCTCTCTATATATATATATATATATATACGCATGCATATAGATATGAATGTATAAATATATATAGTCATTATTCACACATACACGTATCTATCTATCTATCTATCTATCTATCTATCTATCTATCTATCTATCTATCTATCTATCTATCTATCTATCTATCTATCTATCTATCTATCTATCTATCTATCTATCAGACGTGTGTAACTTCGCGGAGAAGTTTCCGTTAATTTATGTAAGAAAAAAACGTGAGTTTCTAGTTAAATTTTATATCATTGTGTAACTTGGCCCCCGTCTGAACCTTCAGGTGGTGGGTCAACTCATTTTCGCCCCTACAGAGGAGGAATATCCATTTGAAAATTTTTTCTCCATCGAATCTTTGAAAAAATATTGTAAAATTTTGATTACGTTATAAACGCTGCGTCCAACGATAATGGTGGTGGAGAGGCGGTAAGACTACCAAGTTCGCAGTCAACAACGTCTTCTTCACTAGATACTATAGAGATGGAAAGACGAAATGAAAACGTAAAAACGAATTCATATTCAAACAACACAAATGACACCAAACAATTCAATGACAACAAAAATAACAGCAACACCAATAATTGTTTCTACTTTTGGCACAAGGCCAGCAATTACCCAGTGTATTACTGGTACTTTATTTTATCGACCCCATAAGGATGAAAGGCAACACCAATAATGATGATAAAAGCAACAATGATAACAACAACAAAGAAAAAAATAAAGACAACACCAATAACACCAGCATCAAAGAAAACAACACCACCAAGGAAAATACGGATGATACCAACATCGGTGACAACAAGAATAACAACAACAATAACAACAATAATGACAACACCACCAATACGGATTCCACAAAGAAACCAAAAATCTCTTTTGCAGAGAAAGTTCAAAAAAAGGAAGAATTGATATATCTCGACATAACAAATGCTGAACAACTTTTAAAGGACGCTAGGAGATATGTCAGTTTCGAAAAAATGGTGCTTTCAGCATCAATTCTCCGGTAGAAATTCGCAAGGAAACTGCTCTCAAAACGATAGTTTTTAGGACAGTTTCCAATTCTACCCGAAAACCAGTCCAATTGTCACAGAAAGAAATTGCACTGGTTTTCAAAAATTCAATGAATGATATTGCATTCATTCAAAGAAGCAAACTTTTTGGGAGTATTTCGGTACTCATGAAGGATCAATTGACGGCCCAAAATTACTCTGTGTCGCCAATTGTATCCAACCTGTACACTTTTTTCCCTACATACATGGGAAAAAGGAAACAAAAGATCAGAATCACGAGTGTCACACCAAAGGTGAACATATGGTGGATACTGTGCGGCTTCATCAATTTTGATGAAGACAGAATACTGTCAGTAGGCAAGTCCCCCAGAGATGTATTCAATGGGAGTAACACTGAAGTTCTGGTGCAAATGAGCCCAGAGCGAATAGCTATGATCCCACAGCGTGTACTCCTGGACGGACTCACCTACATAAACTTTTCGGTTGAGGGTAGGCGGCCTTCATGCTACCATTGCTTTAGCAGGGGTCACCTGAGGGCTTCCTGTCCTAAATTAATGAACCAAAAAAAGGCTCTTCTGCCGACACCCATCAAAATAACATAACCACCAACACCACCACAACAACAACAACACCAACACACAAAAATAATCACAAAAAACACAGTCCCACCCAACCCCACTCCACCTAAAACCACTGCAAAATCACATACAGACACAACAGCTCCCCAAGACATAACCCTCCCCAATCACACAGACGATACAACAGATGAGGCTATCTCGCCATCACCCAGTGAAGACGAGGGAGAACCCCATCGCTCGAAAAGAAAGAAAAGACATCACAAAAGCAAAAAACCAGCAAACACTACCACAAACATACAACCACCAACACAAACAACAAAAACATCACAAACAAAACCCCCACCTCCTGAAAACAAAATACCTACAACAAAACGAAAGCACACACAAGAACTACAGACAAAAACAAACACAACACAAGAAAATTACACTTACACTTACATAAACACTGAAAACAAAACACTAATGGAGACCATCACGAACGACCCTTCGGTTTTCACCGAAGGGAAAACTTTCGCCCACTCTATTAAAAATAGCAAAAAACTGAACCTAAAACTGATTAGGGTCCCTATACAAACTTATAGGTCCCTAAAAGAAACATTTGAGAAGGATGTGGGTAATTCCTGCGTGAAACCACTCAACCGCGTCCTTCTCAAATGTCTCCCCACCCCAGACACCCCCATCCCACCAGATCCAACCCACCAAACATCTGCGTCCCCACCCCGCCGGAAACCACCACCCATCCAGACAACCCCTCCAACACCCCCATAGAAATCGTGCAGCCTGGTCCCCAGGAGGCAAAGGGTGAGTGATCTCTTTTCCTCTTTTAACTTTTCAGCACCAACATGGCCAATATAAGAGTTATTTGTGTGAACGTACGCGGCCTGGGGATGCCCTGGAAACAGGGCAAACTCTTAAACGACCTCAGTTCGCACAGTATGGATGTGGTAGCCATTTGCGAGTCCAGGATCCACGGCGAGCGACAGCTGGCCCCCATCTTCGATGACTTTGAGATCTACGCATCTCTCTGTCAACCGGGGAGTGGGGGCGGAGTTGCCGTTTTGCTGCGGAAACACCTGGACCTCGTAACACAGACGGTACATCTGAACCCGGAGGGTCGACTGGTGGTCCTAGACGTTGATGGTAGTGAAAGTGGAGCCTTCAGGCTGGTGGCCGCATATGCCCCATCCGGGACACCGCGGCCAGACTTCTTCAAACGTCTAGAGACTTTTCTGGGAACGTCCCGCTCCTTGCTTTTAGTGGGGGACTGGAATGGAATCCTAGATGCACGTTGGGACTATGTGGGACCATGTCCCGATAAAGGGGGGTGTAACAGCCTCAAACAGTTAATCGACCGATTTGACCTGGCCGATAGATATCGACTAGATTTTCCGACTGCGCCACTGTGGACGTGGAGTAATCGTAGCGGAACATCTAGATCGTACCTAGATAGGGTTCTAGTTAGAAATAAGGATAGGGACATGTTAAGCTGTCCACAAATGTTCATGGTTGCCTATTCAGATCACAAACTAGTGACCTGCATGGCCAACCTTGATAGAACCCATACCCAAGGACCCGGCTACTGGAATCTGAACTTGTCGTTACCGACAAGCAAAGCCTACAGTAGACGGATTAGCACTTTAGTTAAACAGCACTTGACAGGGGCCATTGTCAACAACAGATGGTGGTACTCTCTCAAGAGGGCAGTTAGATTAGACTCGATAGTTTTTAGTAAAGAATTAGCGTTAGATAGAAATAGAACCGAGAAGGAACTGGTAGATAAAGTAGAAGAGGCAATTAGAAGTGGCAACGTAGCCAGCGTGCTAGCAACGAGAACGGCCTTGGACCAGTTCTTCGACGCAAAGCACGAGGGCTGCGTTGTCAGAAGCAAAATACGTGCTCTGGGAAACGAGGGAGCCAAAGCTGTTAGCTGGGCCCGAGTGACAGAGGCAAAAAGTGGCAACAAGTCCACGATTCGGTCTTTGAAGGACCAAAACGGACGCGTGATACGTGAGCCGAAGCAGATGTGTGCGGCTTTTCAGCGGCACTTTGCTCAGCTGTTCGGGGGCGGCGGCGCGCCGGGAGAGGCTATGGATTTCGGTCCATACCTCGACGGCCTACCGCGACTCTCGGACAGCGAGGCAAAGTTCTGCGAAAAGCCGATTTCATCCACTGAGATAGGGGACGCGCTGAGCCAATGCAGCAAACGCAAATCTCCAGGTCTCGACGGTTTACCCTACGAATTTTACGTAGCAATGCCGGACTTATTCTCCGGTCTCCTGGAAGCGGTCTACTGCAACTGGCAACAGAACGGGAGAATTCCCAGTTCTGTAACCGGGGGCGTGGTCACACTAATCAGGAAGGACGAGAATAAGGGGGATGACATAGGCAACTTCCGGCCCATAACTCTGCTAAACACAGAATTACAGATTTTGGCCAAGGTGTTGGCAAAGAGGCTGGCGCTTGTCGTCGAGAACCTGGTGGGAGAAGCGCAGACATGCGCAATCCCGACCAGGTCCATACACGACAACCTCCACCTCATGCGATACATCATAGAGAGGGTAGGGTGTAAACCCGGCTTCGGTGGGGCCCTGATCAACTTGCATCAGTCTAAGGCTTTCGATAGGGTTGACCATCGTTACCTGGATGCGGTGCTCGAGGCGGCAGGCTTCGGACCCGTGTTCAGGGGTTGTATTGCTGCAATGCACAAAAGCAACATCTGCTCAAGGGTCAAGGTGAACGGCTACCTCTCGGAGCCGTTCTATATTACGCGATCCATTCGACAGGGATGCCCTCTCTCCTCCCTTCTGTACGTACTGACTCTCGAGCTACTACTGCGGAAGTTGGAGCTATTGCAGGGCATTCCTCTGGAACCGGTACTGTGGAAAGCGGCGTCGGCCTACGCCGACGACGTGACAGTAATGGTGTCGAGCGCCTCGCAAATCGAGGAAGTCGGCACCTTACTGAAGGAATACGAAAGTTTCACAGGAGCGAAGCTGAACCGGGACAAGTCCATCGGTTTGCAACTCGGATCGTGGAGAGGCAAACCGATGCCTTCCGATGGCGTCGTCGGACGCTGGACGGAAGGACCGGTAAAGCTGCTCGAGGTCTGGTTTGGTCCGGACCTCCAGGTGGAGAAGAACTGGAACGAAGTGACGGCCAAGGTGTTTGCACTCACCCAGAAGTGGGCCGAGTGCAAACTATCCTTGAAAGGTCGAGCGGAGGTGGCGAACACTTTTATAGCGTCCGCCATCTACTACCACTTGACCGTCGTGCCTTGTCCAGTCAAAACGCTCGCCAAAATGGAACGCGCGCTCTTCAGATTCCTTTGGAAGAGGCGGGCTCCTTTGGTGAGAAGATCCATCTGCTGCCAACACCCTTCTAACGGAGGGCTGGGGATGCCGTGGTTGACCATGCGCAAACACGCGCTCAGGCTGCGGCATCTCTACGTATTCCTCACCAGACAGCCGGTGTGGGCCCCGTTCGTGAGGCGAGCCTTCCCACGACTCGTCTCGCTGACCGAGCTGCAGTCCTAGGTCAAGCAAAGACCGAGGAAAATGGGCGACTGGCACATCGAATGTGCTCAGGCGCTCACAGCCCTCTGGCAGGCCGACCCGGCGATCAGTAGAGACTCCACTTCGTCATTCTATAGAGCGTTGATCCGCAGCAAGTGCGACGACGCGCTCGGTGAAACTCTAGGCGTAGAGGAAGATGAACTGGCCAGTCTGTTCGATAGGACCTTCCGCCCGGGACCGATGGACAACTTCCAAAAGTCCCTGGCCTGGCAGTGCTACCGAGGAGCTCTACCAGTTCGAGACAAGCTCTACAGACATGGGCGCCCGGGTAGGGACCCTGCAAAAAAGATCTGTCCGAGGTGCGTGCGAGACGAAGAAACCGTCGCGCACGCATTCATACACTGCCCGGGCGTCACTGACCTGTGGGGATATGTAGAACGACTATTGTCGCGGGTGGGACCAATCCAGTTGACCACCGAGTCCATTGTCATGATCAAACCGCCACCCTCCTTCAAAAACGAAGGAGAGGCGGTTTTCCTTTGTGTGATAGCTATGGCGAAAGAGGTTGTATGGTGGACAAGGTTGAAAGGGCTGAGGTCAGACACCTTTCTCTCCGGCCAACAACTGATTCTTTTTTTCAAATACCACTTTGGAAGAAGAATCAGAATGGAGAGAGAGGTGCTGTACCCCAGCAAGTTTTATGAAAGGTGGGTGAAAGTGGCGAGAATGGCCCGAGCGAATGGGCCTTCTCTCTATATCAGCCTGTAGGTTGAGGAAAAGGAGGAGGAGAGGAAAGGAGTACAAACTCTTCGTACTCCTGGAGATGAGGGTTGCACATTTTTTTTCGGGGGTATGTGTTACCCATATAAACTGTCTCCCTCTATTGGGGAAAATCGACTAACTTTTTAAATTCCATTTGTGATAACATTTTACACGTTTTTATTGTATGTAAACTACCCCCTTTGTATTTGTCCCCTTCTTTTGTGCCCCTGTGGCTAATAAAGAAACATATCTATCTATCTATCTATACATATATATATATATCTTGCTATCTATTTCTATTTCTCTTTATGTAGTTATCTATACGCAACTGTATATGTAATCATATATTTTGTTGCACTTATACATGAAAAGTATTCCGAGTTTTGTTGCATATCTATTCGTTTATTCTTATATAATTAAACAAGCTTATTTTGTAGAGTCAATATATTTGATGTTAGCTTTAATCTTATTTGCTATTGTTCTTGTCTTCCAAGCAGGCATTTAGCCAATATTTATTATTTTGAAAAGGAATATTGAGAAGTGGTGCATACTGGAAACAATAGTGCGACAAATTAGAAGCCTTTAAGAGAGGAAGATATTCAGGTACGTTTCTCAGAGTACTCTGTTCAAATGTCACCAAAGTTACTGAGCGATAAATACTTCCCTGTCAAAAATTATTTTAGATTATGTATTTACAGATGGGCATGAGCAGTTCGTGACAAGCTCTACAGGCCCAGGTATGCTAAGACCCGGAACTGTTCGAGATGCACGTAGGGCGACGAAATCGTCCTGCATGCTATCGCCCAGTGCTCGTGCATTTGAAGATTTGTAGGCTTGTGCTGAACAACTGCTATCATGAGTAGAACAGATCCGGCTATTGGCCGAGTCTATAGGGAATATTGAACTATCACATTCTTTTTGCCTGGTAGCTATGGTAAAGGAAGCTGTATGGTGGACTTTCCTAAAATGATTGAATACAGGACTTTTCCTCACTAGCTATGCCCTCATCAATTTCCTCAAGTTTTACTGGAGAATGAAGGTGAGGGTCGAGAAGGGAAGAGCTGCCTTTCAGCGTGTTTTAAGATGAGAGAGGCGAGATTGACACGACTGAATGGGCCTACTCTGACTCTGCATAGCAGGCTCTTTCAATGCCTGTGAGGCAACCCAGGGTTCTGTGTGTGGTTTTCCCTGGAATTACCCTAAAGTAAAGATTCCCCACTATGGGGGAACTGGTCTTTGTTGAGATTCGTTATTGTTATTGTTTTCTAATATTTTGTATATTTATTACAAATTCCATTATTGTTATCCTATTGTTTTTTCTTCGGTGAGGTTCTCCTTCCTTCCCTCAATGATGACGTTTTGATGATGAGAATGATGATGACGATATTGAGGATGATAATAATGATGATGACGATAATGATGATAATAGAATGATCTTGATGAAGATGCTAATGATGATAGAGTAATGATGAGTAATGATGATGGTGTGGTGATGATGATTATAATAATAATAATAATAATTGTTTCTACTTTTGGCACAAGGCCAGCAATTACCCAGTACATTACTGGTACTTTATTTTATCGACCCCGTAAGGATGAAAGGCAA
>OZ024741.1:52492360-52502360 GCA_964016885.1 Eledone cirrhosa
AGACATAGAATATTCGAAAATATTCTGTATGTTTATAATAAACATTTTGAAGACCTAATCGCTATAGAATAGAATACGTCACGTATTATAATTAGATTCTCGATAAAAGCAAGGGAAGTAATCTACGCGTTTCATTCTCGTTAGAAATCATCAGGACTACATATCCAGTGCTTTTATCGAGAATGACACAGCTAGAGACTTTTATCGAGAATCTAATTATAATACGTGACGTATTCTATTCTATAGCGATTAGGTCTTCAAAATGTTTATTATAAACATACAGAATATTTTCGAATATTCTATGTCTATATTCACATATATATCGCTATTTCAGAGCATTTATTCCAATTTCTAATTTCTGCCGGACCGGCAACCGCTCTTTCAAACCAGTTCCTGTACACAGCTAAGTATTCTATAAGTCTCTAGCTGTGTCATTCTCGATAAAAGCACTGGATATGTAGTCCTGATGATTTCTAACGAGAATGAAACGCGTAGATTACTTCCCTTGCTTTTATCGAGAATCTAATTATAATACGTGACGTATTCTATTCTATAGCGATTAGGTCTTCAAAATGTTTATTATAAACATACAGAATATTTTCGAATATTCTATGTCTATATTCACATATATATCGCTATTTCAGAGCATTTATTCCAATTTCTAATTTCTGCCGGACCGGCAACCGCTCTTTCAAACCAGTTCCTGTACACAGCTAAGTATTCTATAAGTCTCTAGCTGTGTCATTCTCGATAAAAGCACTGGATATGTAGTCCTGATGATTTCTAACGAGAATGAAACGCGTAGATTACTTCCCTTGCTTTTATCGAGAATCTAATTATAATACGTGACGTATTCTATTCTATAGCGATTAGGTCTTCAAAATGTTTATTATAAACATACAGAATATTTTCGAATATTCTATGTCTATATTCACATATATATCGCTATTTCAGAGCATTTATTCCAATTTCTAATTTCTGCCGGACCGGCAACCGCTCTTTCAAACCAGTTCCTGTACACAGCTAAGTATTCTATAAGTCTCTAGCTGTGTCATTCTCGATAAAAGCACTGGATATGTAGTCCTGATGATTTCTAACGAGAATGAAACGCGTAGATTACTTCCCTTGCTTTTATCGAGAATCTAATTATAATACGTGACGTATTCTATTCTATAGCGATTAGGTCTTCAAAATGTTTATTATAAACATACAGAATATTTTCGAATATTCTATGTCTATATTCACATATATATCGCTATTTCAGAGCATTTATTCCAATTTCTAATTTCTGCCGGACCGGCAACCGCTCTTTCAAACCAGTTCCTGTACACAGCTAAGTATTCTATAAGTCTCTAGCTGTGTCATTCTCGATAAAAGCACTGGATATGTAGTCCTGATGATTTCTAACGAGAATGAAACGCGTAGATTACTTCCCTTGCTTTTATCGAGAATCTAATTATAATACGTGACGTATTCTATTCTATAGCGATTAGGTCTTCAAAATGTTTATTATAAACATACAGAATATTTTCGAATATTCTATGTCTATATTCACATATATATCGCTATTTCAGAGCATTTATTCCAATTTATATATATATATATATACAGGGAGAGAGAGAGAGATACATTCCGTTTCAAATACATACACACAAACACACACATATATATGAATTTATTTATTTTAAATTTTTATTAAAATGTTGAGATTACTTTCCAGAGCTGCACAACTTCACGATTATCGCTGATCTCATAATTATTTTCAGGTAGAACATGATATTAATAAATAGGAAATAGTCTTCAAACCAAGAACCAGAACCACACAGGTACAATGGAATAAACCACGCTAAAGTCAACTAAGAACAACTTGGTGGTTTCAAAGACATTAGAATGCAAAGAGATGAAATAAATACCACCAAGGCATCTCGTCCGACACACACCATCAATTCTGCCAAATTATTATCCTATTGACACATATTTAAGAGTTTATGCATACATAATTCTGTAGAACTCAAGAAAATAAAAATACCTGACGTTCTACATTTTGTTGCACCGATTTCTTTTTATGTGTAGATAGTCTGCTAATTCGAGGATTATATATATATATATTAAAATAACAGATTAAAGTTTAAGCAAAGAATCGCTGCTTTCACCCTTAACGTTAAAGATGAAAGCAGCGATTCTTTGCTTAAACTTTAATCTGTTATTTTAATATATATATATATATATATAGGGTTCTTATATATTTATCCTTATCGGGCCCTCTTTGGATTTTAGTCTTCACATTTATTATTATTGCTATATATATATATATATATATATATATATATATATATATATATATATATATATGAAAAGGGAAGTAAGGTTCTATACAAAACAGTGGTTTTAGAGAAAAGGTGAAGTTGGAAATAGCACGGAACATAAATTTTAGAGTTTGATTTTCTTTTTTTCCCTTTCTTTGATTCGTCAAAGTGACATTATTGAACAAATGAGAGGGACAATTCTTAAAAAAAAGAGTTTTATAAAGTATAACCGGTTTAGATGTATTAGTAACATTAATCTTATCAAATGTTGAGTATTACAATTAAAAAGAATTAATAAGAATTAATAAGAATTAAAAACTAAAAATTAAATATTTAAAATTAACAGGTAGGTTTTTTTCATCTTCCTTGTTGAGAAAGAGACTGGAAAAATGAACTCTTGTGTATATATTGAGAGAGATGAAGTCATGGTAGTAGCAGCAACAGTGTTGGTAGTTGTGTTTCTTTACATATATGTATATCAAATTAAAAATACGAGGAAATGATAGACAAAAATATATCTATTTTTTCTTCAAAGTCCCGACTGCAGTTTCGCCGAATCCATTTGCAGCAATATGTACTCTAGAAGTGTAGCATCACTGTGGGGTTCATAAGGCTCATCAAGAGACCCCACAAAAAGGACTGTTTCTTGATGCGTTCGTAACAAGGGAGAAATTATCGAGAGGTGGAGAGAAATTATCGAGAGGTGGAGGGAGAAATGATACAGTGGTCACGTGTATATCATTATATATATATATATATGTGTGTGTGTGTGTGTGTGTGTGTGTGTGTGTGCGCGTGCGTGCGTGTTCCATTTGATGCAATATATATATATAAATATATATATATATATATATGTATATATATTTATATTGCATCAAATGTAACACGCACACATGTATATATGTACATGTGAGTATGCGTGACCTCGTATTCAGTTACTCAATTATTAGTATTTGTGTTATATTTATTGGTGCATGCACAAACCATACCGTTATTCTAAATTTAGCGATTTCCAGAGCAGGGCGACAAATTCATTTCCTCGGATACCATTTTTTTTTGCAGTTATTTGAACTGTAACGAATTTTAAACTTTGAGTTAATTTCTTTTTTCATAGCTCTGTAACACCTCCGCACCACTCACCTACCGTGCTCATTTTTTGGGTATTTTTAGATTAAAGTTAATTAAATCAAATAAAATTAAATTAATCAGCTAATAAAATGACTGATTAGTATATTAATAAATTAAATATTAATGAATTTGCAATATTCAAGAATGCGCTAACTTGACCGGCTTTCAACGTTAATCGTGTTCTCCTCTGAGAAGGTATACTAGGTTGAATTAAATTGAATTAATTTAAATTAGAATATGATTAATTATTAGATTAACAAATTAATTAATATCGATGATTTTAGAGTTTACAGTGCCTTAAAAGAATGCGGTACTCACATCATCAAAACATGAAATAGCTAAAACGAAATAGCTAAAACGTCACTACAATTCAACTACTTGTAATACCATGCAAGAAAAAAATTAGCAAATATTTAACTAGTTATTGATGAAATTTTAATACCTTCCCCTATCCAAATTGTAGTTTCCACGACGTTCTTAGCTCTGACAAGGCTATCCTCAAGTTTATAAACGGAAAAGGAAGGGAGCGTTGATGAAACGGTCGTGATTCTCTTGCTTAAAAAAGTGTCACATCTGTTTTAATTTCGTTTTCTGATTTGCTTACTAGATCCCCTTCTTATCTATTTACCTCTATTATTACCTCGTTATTAAATGCTATCGATTTTATTTTTATTACTCACTTTATAGTGCCCCACTACCAGTTTCTAGTCATTTTTTCTCGTCAAATGCTGCTTTTTGGGGGTTCATCTCAAGAGAAGTCAATAAAATTACTAAGATGCAAAGGGTTAATAGGAAGGGAAAAGGACAAGACCGAGAGAACATGACTCAAGAAAAGAGAATATGACGATTGATGTTCCTTTAGAATGTTTGCAAATTGTAGTAGTCAGGAAAGCAAATAACCGGAAGAGAATTCCATAGGTGAGATGTACTAGGGAAGAAAATATCAGAATAGAATTTGCGATTGCATTTAGGAATATCAACTGTTAATGGATGAAACAGCCACCAATCAGGTGCTTCGTTTTAAACTCGCGAAGCTGAGACAACAAAAAGAGAAAGCTCATCAAAACAATTCTTATGAAGATATATAAAATAAAAAAGACTCTGAGAGGCAACAATTCTACGGAGTGATAGTGACTGAAACCGACATAAGTTAGTTCAAATAAATTGTTTCTATTTTTGGCACAAGGCCAGCAATTATCCCAGTGCATTATTAGTACTTTATTTTTTCGACCCCGTAAGGATGAAAGGCAAAGTTAATCTCGGCGGGATTTGAACTTAAATCATAAAGGTCAAATAATGTTGGATTTTATGCAGACTCTGAAGGTACACGATAGAAGCAACAGACTAGATGTGCTAACAATACTCAATATAAGGACCTGTTAGTGTAAGCAATGCGAGCCAAGAACAACACATTTAGCATTAGATTATGTAGACGGTCAGTTGAAATTGTGGTCTTCCTGTATTATCGTTGTCTGCTGACATAACAAATAGTCTATCTAGGCACGATCAGAATTTTCTGTTGCATATATTTCATGCCCAGCCCATACTGGGGCTTCGGAATATCCAATCGGTGCCGGTGAGACTTCCAAATGTTTGAGCAGGTTTTGTAGCTTTTACAGCACTAACTCCCATCTACTAAACCGACATGATCCGAATTTGCATCTAGGATGCCATTTCAGTCTCCAATACAGTACAGATTTTCCCAAGGAAGCTTTCTGACACTCCTCCTCCTCCTCCTCGTTAAATAAAGGGATTTGCTATATGTAGCATAACTTGGGTAGAAACAATTGTCAGTTAATAAACGCCTTAAACTCTAAGCTCTTAAATTCTTTGCTTTGTAACAAACTGTTACTATATAACAGCTCTGCATGGTTCTGTCATTGCATTGAGTTAACACATAAAACACAGAGTAAATGAGTATATTATCATTATCTCTTTAACTCTTTCACCTGTTCCAGCCATCCGGCTGAGGCCATGCTGGGCCATATGTATATGTAGCTTTTCGCTTCTGTATCTTTTATATCTCCATAGTTAATTGATTTGGCAATCAACGTTTATCATTGATTGACCAGCGGTTAAAAATCATATAAATATATATATATATATAGTCTATCAAAGTTCTTTCGCTGTACATCTGCAATAAAACAAACAATACAGAACTATGAGAATATATATTAGTTTAAAACTTGATATAGTAGGAAAACTCTCTTAATGTTTCGGTCATCGGTCCTCCATCAGAAGATAGATAGAGAAGTAATAAAATAAATAGAAAGATAAAGGTTAGTAAGAAGAGTTTGCAACGGAAACAAATTATTTTCAAGAAAAAGCACGTGTATTCAGCTTGCCATATATCTATATAAATAAAAGTCGAATCGTGTTCGTCCGTGTGTCAGTCCGGTCGTGAGATGAATGAGTTAACACGAAGGAAGGGGGATGGAGAAAATTCTACGGTGAAAAAAAAAAAAATCAAACAGCTTTTCAACTTTTGTACAAAGCTTTGTATCGGTATATATATATATATATATATAAATATATATATGTAATCAAGACGTATCTGAGGACCTTGCGATTTTCAGAGTCAGGTTCGATCATCACATCGATCGTGCCTCGAGCTGGTCGCCAGAGAAACGATTGTAATATGTCCAATAAATTCCATTCGTCGCAACACTGATTCTCTTTTTTTCTGTGATATATATATATATATATATGTGTATATATATATGTATATATATATGTATATATATATATATATATATATATATATATATATATATATATATATATATATATATATGTAGATAAATCTACCAAGAGTTTACGGTAGTGTCCAATCCGTATGAAGAACTCAATGTATTCCGGATATCATGGAAAGAAGAGATGTAATGAAAAATCACTTTCGGTGAAAGATAAACGGTATACAGAGTCAAGATAAAATATTAAACAAATAATGAATAAACAATGAAACAGTTCCTTATATTAAACAAAAAAAGTTCATTATTTAACGATCGTTTCTAGGATATATATGTGTTAGAATTGGCATTATTTCTGAAGACGGCGTATATATGTGTTGGTATGTATATTTAATCTTGATAGTTTGTATAATTTTGTATAATTTTGTACATAGATCTGTTGAATATGCATGCCAATTCTAACACATATATATCCTAGAAACGATCGTTAAATAATGAACTTTTTTTGTTTAATATAAGGAACTGTTTCATTGTTTATTCATTATTTGTTTAATATTTTATATATATATATATATATATATATATATATATATATATATATATATATACAAGAATGTAGTACAGCATAATCGAAGCTTTGGTTGCGGGCAAGCTAACGAATGCTGTCGGGAAGTGCAGCCATATATATATATATATATGTGTGTGTGTGTGTGTGTGTGTGTGTGTATGTGTGTGTAGGTGTGTGTGTGAATGTATGAGTGTGTAAAAGGGAGGAAAGGGGATATACTCTTTTACCCGTTCCAGCCATCCGGCTGAGGCCATGCTGGGGCACCGCCGTGGTGTAAAAAAACTATGCTCTCAGTGAGTGTATGTGTCTCCAAAGGAGAATCAATTGGATATGTCTAGTATATATATGTAAGTGCGTATTGCTAGTATACGCACACACTCACACGCACATACACACATACACGTACGCACAAACACACACATACACACATGCACAAACGCACACACACACACACACACACATGTATGAGTGTGTACATATACAAATATGGGAAATTCAACTATCTGTTACAAAAGTAGCGACCTATTAATTTCGTTATTTAAGACAAGAAGTATATGAAGATAAATCTTTACAAAGGGACATTATTATAACAACACGAACAACTTCAACAACAGCAACTACAACAATAACAGCAACAACTACGGAAAATTACCAAAATCGATAATCATGTAGTGATAAATAATCATTTACTAACATCAAAAGACTATGTATACATAACGAATGCGAATTTACATACATAAACGTATGTATGTATATATATACACACATACATATGCATACATAAACGTATGTATATATATATATATATATATATATATATATATATATATATATATATATATATGTATACATTTATAAATATATATATATATATATATATACACATATACATATTTATGTTTATGTGTCTATATGTATATATATATATATATATATATACATATACACACATAAACATAAATATGTATATGTATATATATATATTTATAAATGTATACATGCATATATGTATGTATATACACTTATATACATGCATACATATATATATATATATTATATATATATATATACATACACATACACAAACGCACACACACGCACACACACACACACACACACACACACACACACACACACACACACACACACACACACACACACACACACACACACACACACACACACACACACACACACACACACACACACACACACACACACACATATATATATGAAATTAGAATTTGGTTTCTCGCTAATACATAGAAATGTATTTGTAAGTTCCATATCCAATAATATTAATAATATTCGATTCGTTTGTACTCAAACTTAGCGTAATGAGACTGTTTGCTTGCAAACGAAACGAATCGAATATTATTATTATAAAACTCGGGTGGAGTATGTATTATAAAGGGCGGTGGATTGGCAGTATCGGTGGAGGGTCGGACGCCATGCTTTCCAGCATAGTTACGTCCCTTTACGATCTGAGTTCCAATCCCGCCGAGTTTGACTTTGCCTTTCATCCTTACGGGGTCGATAAAATAAAGTACCAGTAATACACTGGGTAATTTGCTGGCCTTGTGCCTAAAGTTAAAACAATTATTATAAAACTCACAAATACACATATATATTTATGTGTGGTAGTGTGTGTGTTTGTGTGTGTGTGTGTGTGTGTGTATGTATATATATTTATACATATATATATATGTATGTGTGTGTGTGTGTCTGTGTGTCTGTGTGTGTGTGACTAAAAACATATATAAACGTATATAATATGTTTATATTCAATAAACATATCGGAAGCCACTGGGGAAGAAATTATTTTTTCGTAACGAAACGAATGAAATTTCATTTTGTTCTATCTATATGCAAATGAACATCACCAGCAAGTGATCATCGCTCAAATTTCTATATAGACTAAAGTCTATTTCATACTAGTACGGTTTGAATGAGTGTCCCCAGTGAAAGAGTAACAAATCTTGAACCAGCGCTGTTTGACATACTCAAAACATACTGCCAACTCTGTGATATATTCATAGAGGAAAATAGAGAAAAATAATTTTTTCGGCTGCGAGGCTTCCTATGTGTGTGTGTGTGTGTGCGTGCGTGTGTGTGTGTGTGTGTGTGTGTGTGTGTGTGTGTGTGTGTGTGTGTGTGTGTGTGTGTGTGTGTGTGTGTGTGTGCGCGCGTGTGTGCACGTATGTAAGTATATGCATATATGTAAACATACTATATATATATATATATATATACTTATATGCATACTCACATACCTAAATGCATACACATGCATATATATATACATGCATACATACACACATATACATACATATTTCGCTTTCTGAAAGTGGGGAAGTTGTCCATATCCTGAATTGCAATATCTAAACATGTATGAAATACATGGATTAGTTCAGGTTATATGATTTCTGTTCCGTGCTAGTGCGATAAACATATATGAAGCTACCGCACACCAATATCGCAAAATTAAATGCAGTTTAATCAGCAATACAAATATTACATTGCTGTTTATATTACAAGCTGTTTTATGCCCATTTTATTCTACACTACATCCGTCACATACTGAAATCAGAAGCTTCGGCGAGAGAAAGAAAACAATGATTTCAAAGCGAAACTTTTGGGAACACGGCGGATGGATAATTCTGCTTTTCGGTTTGCCCCAGTAGATTCGCTTGACTAGTTAAAAGTCCAAGCATGCAGATACTCCCACTGACTCATTGATACAGATAGGGAGTCAAACAGTAAATCTTACTTGTATAAACATACATATACAAACAAAGGCACACACATACATATGCACACACATATACGCACGCCCAAAATCACAACAGCACACATTCTTCAAACCTTCTCACACACGTTTCGGCTGACCGTAGAACTAAATGTTTTGCGGTATTTGCTCTGGCTTTCTGCACTCTGAGTTCGTATTATGCCAAGGTCAACTTTACCAGTCATCCTTTCAAGGTTGATGAAATAAAGTGGCAGTCCAGTGCGATGGATTGGTGAAATTGTTAGAGATGCATCGGATGAAATGCTTGCTGCATTTGTATCAGATCCTTGCGGTTTTGATTTCAAATCTTGCTGCAGCCTATTTGAGTAATAGACTTAATCCATCGCACCACCTCAACACTACCTCCAATAGTCCTTGGGCGTCTTTATTAAACACTCAGGCTACATCTCTAGTTTTAAGATAACTCAATCCTCCCTCTCGGCAGTCTTTGAAGTTGAGAAAAGTGTCATGGACAGTTTTATTCCCATCCACCAAAAATAACCTCACATATCTGGATATT
>OZ024741.1:52507360-52509860 GCA_964016885.1 Eledone cirrhosa
TCGGTAGGGAGATTTCTTAAAGATTTCTGGTTAACTTTCCTAGAGAATTTTCTCGCATTCGTCGGTGGCGATTGTCAAACTGAGATCCGGTTGTGTTGTGATGAGTGACTCTATATATATGAGATTTGGGTGTATCGTGGGGGTGGGGGTGGGGGGTTATTAATGAGTGCAGGGGTGGGAGTGAAGGAGTCTTGATGAAGATTTAAAGGAATTAAAGTATATATATATATATATATATATATATATACAGAAAATAGTGAATGGTAACAGCAAGATAATTGATTGGGAGGTGTTGGGGTGTTGAAGGAGTGTTTAAGAGAGGAGTTGTAAAAGCGTCATCCTGCTGGTTCCATTTCAATAAATGATCTTTGATGAATATAATGGCAGGTTCTTTTTCAACTTCTTTTCTTATAGCTGAATCAACTATCTTAAATTTATAAAGAATACCTTCAACAATTTCCTATATTTCCTATATTTCTTATAACATTTAATAATTTCCTATATTTCAACGGCTTCTCCATAACTGTCCGCTGTGGCTGTGGGGTGGTCAGCACATGGGAGGGCGAGAGAGATGGGGCGATGATGGAAGGAGTTCGGCTATTCCGTGCTCGGACACATTGCACCTGTCAAGCGTTTGTTCATACTTGTCACCCTCTGCTAGTATGTCGTGTGTGTTTGATTACATTTCCTATATTAAAGATGAATTTGGGTGAGCGTCTGGTGGTGAAGTCAATGGGGTCTAAAATACATGTCTTTTGATAAGAATGGGATGACAGCAAAGAAAAAATAAGGAAAGTTTTGGAATATTTGGAATGTTGTTGATATTGGTTTGGGAGGGGAAGTGGGTGGGGGAACTACTAGTTCACATATTTACTTCCCTACATGTAAACATACATACAGCCCATACACACACCACACACACGCGCAACATATATATGTATATATATATATATATATATATATATATATATATATATATATATACATATATATATTATTGGCAACATGACCCTCCCAAAGTATAACAATATCGGTTTCAACACACGATTTCAGATAAAGAATCTTGCTAAACAAATTCAGAAACGAAATATATATATATATATATGTATAAAAAACATGAGAAGAAAGAGGAATACTGCGTGGTTGCACATGGGTTACATATTATAAAATTAGTCCCTCGTCAGTGATTTGCCAACCATCATTTGTATTTCATCGCACTAAAAATCATATACAGACAAACGCAGCCGAGGTAAATATGTATATATATATATATATATATATACAGATAAATCTACCACTCAACGGTAGGGTCTAAACCGTATAAAGAACTCAATGTAATCCGTATGTAGACGATGTCGTGAAGCAAAGTTTAAAATACAAACATTTTTTTATCAACGATATAATTCAATTGGATACAGAGTCAAAATAGAAATATTAAAACAATGAAATTAAACACAAAACTGTTAATTCATAGTAAAACACATTATTTTACGATCGTTTCTGAAGACGGCGGGTAGTGAAGACGTATGCATTCTTTTCTCACTATGATATTTTGCTCTACTTTATTGTATTAACTTTATTTTCTTTCTTCCGTTTGTTATTATTATTACCGCATGTAAGGGTGGTAGAATGGCAGCATCAGTAGAGCGTAGAACAACGTGATTTCCAGCATAGAGTTACGGCCCTTTACATTCTGAGTTTAAATCACACCGAGGTTAACTTTGCCTTTCATCCTTACGGGGTCGATAAAATAAAATACCAGTAATGCACTGGGTCGATTTAATCGACTTTCCCCTCCCCTCAAATTGTTGACCTTGTGTCTATAGTAGAAATCATTATTAACGTATGTACGCGCTACACCCACCCCAACACCCACACACACACACATATATATATGCACACACACACACACACTTTTCCCGTGAATTGAAAAAAATGATAAACACCAATTTTTGATTTTCGGATCTAATTGGACCTCACCGCGTGTATACATACCTACATATTAGTGTGTATTTACTTATACACGTTGGTGCAGTTTCGGTTACACACTCTGTATTTAGACAGATATAACTTTATCATAAACATGTATGTACATATGTGTATATACCATCATTATCATCGTTACCCATGGACGGTGGATTGGCAGTATCGGTAGAGGGTCGGACGCCATGCTTTGAAGCATAGAGTTACCTCCCTGTATGATCTGAATTCAAATCCAGCCGAGGTTAACTTTGCCTTTCATCCTTACGGGGTCGATAAAAGAAAGTACCAGTAATGCACTGGGTATTTGCTGGCTTTGTGCCAAAAGTAGAAACAATTATCATCGTTACCCAAAGCACCATTACCAACACCATCACCATCACCACCAATTACCTCACCAAAGACCAGCATCCCCCCTCCACCTACGCCGCCAACACCATCATCACTATTTGTTATATTTTTCAATATTGTCTTCAATATTGAAAATAGGTTTATAGAATTCCTGTCTGAATACAGAAAT
>OZ024741.1:52519860-52539860 GCA_964016885.1 Eledone cirrhosa
TAAGCATTCCTTAGTCTCCGGGATTTCCTTTTCTGTTATATTATATCTCTTTAGTATTTTTATTTTATTTTCTATTCTTATTTTTGTTGTTTTCTTCCCTACTTCATTTACGATCGAAAGGTCTTTTCTATAGTCTTCTATCATTTTCGTATCTCTGATTTCCATGTTTATGTGGGTTTTGTTTTTCTTACTTGTGTAGATCTAAAGGGGTACCCACTTTCTTTTGTAACAATAGCAGCTGCTGCATATACTATATTATTTAGCCTTGAGATACTAATCTTTTTATTCTTATTTATTAAGTCTATGATAGCTAGATTAGCCTTGTTTTACAACTGTTGTTATTTTATTATTAATTTTTATGTTTGTGAGGTGTATTCTTTGGTCCATAGTTAGATCTTCCTATTGTTTGGAGTTCTTGGATTATTTCCAGCTTCATCCTTTTGTGATCTTGAATTTCATTTTAGGGTTTCCTTTTCCTATATCTTTTCCATCAATTTCTTTCCATTTGTATTTTTGGTTGTGTTGTCCTGAATCTGTTTTGTTGTTCAGTACTCTGTATATCTTGTAGTGTTGGGGTTTGTTGTGTTTTGTGGTTTACTTGGATATGTTGGTTTTTTCTTCATGTTTTAAATTCTCAATATGTTTATATTCGTTAGTTGTTTTCTGTTGGTTATTTGTGTTTTTGTTGTGTATTCGTTCATTTAAGTGCTCTATTTATTTTATTTTTAATATGTATCTCCTTAAATTTGCTAGTTTGTTGGGTTCGAGTTTTAAATCAGAGTGTGGGTTGCTTTTTTGCCAGATTTTATTTATGTGTGTTGTTTTCACTTTTAGGGTATAGTGTTGCCGTAAAATAACCGTGTAGAATCGAAGCATATCCCTCTTGTGTCCATTTGTATATTTTTGATTTCCTTTGTAGCACTTGAGGCGTAAAGTTCGGCCCATCATTTAGAATGTTATCATTTTTGTCGGGTATCGGCCTATGCGCTTCTAAACATGTACGTGTTTTCACGCATGGGTCTTCGTACAATTTTTTCTTAAGTTCAAAGATAGAATATCTATACATCTATATGATTCTTTTCTATACATGTTTCGTTATTTTTATAATATAAGCTCTTGCGATACAATCGATACATTTTATGGTACATTCATTGGTATTCCTTTTTTGTTTTTTCTCTATTTCGTTTTTGTTTTTGTTGTAAATTATCTGCGTTGTGTTGTGGCAGTTTTAAACTTGTTGTATTTTTTGCACACGATTCCAATGTTAACAAAGGAATTTATGAGATAGGGAAAATCCATAAATAAAATATATTTTTGGTATGGCTCGCTGGTTCTTGTCTAACATATTCATCTTCGTTTTCTGGTTATATTTACCATTATTTCGTAGCTGCGGAGAGCTTCATTATAGGTGTCTATGATGTTATTCATCCCGAGCCTATTATTATTATTATGGCAGTATCGGTAGAGCGTCGGACAGCATGCTTTACAGCATAGAGTTATGGCCCTTTACACTCTGAGTTCAAATCCCGCCGAGATTAGTTTTGCCTTTCATCCTTATGGAATCGATAAAATAAAGCACCAGTAATGCACTGGGGTTGATTTAATCGACTTTCCCTCCATCAAATTGATGGCCTTGTGCCTATAGTAGAAATCATTATTTTTTTCGTGCCTCGACACAACGTGTTATATCGCTCCGTAAGTTTGTTGCTCTTTTACATTGTTATACAACGGTTTAGATTGAACATTTATTGCTGATTTATAGTTAAACTAACCAGGATCTTTGTGAGCTGGTTAGTTTTTCTCTATTTTAACAATTGAGGGATAAACTCATGTTTGTTTTTCAAATACACCCTTCAGGTTTTTAGGGGAAACGATGACGGACGAAGAGTGAGCTCAGCCAGTTGTTCACAAAATGGAAGAACCGAAGGGCAATCAAAGCAGAAAGCATCGATAACAGTAGCAGCAGCAAATAGAAGGAAAACTACAACAAAACAGCACAAAAATGCATGAAAACTATGAAATCAATTTTCCAGCAATTGAAAACTTCAACACCGCTGTTGCTTTCACCGGAGCAAAATAATATCAAGACAACAAAATCCACAACAACAGTAACACGAACACTGCTACCACCACCAACACCATTACCAACACCATAACCAACACCACTGCAATAACAAATATAATAGAAACAACGAAATAACAATAACACAGACAACAATGGCAACACAAATCGCAACGACAACAATGATGTAGTAACGGCTGTAAAAACTACACAAATATTTAATATAGACTTCATGAACGAAAGCACCTGGTTGGCACGAGCGATTGAACTTGTAAAATAGCCGTCCTGCCCAAGACATTGGCAGTAACTGCAAAAAAAAAAAGAAAGTAAGAAATACATGACCCGATGTATTTCGGCAAAACCCAAACAACAGGAGAAAGAAACTCCACCAGAAGTAAAAAGAACACTGAAAAAAATATTACTGGGCATATTGCTGGAATCTGGCAATTTGGAAGGATTTCAGTACTCCTCAACAGTGAAACCCTGGCTGCAAAAATCTGTATGGTCTCCTGTCAGAGTGGACAATACATTGTTCATCCGGCGTATTTAGGGAGAATGACCGTGAATGTCAGAATTTCGGGATAGTTGGACATCTGGTGACTCCTGGCTTACGTGGTCCTAAATAGAATTGACACCCTTTTCGAAGTGAGAAAAACCTAGCGACAAATCAATCTGGGATCAGTGTGGAGGTGCTCCTCTACATCAAACAGGAAAAGGCGGACAAGATCCCATACCTTATTCGCTTGCCGGGTGGGGTAGAACTCTATGCCGAGGTTGAGGGCAGAAAGCCTCGTTGACAATCATGTGGTCAAGTAAACCTCTTTCTGCCCCGAAGAAGACAGCGGTCAACAGGACCCCCTGCTGTCAACTTCAGGTACCCAACAGCCACAAAAATAACAAAATCCGTGACCCACAATAACACCGGAAGCACTAACTCCGATAACACCAGCAGTCCCAAAGGAAGTCGAAGTAACAACACCTGGAGCAATAGCAGCACCAACACCAACAGCACCGGCAACACTAGCACTACCACCCACCACCACCACCGCCGACAACAACACCGGATTGAACAAAATAATAAAGAGACACACCCAGGGATCCTCCCAACCCACCTTATCAGCCCCTCTCTCTTCCTCCCCCAAACAAACGTACACACATAGACACCCACACAAACATACTCCTGTACCCTCCTGAATCAGATTTCTCAAACACAAGTACCTCCTCATCTCGGAAAAAACAAAACAAAACAAAACAATTTGTCTCACACTACCATACCCGCCAGAAAACAGAGAATACACTCACAGTAAATACAGACACATCTAAAACTACACCAACCCCACCAACACCACAACCGTCAACACCAACACCGCCTCTACCACCACCAACAACACTACCAGAAACGCAACTACCCGCAAAATGAAAATATATACAACAACCAGCCACACAGACACCGAAATTATTGCTTCTGAGAAAGGTAGAAAACAAATATGTCTCATAACACAAAGTGAAAAAAAAAAATATATTGAAGCAGAGGAGGCGAATTTTAGCACCACCACCTTCAAGTGCAACACATCCCTTTAATAGTGTGCATGTCTATAGAGGCGCATGTCTGAGAGAGAGCTTCCCTAACGACTTGGGGACCCCTAATGTAAAACCCATCAGTAGGCTTTTCAATAGGATCACAAAGGAACCACAACCAGATATGGAAGCTTTCGGTTAATGCAAATTGATCAGAGCCTCACCGAAGCCAGGTTTACTCTCTACTCTCTCTATGATGTTGCGCATGAGGTGCAGGCTGTCATGTATGGACCTGGTTGGGATTGCATACGTCTGCGCCTCCCCTATAATGTTCTCGACAACAAGCGCCAAACTCGTTGCTAGCAACTTGACCTTGGTTAGCAGAATTATGGGTCTGAAGTTATCTATAACGTCCTTTTTTTCTTGTCTTTCCTCATCAGTGTTTATACGCTCCGACACACAGAACTAGGAATTCAGCCGTGCTGCAGCCAGTTGCAGAAGACTGCTTCGAGGTGATCGGAGAACAAATCTGGTATGTCTCCATAAAATCCATATAACCGGGGCCATACAAACCGGCCATACAAACCGGCCATACAAACCGGGTGATTTGCACCTCGTACGGTCGGCCAGGGTTTCCCGAATGTCAGCTACCGTGAACGGCTTTTCGCAGCATTCTGTATCTCTCACCGTCGAGGTAGGAACGCAAATCCATCACCATCTCCGAACCTCACTCTCAGAACAGCTATGCGAAGTACTGGCGAATAGCCGTACCCACCTGCTTGGTAACGACCAGCACACGTTCTTGAACATGAGAAATATTCATCAACAACTGTATGTAATCATTTCTGCGCAGTATACCGACATAATAGGAACCACAAGGACATCTTTCACTTTTCAAAGATATAAACTACAAACATTATGTCCTTCAACGTTACACACTATGGTGTACAAATACCTAATATATCTGTAAATACTTCCTAGAACTAATATGATGGATACCACATTTCAGTCATATTCAACCTTTAAAACATCCATCTGCAACTACATGCAATTTCCGATAATATTCACAGAACAATATCAAGGGGAATCATTTAACGATATGTAACAGAGAGGTTGTCGCCTCAGGTTTGTCTCTAAACTCCTACTCATAACTCTCATTTTTCCTCGCAATTCGCCGAACAGCCATTTTAAACATTAAGGTCTGTAGATTACCAAGCTGATGTAGAGATATACGACGGCTAATGAAAATAATCTGCACCCTATATGAAACCAAACGGTAATATATAATTGTTTCTACTTTTGGCACAAGGCCAGCAAATAGCCAGTGTATTACTGGTACTTTATTTTATCGACCCCGTAAGGATGAAAGGCAAAGTTAACCTCGGTGGGATTTGAACTCAGAATGGCAACGGCCGTAACTCAATATTATATAATGATATTTTAAATATCGTTATTATTTAACTATATAACTCACTACTGTAGAGCTCTCCCACGTCAATGATGAATTATATAAATGAACAAAACACTTTATTTCTCCTTGCTCCACCTGCCTGGATTTGCGACCGGTAGATAGTATTAGCATTTGGAAAAACCAATGGAAACATTGTTTCTTCGGGCCGATTTGACGAGCTTTAGCCGATTAGTTAAGCAAATGAGGTCTGGGATATTGTTGATCGACTATCATATATATATATATATATATATTTATATATATGTATATATACACACACAGATATATATATGTGTGCATGTGTGTGTATATGTATATATACGTTTAAAGGATCAACGCAGAAGAAATTTGTCAAGAAGATTTAAAGACCAATATGTTTTGTATTACTGCAATTATTGTTACTAATAAAGGCGCGTGGCTTTGTGGTTAGGGAATTCAGCTCACAATTGTGAGGTCGTGTGTTAGATTCTCGGCAGCACATTGTGTCCTTGAGCAAGACACTTTATTTCACGTTGCTCCAGTCCATTCAGCTGGCAAAAATGAAATGTACCTGTAATTCGAAGGTCCAGCCTTGTCTGTCACATTCTCTTTTACGCTGAATCTCCCTGAGAACTACGATAAGGGTACGCGTGTCAGTGGAATTCTCAGCCACTTGCACGTGAATTTCACGAGCAGGTTGTTCTGTTGTTTGGATCGACTGGAACACTCGCCGTCGTAACCAATAGAGTCCCAGTTAAAAACTTTTTAATAACATTTCTACTGCTACCACTACTACTACTACTGCTGCTGTAGCTACTACTACTACTACTACTACTTCAACAACAACAACAACAACAACAACGAGAGAGAGAGAGCAGTGTCTGTGTCTATCTACACAGATGTACTGCAAGAGATAGCCTCTCAAGGCACACGCTACCGTCCAAAACCAATAACAATAACAAATTTAGGTAAACGGTTTTTCATTAAAAAAGAAATGTATAAGAGTACTCTATTCTCGAGAATCCTTCTCGAAGACAGCGAAGACTAAATTAACTAAAGAAGAAACACGTATATTGCTTGAATTGGGCCAATTATTTTCCAATAGATTTCGTTTTTAACTAACATACTTCAAAATTAGGGAGAACTATAACCATCTTTTAAAATTATTTATTCATTTATTTTAAATTATATTTCCATTCTGAAGACACTTCACATTTTTTCCCTTCACACGTGTCTGAGCAAATATAAATATAGGAAATAACATTTTTATTCTGATTTATAATAGTATATACGTCCGATGTAAGTAGATTAAATTTTCACGTTTGTTTTTTACTTTTCTTTTGTTTGTGTAATTTATTTTTGTTGGGGTAGTTTTTTTTTACGCATAACATGCCAGAAGTGTCATAAAATGCATAAATTATTGCACAAACATATACACCCACGCAAACGCGCATATATATATATATATATAACGAAGGAAATGTGGTAAGGAACTAGGTGGACCATAACGCACCAAAGTACTCAATACTTGAGGTAGTAGAGTGGGTAATAGGAACCAGTAAGACCCCGACAGCTGAGCTCAAGCCGTTTCGACGGCTAATTCTGGACTAAATGAAAATTTATCCTGGTATTTAAATAGCCGATCTTCTCAAGGGGTAATTCCATATATGGTCAAAGTGATTGTCAAAAATCAGTAGTAATTCTGTGGTTGCAAATTAGTAGGGGAGATGGTGGCTAAACCTGCCAGTAGGAGAAAGAGGGGAGGGGTGGAGTAGCCCCAATCAAGCGTTTGTAGTGCCAGCTACAGCTGGGCATGAGGTCAAAGAAGATACAGGGGAGGGGGAGGGGGAGGAAGTCGGAACGGTAGGTAGAACAATGGAGGGTAGAAATATATAGGAAAGAAAAAATACTGAGAGTGAAGAAAAGCAAATAAGTGTAAAGAAAAACAAATGAGTGTAAAGAAAAAATTAAAGTAAATTAAATTCTACGACCTAGGTCTCTAGCTATTGTTAGTCTAGAATAAATAAATAAAGAAAGAAAGAAAGAAGTAAAGAAAGAAATAAAGAAATAACGAAATAAGTAAAAGAACTAGGTGGGACGGATAGGCGAGGACCCTTTTAAGAGGTATAAGTACGTAAATGATACGGTGACGGGTCAACAAAAGGGGCCAAAATACTAAAGAGACTACCACGAAATAAACAATAAAGGTTTCCATCCCGGGCACAATTCCAGCAACCACCCAGTGCAGCAAAGTGAACTAATACGAGATAATAATTCTGAGTCCCGAGAAAAATATATACTAATGCTAACTCTAAAAGATCTAAAACAAGCTACATGAAAGTTCGTACGAAGTAAAGGTAGAATACGGAAGAATAAATTCAGAATCCACCCCGCCCAAAAGAAAAGCGAAGAAAGAAATACTGAAACGAAAAAATAAGGCATAAGTGCCACTAAGAAATATAGAGGGCACAGAGAATAGTGGGAGCGGTCGGAAAAAGGGGACAAGTATCCGGGGTCTAAACCAACTGCTATAAAGGGCAGAGTCCGCCAAATCTATCCTAGACTAGGGGAGGGGGTGGGGGTGCTAAGGCTACAAGGGGCCAAAGGGCAGCCTCGGGTGGGCGAGAAAAGACGCCGACAAAGGAGAAGAGCTGGGGTAGAAGGACTAAGGAGAGAGGGGGGAAGGAAGTAAATCAAGGAAGCGATAAAAGAATACAAAGAAGATCTTACGTCTCCCTTGGCAAGCAGGGGTTACTCATTGCAAAATCGGCAAGTGGGGTGTTATAGCCCTAGTCTACCCCCCCCCCCCGGGTCATTATGGGGTTTGAGGGCGAGGTAAGTCCTACGCAATCTATGTTTACATGCAGTAACCAGTTCATCTTTCTTGTTTAGGAGTTGGTCCGTCGAAAACAGCATTTGTAAAGTTTCCTCCGAGCATAAATTGCACGGACGGCGTCCTCCCGTGTAAGAATTGGCTCTGGACAGTAATCTCCAAGTGAGATCATAGGTGATGTTGTTGTCCTTGAGGTCCCATATGTGGCCCGAAAGTGTAGTGGCGTGACGCCGGGCCGGGTTTCGGAAGGTATGTCTATGTTGGTATAGCCGAGTCTTGAAGTCACATGCGGTAAGTCCTATATAGGCTTTGTTGGAGGTATCCGTCCTCACGTTGCACTGGTAGATCACATTACGGTCTCTGCATCTATTGTCGAGTGGGCAAATAGATCTATCCGGGCAGTTACACCTCCTGGTCAGTTCTCCACTGCTATTTAGGTTATTTCTGCCATCGGGGTTGAGTTTTTTGTTGTTAGAGGAGACGATGTTTTGTGCGAAATTTGGTGTAGTGCTGTAAGAGAGTTTGATGGTATTTTTGTTAATTATGTTGTGGTAGCGGTGTTGTAATGGGAAGTGTTTTTCAATGAGCCTAAAGAATAGTTTCCCGATGGGAGTTGTCACCTCTGCGTTGTGGGGAGGATTGAACCATGTTACATTGCGTGAGCGGCGGTGTCTCCTGCTGGTTCCGCTAATGGGAGCTGGACAGTAGGATATTTCCTCCCGGAAACCACTCCGCTTGAGGGCCTGGTTGTAATAAGGCGCATGTTCATCGAATATCCGCTCATTAGCCGACAAACGGGATATGCGGAGGGAGATGTTTTTGACCAGGTTGTTTGTGATGTTCCTAGGATGGTTTGATCGGCGGTGGATGTAGTGCAGATTGTCATTAGGTTTCCTGTATGGGTAGTACAGGTCGTTTTCGAGGTCGAGGGTCACGTCCAGGAAGTTTACTCTGGTCAGGGACGTTTGTAGGGTTATTTTAAATCCCCAGTCGCGGAAGAATCTGATTAATTGTTTCCGGACCCGATCTGTACTACTGGGGTTGTACCCTTTAAGGGTAAGGAGCCCATCATCACGGTACAATCCACCACCGAATGCAGGAAACATATCAGTGAGTTTGGCTATTAGGAATAATCCTATAAGATCTGTGACCTCCGCCGAATCCGTGGCGCCCATGCTGACGTCGAAGGGTGAGTCGGGAGCTCTTTTTATCCATTTAGAGTCGTCAAAGAGTAAGACTGTCTTCCTGGCATGGAGGATGATTTTTCTTTCCTGGTCGGTGATGGGCACAAGTGTTTCGGCGAAGTCCAAGGCGGCAGTAAGTAGCGGTAAGGTGATTGAAGCATAGTAGCTCTCTATGTCGAACTGTATGAATTTAGTTTAGAAGACAGTCTTACTAAGACTATCTTCTAAACTAAATTCATACAGTTCGACATAGAGAGCTACTATGCTTCAATCACCTTACCGCTACTTACTGCCGCCTTGGACTTCGCCGAAACACTTGTGCCCATCACCGACCAGGAAAGAAAAATCATCCTCCATGCCAGGAAGACAGTCTTACTCTTTGACGACTCTAAATGGATAAAAAGAGCTCCCGACTCACCCTTCGACGTCAGCATGGGCGCCACGGATTCGGCGGAGGTCACAGATCTTATAGGATTATTCCTAATAGCCAAACTCACTGATATGTTTCCTGCATTCGGTGGTGGATTGTACCGTGATGATGGGCTCCTTACCCTTAAAGGGTACAACCCCAGTAGTACAGATCGGGTCCGGAAACAATTAATCAGATTCTTCCGCGACTGGGGATTTAAAATAACCCTACAAACGTCCCTGACCAGAGTAAACTTCCTGGACGTGACCCTCGACCTCGAAAACGACCTGTACTACCCATACAGGAAACCTAATGACAATCTGCACTACATCCACCGCCGATCAAACCATCCTAGGAACATCACAAACAATCTGGTCAAAAACATCTCCCTCCGCATATCCCGTTTGTCGGCTAATGAGCGGATATTCGATGAACATGCGCCTTATTACAACCAGGCCCTCAAGCGGAGTGGTTTCCGGGAGGAAATATCCTACTGTCCAGCTCCCATTAGCGGAACCAGCAGGAGACACCGCCGCTCACGCAATGTAACATGGTTCAATCCTCCCCACAACGCAGAGGTGACAACTCCCATCGGGAAACTATTCTTTAGGCTCATTGAAAAACACTTCCCATTACAACACCGCTACCACAACATAATTAACAAAAATACCATCAAACTCTCTTACAGCACTACACCAAACTTCGCACAAAACATCGTCTCCTCTAACAACAAAAAACTCAACCCCGATGGCAGAAATAACCTAAATAGCAGTGGAGAACTGACCAGGAGGTGTAACTGCCCGGATAGATCTATTTGCCCACTCGACAATAGATGCAGAGACCGTAATGTGATCTACCAGTGCAACGTGAGGACGGATACCTCCAACAAAGCCTATATAGGACTTACCGCATGTGACTTCAAGACCCGGCTATACCAACATAGACATACCTTCCGAAACCCGGCCCGGCGTCACGCCACTACACTTTCGGGCCACATATGGGACCTCAAGGACAACAACATCACCTATGATCTCACTTGGAGATTACTGTCCAGAGCCAATTCTTACACGGGAGGACGCCGTCCGTGCAATTTATGCTCGGAGGAAACTTTACAAATGCTGTTTTCGACGGACCAACTCCTAAACAAGAAAGATGAACTGGTTACTGCATGTAAACATAGATTGCGTAGGACTTACCTCGTCCTCAAACCCCATAATGACCCGGGGGGGGGGGGGGGGTAGACTAGGGCTATAACACCCCACTTGCCGATTTTGCAATGAGTAACCCCTGCTTGCCAAGGGAGACGTAAGATCTTCTTTGTATTCTTTTATCGCTTCCTTGATTTCCTTCCTTCCCCCTCTCTCCTTAGTCCTTCTACCCCAGCTCTTCTCCTTTGTCGGCGTCTTTTCTCGCCCACCCGAGGCTGCCCTTTGGCCCTTTGTAGCCTTAGCACCCCCACCCCCTCCCCTAGTCTAGGATAGATTTGGCGGACTCTGCCCTTTATAGCAGTTGGTTTAGACCCCGGATACTTGTCCCCTTTTTCCGACCGCTCCCACTATTCTCTGTGCCCTCTATATTTCTTAGTGGCACTTATGCCTTATTTTTTCGTTTCAGTATTTCTTTCTTCGCTTTTCTTTTGGGCGGGGTGGATTCTGAATTTATTCTTCCGTATTCTACCTTTACTTCGTACGAACTTTCATGTAGCTTGTTTTAGATCTTTTAGAGTTAGCATTAGTATATATTTTTCTCGGGACTCAGAATTATTATCTCGTATTAGTTCACTTTGCTGCACTGGGTGGTTGCTGGAATTGTGCCCGGGATGGAAACCTTTATTGTTTATTTCGTGGTAGTCTCTTTAGTATTTTGGCCCCTTTTGTTGACCCGTCACCGTATCATTTACGTACTTATACCTCTTAAAAGGGTCCTCGCCTATCCGTCCCACCTAGTTCTTTTACTTATTTCGTTATTTCTTTATTTCTTTCTTTACTTCTTTCTTTCTTTATTTATTTATTTATTGGTGGATTGGCAGGTGGTGGATTGGCAGTATTGGTAGAGGGTCGGACGCCATGCTTTCCAGCATAGTTATGTCCCTTTATGATCTGAGTTCAAATCCCGCCGAGGTTGACTTTGCCTTTCATCCTTACGGGGTCGATAAAATAAAGTACCAGTAATGCACTGGGTAATTGCTGGCCTTGTGCCTAAAGTAGAAACATTTATTTATTTATTTATTCTAGACTAACAATAGCTAGAGACCTAGGTCGTAGAATTTAATTTACTTTAATTTTTTCTTTACACTCATTTGTTTTTCTTTACACTTATTTGCTTTTCTTCACTCTCAGTATTTTTTCTTTCCTATATATTTCTACCCCCCATTGTTCTACCTACCGTTCCGACTTCCTCCCCCTCCCCCTCCCCTGTATCTTCTTTGACCTCATGCCCAGCTGTAGCTGGCACTACAAACGCTTGATTGGGGCTACTCCACCCCTCCCCTCTTTCTCCTACTGGCAGGTTTAGCCACCATCTCCCCTACTAATTTGCAACCACAGAATTACTACTGATTTTTGACAATCACTTTGACCATATATGGAATTACCCCTTGAGAAGATCGGCTATTTAAATACCAGGATAAATTTTCATTTAGTCCAGAATTAGCCGTCGAAACGGCTTGAGCTCAGCTGTCGGGGTCTTACTGGTTCCTATATATATATATATATATATATATATATATATATATATATATATATACATATATATATACATACATACATATATATATATATATATATATATATACAGGTTGTCCTAAAAAATTTATACACACTTCAACAGCATTCTAATAAATATTGCCTGTACAGCTAATCAAAATGCGTATACATTTTTTGGGACACTAAATATATATATATATATATATATATATATATATATGTATGTATATATATATATATATATATATATATATATATATATGTAAGTGTATGTATATGTTTATATATATACAACCAGCAAATTGCTCAAGTTACGGAGTTTGTATATCCCTGTCACAAACTATCATCAAACAACAATGGAATGGTTGCTGCGCAGTATCTCATCACTCTAGGTTGGGCAGCTTGCAACAAGAACAAGGAAGTACTAACATCAAAACGAGTTTCCTAGCATTTGAAGTCTAAGATCTTTGATACTTACATCCTACCAGTAGTGTTATATGGCTTGACTGTGTTAATTGGACGACAAGATCACTTCAGAACCACATCATGAGACTTATGACTGGCAACCGGCTTAGTGACTTAGTGACTTAGACCAATTACATCAATTGTCAAGTCAAGAGTATTCAAACTATACAGCCATATAAAAAGATCAACTCGTTGTTGAGTAGGTTATGCGTGGAAGGAAGGTTGACTGGTAAGAGAAGCAAAGGCCCGCAGCCAAAACGATGGTTTGATAATGTCAACCTACGGATTGGACTTAGTCTTTGCTCTTTAAACTCTGGTGCTGGTGATCGAACTTGTTGATGCACAGTCTGCAGCTGGCGGAGTTTAGCGTCAAAGTAATAATAATAATAATAATAATAATATATATATATATATATATATATATATATATATATATATATATATATATATATATATATATATATATATATGAAAATAACATAAATAAAGATACTGATGTTACATAAATCGTTTAATCCTTATAATTATTTCAAGGGTTCTTGCAATCAAGATGTCTTTCATGCATGTGTTGTTGTTATGAGAACGGTATCCTCAGATGAAACCCGATTTAATTATATGCTGCCGGCAGGGAAAGAAACACACGTCCTTCTGCTCATGCGCCCAGCAGACAACAACAAATGCATGAATCACATCTTGGTTGCATGGGAGAACCGTTGAAATAATTAAAATGATTAAACGATTTATGTAACATCAGCATCTTTATTTATGTTATTTTTATACTGAATCTCCATCGTAACTATAAGCTACAAATGTTGACAGGTTTCTCCTGCTTGCTCTTGTTTTTACCAAAACAATCTATTTGGAATAATATATACACACACACACACACACACACACACACACATATATATATATATATGTGTGTGTGTGTGTGTGTGTGTGTGTGTGTGTGTGTGTATAGATAGTTATGTGACAAGTAAGTATGTTTTGAAACAGTGAGCGAGTTTGAAATTAGAAATAAAAGCTGTCGCCATATATTTGACTAAAGAAATTTTAGCCCGATAGTGGGGTTTAGAACCCTCTAAGAAATGGAGAACTAAATGTACTATATTATATAAAATACATGGTGAACTGGCGTATACCTTCCAAGGTACTCAGAATTTCCCAACGATTGTTGATTTTGCCGTATGCAGCTGATGAACGAGGCAACACTAACTTTCTTCAGGAAACTCTGAGTATCTAGGAAGGTATACAAACGTACCAATGCACCTACACGAACACACACACACAGACGCATGCAGACACACACACGCACACACATCCAGACATTCATACATACATGTCCAACCCAAATATACAGTGATTACCTCCCTTCCTAAACCTCTGTAACTCGTCAGATACCTCTTGACCACCAACTCTCCAAAATGGCTGACTGAATACGAACGTGTTTTTCTCATATTCCCCCTTTCCTTCTTCTTCTCACTCTTTGTCTTTCTATTTCATCTGTTATTTCTAATTCTGTCTTGTAAAGGACTAGTGTCCAAATTGTTAAGACTCTTTTCCTGATATTTCATGCGTTAAACTAATTTATTTCTTCAATGTGCTGTATTATTCTGTTTACTTTTTACACACACACACACACACACACACACACACACACACACACACACACACACACACACACACACACACACACACACACATATATATATATATCAACGTTTACGTGGGCCTCTCAAATTCGTGGGATTTCTACGTTGGATTTTCACCCTGAAACTGGATTTATACCCGGACTCTACTTGAACTACTACCTGGATGTATTTCGGATCACTGTATTTTTTCTTGTCTTTTGCATTACACCAATACCCCACGACTCACTATCACCTTTTCTCCACTATTATCTTCTGACTACTCCCTTCTCACATACATTCTCCACCTCACCATTCTATTTCTCTGTCATTTCCTTCCCACTTACTCTACCCTCCACCCGTGTGTTTTCGCATCTCCTTTCCACCACCTCACGTCGTTTTTTTTTCGTCACACCACTTGTCTCCCCCACACTCTCCCTACACTCAACCCTCAATCATGCCCAATCTCGAATCCTTCCTCCGCCAGCTCCATTCTACCCGAAACACTTCCTCCACCCTTTTTCCCCTATTTGCATCTATCCAACCACTTCTTCACAAAAAACACGCTACGATTGTCACATCACTTTTCTAAGCCGCTGTCTTCACCTCACTCCCCGAGGTTTCCGCCTCAACTTCCACCCCACCTCCTACTCCGCTCCCACCATTGAGCCCATCCTTACCCGCTCCTCTCTCCATCTCAAGCGAACGACCATGCGTTTCACGATCTCTCAAACCCGTTCTCACGACCGAGATCTACCCAAAGCTTACCTTATTCTTTCCACTACTTGCCACTCACTCTTGATATAATATTCTCTGCAAGGCAAATACAGGAGAAATATATTGGGCGGCGGGTTCCTCTGTATCAGGTTTGATGTGACAAAATCCTTTTATACGGTGAATGAGATGCGTGTGGCAAATACTAGGGAATGTAGGGTGCCCAACAAAGTTTATTAATATGTTTGTCCAATTGCACAGTGATATAAAAGCTCGGGTTGTCTTTAATGGAGAATTGTCCAATGAAATCCAAGTTGACGTTGGCGTGAAGCAAGTAGATTTCCTAGCTCCTACACTATTCTCAATATGTTTTGCTGTGATGCATTCCAGAGCCGCGCGAAGGGTGTTCTATTGCATGTTAAAACTACAGGAAGAATCTTTGATCTAAGAAGGCTCTAATTCAAGTCCAATGTGTTCCAAATACTAATTTGAGAACGCATGTGTGCTGACGACGTGGACTTTCTGGCACACTCAAGATGACATGAAACACATCATGGATTGTTTGTAGCTTCAGGTAATGCTTTTGGTATGAAAATTAATCTGAAAAGGCTAAGATAATGTTCACACATGCATCAGGGGAAGCATACATTGAGCCAAATATAATTGTTTCTACGTTAGACACAAGGCCAGCAATTACCCAGTGTATTACTGGTACTTTATTTTATCGACCCCGTAAGGATGAAAGGCAAAGTTAACCTCGGCGGGATTTGAACTCAGAATGGCAAGGGCCGTAACTCTATGCGCCAAAGCACGGCATCCGACACTCTACCAATACTGCCAATCCACCGCCTACATTGAGCCAAATATAATGGTGCATGGAACTAAGCTGGGTGTACTTTTGTTTACCTTGGTGTACTTTTGTTTACGTTGGCAGTGCATTTTAGAGGATTGGTTCGTTGGATGCGGAAATACACCTGTGCATTCAGCAGGCCGGTATAGCCTTCGTAAATCTCGAAAAGAGAGTGTGGGCGGATCATGGCATCAATAATAGAATCAAGATTAGAATTTACAAGGTCTGCGTACTGAGTGCTCTGTTGTACTCCCCAGAAACGCGGACAGTACATGGTAGACACCCCAGGCTACTTGAACACTTCAATCAAAAGTGTTTAAGAGACAATCCTGAACATCAAGTGGCAGCAAACATATCTGACATACAAATTCTTATAGATGCTGGATGCACAAGGATTGGATTTTCCATCATATCTCCTAAAATACGTTGGGAAGGTCATGTCATATGTATAAATGATGATAGAGTCCCAAAACAACTATTTTCAGCCAATTTCCCTTTGGGAAACGCCCTGAAAGTACAAACCAAGAAAAAGATGTAAAGATTGCATATAAAACAAACTTAAGGATCTACAGTTTGATGTTTAGAACTGGGAAGTGTTCGATTCAAAGAGGGCTGAAGGACATGTGAAGGAAGGCTGTGAATGTTTGAAGAGAGACGTCTCGACAATGAGAGACTTAAGCGTCAGTTTTGAATAGGCCACAGTATGAACCTCAATAAAAACACAGGAAGCTGGAGATGTGAAATGTGTGGTCGTCTAATGCTCTCTATGTCTGGGTACAGCACTCATCTAAAATTACATGAAAGATCAAATGTATGCAGCACTATCTTTTCTATATTAGGTGAGACAACATGTGTGGTGTGCAGAAACAATCTGCATATTGATTTCTGGTCTTAAAAGCCATATGAGGGTATATAAGTATGACATCCCACTCACAAACTGACCCAATCAATCCAATAGAGGCCACATTTTTTGTCTGTCACATTTGATGCAGATCGTGCAAATCTGCTGCTGGACTGAAACATCACCTAAGATGTCATGAACGGTCGTTTGGGGGTGGGGAGTGACGGTGTTGGGGTTTGCAGAGAGACGGCAATCAGCTGCAAAGATGAAGCGATCACCATGTATGTATGTATGTATGTATGTATGTATGTATGTATGTATGTATGTATGTATGTATGTATGTATGTATGTATGTATGTATGTATGTATATGTATGCATGTATGTACGTATGTATGTATCTACGTATGCATGTATGTATGTATGTATGTATGTATGTATGTATGTATGTATGTATGTATGTATGTATGTATGTATGCATGTATGTTTGTATGCATGTATGTATGTATGTATGCATGCATGTATGTATGTATGTATGTATGTATGTATGTATGTATGTATGTATGTATGTATGTATGTATGTTTGTATGCATGTATGTATGTATGTATGTATGCATGTATGTATGTATGTATGTATGTATGTATGTATGCATGTATGTATGTATGTATGTATGTATGTATGTATGTATGTATGTATGTATGCATGTATGTATGTATGTATGTATGTATGTATGTATGTTCTTCTGGTTTTATAATTTCACAAATTTTTGCCAATAGAGAGAGAATCGGTTTCTAACATAGACACAAGACTCTCTCATTCGAATTTACACAACATCAACTAGGTAGATATGTATGCTTGTCTGCATGCATGTGTATGTATGGATGTTATTGTATGTGTGTATGTGTATGTTTTGAGTTGTATGTGTACATGTGTATACGCTTTGTATCTGTACATGTGTATATGCAGTTATTAGATGGAAAATGTTTTGAATGTTTTACATATTTTTACTGTTCCGTTAATGGATTGTACTTGTAATTTCCTGTATGTATGTATGTATGTATGTATGTATGTATGTATGTATGTATGTATGTATGTATGTATGTATGTATTATGAATGTATGCATGCATGCGTGCGAGTGTGTGTGTGTGTGTGTGTATGCATGTATGTATGTAAGTACACTTGTACGTATGTAAGTATATATAAATGTATGCATGTATATATGTATTTATTTGTTTAATCAATTTAAACGATCATATAGAGCTAGTCAGTCATGGCAGATTAGAGGAGGTATCTAGTAACTTACTTAAACTTAGAAGCTCCCACGTCTTGAGAGGCATGATTTCGCCAAAGTGCTCCAATGACCACGGTCAGTTGCATCTGGAAATACATCGAACCAACTTTTGTTGGCAGATTTCAGGTTCCTGTCGATTGTCTGCCGCCAGTTAATCTAGTGACGTCCTCTTCGCTTCTTTTCTTGGGAGTACAAATATAGGACCTGATTAGCATGTCTCTTACAAGCCAAATCAACGCTTGCACATGATGTTAGACACACGTTGTTAGTAGGTTCGTTGACTGACTTCCACCACTCCGTTTAGTACCACCACGCGACTCCTGGGTGCCGTACTCGCTCTCCATTCATTTGCAAGCATTTCAAAAATTTTCGCTTGACTGGTTTGAGGCTACCGTCCTCTCTGTAGTCGCAAAGACTCTCAAAAGGGATCATGAGGTCTGTCCTTCTCTCACTGACTAAGTAGTTAAAAGAAAATCTGGTTTTCTCACTTTCAACGGAATAGGGAGTGATTAAAAAGGATTTAGTTGTCATCTTTAGCTGGTCGAAGTACCATGTAGTGGTCTCTATATTGGCACGTGTGTGAAATAACGGTGTAGGTTGGTGAAGGAATTATACTCTAATCATTTACATTGATTTTTCGCCAGTGTTTCGAGAGCAATCTACAATGTTCTGTGTACGGTACATTCCAATTATCGAGTGACTAAGTAATAGGCTTTTTTTTCATAATGAAATTAACGATAATCTAATTTTTATCAAGTATTATGTTTTCTTGTTGAAGGAAAAGTTGTAGATCAGACCTTAAGATTTTAACACGAATACTGAACAAACTCTAAGTGCAGCTAAAGTATGATTACAAAAATATGATTTTCATATCTTACACGTTCATCAAGAAAAATCATATTTCCTATACCCCCACCCCATATATATATATATATATATATATATGCAAACACACACACACACGCACACACACTTATATATATATATATATGTATGTAAATGTGTATATTTATGAGCATAAACTGTATACAGTATTCATATTAAAAAACTGCTTTCATACAGTTAATATTGTAAGAAAGAAATTGTTGATTAATTATTGTATTATTGGGAAGACCGAGACTTTTCGTTCTTCAGGATTGGTTTATACTTATGGCATTAACGATGATTTACATTATTGCTGTTGTGTGTATATATCTATATATTTATATGTGTGTATATATATATGTACGTATATATATATATATATATATATATATATATATATATATATATATATATATATATACGTACATATATATATATATATATATGTATATATATATATATATACATATATATATGTGTACATATATATATATATATATATATATATATATATATATATATATATATATATATATATATATGTATGTATGTATGTATGTATATATATATATATATATGTATATGTATGTATATATATATATATTTATATATATATTAAAGAATACACAAAAACACACGTGCATACACACGCGTGCATAAAAACATAAACATTCAGATACACACATGTATATTCGTACATTCACACACACACGCAGACGCACACATCCATACATAAACCCACAAATACACTTATGTGTAAACACATGCACACAACATGACCCAAATTAATTCACAGGCACACACATGTGTACATAAACACACAAACGTGCACACACAAACAATGCGAAAAAGTCACAGACACATGTGTAGATACACGCGCACAAAACATATAAATACACACACATACAAATACATACACATGCACTCACACATAAAATTTCACACATAAACATACAGACGTCCATAACCTCAAACCCGTTTCTACTTCTTAAACGTGAAACCAATAAGACTGTTTTACATCCATGTGTTTGTCTTGTCACTTCTTGAACTATATATTGGAATGTAACATAAATTCCCACCGTTGTTATAAGACTTCGTAATAAAGAAAAGGCGGGAATATATGTTACAACTCGATATATGAGAGAGGACCGAAGTGAGAAAGTGAGTAGACGAAGAATCAACTTCAGTATTAGACTGATGTTTTTTT
>OZ024741.1:52544860-52569860 GCA_964016885.1 Eledone cirrhosa
ATCAGGATGAATTAGCATATATAACAACGGGGTTGGAACATGTAAAAAGGGGTGTGGAAGGAGTATTTGCTGAGCAGTAAGTTACGTAGACAGTATGTGCATTCAAAGGAGGGGAGTGAGGGTGGTGACCGTAGAAAAGGCGGGTTGAGGCAGACTCGAGGATTTAGAAGACAATCTTTAGTTAAACTAATAGAATCAGTGTGACTATGTGTCTGTCCGTTAAACATGTACACGATGTCCGGACACAAAGAACAAAACACCCACTGTTACTGCATCCGTTTCCCTCGCTGGCCCCCTCTCATGATGTAGAATGACTCACTGGAGAGATCATGAAGGATGTGTATTATATGGAAATGGGGAAATGGAATGTTGTTGGTTAGGTGACAGTCATGAAGTGAGGGGACAGTATACATTCAATACCAAGGGAGACCACAAAGACGACTTCGAAAACAATAGGGAGGGTGCTCACATATAATGTGAGGTATCACCCCAAATGTTAATATTGGATTTCAAAGGCATGATCACGCCCACAGAGGTCCTAAATCAGCCTCAAACTAGCTCCAAGTTAGCTCTAACCGAACAAGCGCCTGATAATAAAGCATTCCAGACGTGACTATCACGTCTTCCTTGTGCAGAGAGCCGGAGGCCATATTACCCAATGCATTCTTTGCTAAGATGTGACTAGATGGAGATTTCGCTGCTATATCTAACAGGCTGAGTGACCACAGATACTCTCTCATTTGCTCGTACTGCTGATGCTGGTAAATGAAGGTGGTTGTGCTACTGATGTCAGTGTAGATGGTGTTTACTTTGTTGTTGTTCTCTCTTGGTTTCTTCATTTCCTCTTAACCATCTCTGATTAAATCTTCCTTTAGAGGGTTGCTCTAAGATCTAAGGCCGCTTGCTATAAATTCTGTTTGCTCCGCCATTTTACGTAAACGGATCAAAGGGTATTCCAGGATTGTTCTCGTCCAGCCGCCTTTTGTTTACTGCACCGTCGCCACCCCACCATCAGCTGTAACACACCCACCACTACCACCGCCACCACCCATCTACATGAATCACACCAACATCATCGCCATCACCATCCAGTAAACAAGAACATACGTACACTGGCACTTACCAGTATACACACTCTACAATCAACATCTCTCCCTCTCTCTCTCTCTCTCCCTCCCCCTCTCTCTCTCTCTCTCACATACACACAAACACACACAGACATGAGTAAACACACACATACGCACTCCCTCTACATACAATAACACACACAGCGACCATTACTACAAACATCACAAATGCGTACACAGTAATAATAATAATAACAACAACAAGAGTAGTTTCGCTTTTATATTATCCACATACAACCAGATATACACACAGGCTCACCCCCCCCCCATATATATATATATGTATATATATATACATACGTGTATGCATGCAAATATGCATGTGTGCATCTGCTTATGTCTCTCTTTCTCTCTCGCTACACACACACACACACACACACACACACACACACACACATATATATATATATATATATATATATATATATATATATACATGCGTACATACATATAACGGACACACACGTACACAAAATCAAACATGTAACTACATACACAATTGGAAAGATACTTATGCCCCTTCCCTTACACACAAGCATCATCATCATCACCAACAGCAATATCACTGTCATCATAATAACAACAACACTAAAACAGTAAACAGCAGTACAAAGAGCACAGGCCCTACTACAACCACTACCAATTCCATGCCACTACCACTACCACTTTCATTATCACTACCACTGCCGATACTAACGCCTCCACCGCCACCTCAACCAATTCCATCACCAATATCGCCATCGCAATTACAAGTAACAAAACCGACTCTAACACTCCTACTATTACCACCACCTTCACCACCACCGCCGCCACCACTGCCGCTGCTCCCAACCACCGCCAACGCCACTGCCACCCTACCACTGCAGCTACAACAACAATAAGAAAAAAACACCAACACAGCACAGTCGACAACACTGCCGCCACTAGCTACACCACGACTACAACAACACTAACGCTAACTTCAACCATACCTAAACCATCACCTTCACAACTACTTCCACTACCACTACAACAACCATAACTCCCGCAACCTTCTCCTTCACCACCAGCACCCCTAACAACACCACGACCACCATCAATCCTCCCCTCCCTCAACAACAAGAACAACTACACCACCGCCAGCCAAGAAAAACCATGAGAATTTGACATGAGGGAATGTCGGAACTCTCTAACTCCACCCCTATAACCCCCACCCCCCATGAACATTCATCCTTCATCCTTAATTATTCAATAAGCTATTTGAACGAAGCTAAAATCGAGTGATGGATTCTTCATGCATGAACGAAGCTCGTTGAAATTTATCCTAGCATGTTTTATATCTGACATCATGGCGGATGTCTCTATATGTGTGTTGCGATATAATGCCGCAGCCATTTTCTTAACAACCAGTTGCTTTTCCGTCGAAAGCCAACGATTTCACAAGGAAACATCCCTTTTCCAAAAGCCATCCCCACTAACACTCCACTACTTCCACAACCCCACTATTACAATAAAAACTAATACCAGTGTCAGTGACAGCAACCTCAAACTCCACCACCACCACGGAAACAACCACAATTATTATGACTACTACTACTACCACCATCACCACTACCTCTACCACTAACACCAGGACCACCAACAACAATTCTACTACAACCACAATCCCAAACACCATTGTCCATACCACCATGGCAACTACAGCAATTACGACTACTAAGAATACTACTACCACTACCACTACTCTTACTACTGACACGATACTACTACAACCACAATTCTAAACACCCTCCTCACCTCCAATGCAACCACCGCCACAACTATTTCGACTAGTATGTCTACCACCATCGACACCATCTCCACCACCAACACCACCACCACCACCAGCACTACCCCACTAACATAAGCATTTCTAATACTAACACTACTACAATCACAATCCCAAACACCACCATCTTTACCACCACGACAACAAATAAAACAATTACGACTACTACTACTATCACAACCAACACTATTCCTACTAGTAGCTTCAACATTACTACAACCTTAACCTAAACACTAACATATATACCACAACGGCAACCACTACGACAAACACCACAACAATTACAACTATTATGACTACTACTATCACCAGTGGAGGCGCGTTACGTAGTGATGAAGGTGTTCATAATATCGTGGGTTCGTTTCCTCTTTAAGCAAAGCACTCCATTTCCCGTTGCTCCAGTATACTCAATTGAAAATGAGTACCAGCAATAGCTGGGGTTTAACCCTGCGATGGATTGGCGTCCTGTCCAGGTGAAGTCTTGTACTCTCAGTCGCTTTACGCAATGCTACCGGGATAAGAACCAGCCTAACGAGCCTTAAATGGCTTAAGACAGACTTTAGACTAGATTTTAGACTATCACTACCACTATTCCTACTACAAACATCGGAATGCCCTGGCTAAAGATGCCTCAACATGTGCAGAGGCTTTGGATTCTGCAAATATTCCTAAATGGTAAACAGATGTCGGTGCCCTTTGTTACGTACGCCCTTCGACAGATCGACTTATCGACTGAGCTGCATTAGCAATGTTGTCAAGCGCTCACAGCCCTCTATCAGTCAGATAATGTGGTCAGTGGAGTCTCCACGTTAGCCTTCTATAGAGGACTGGCGGTGGGCAACTGCAACGGCGTTCTCGGGTAAATTATTTGCGTCGACGAGAACGAACGTGCCAATCTGTTACAGAGGACTTTCGGTCCGCAGCCTATAAATATCTTGCCTGTAAGTGCTTCCGGGATGGGGTCACTTGCAGTACTACCGGGGAACTTTGCCAGTTCGGGATAAACTCTATGGGCATGGTAGTGCCTTTAGCCGGGCCTGTCCGAGATGCGCATAGGGCGACGAAACCTACTCGCACACATCCAGTGTCAGAGCATTGCTGATATGTGGGTCTTTGTCGAACACCTGCTGTAGTGTGTAGGACGAATCCGACTATCAGCTGAGTCCATTGTGAAGATCGCTCCGCCACCTTCCTTTAGAGGAAGACCTTTCTTTTTATCTCTCTGGTGGCCATGGCGAAAGAGGTTGTACGGAGAACAAGTTTGAAAGGGTTGAAGACCAGCACTTTCCTCTTCGATAAAGCCCAGATTAACTTTGTAAGCATTCACTTGAAGAGAAAAATCAGGGTAGAGGGAGAAGTGCTGCTTTCCAGTCAGTTTGTTGTAAGGTGGGTGTGAGAGGCGACCATTTCCGAAGTGAATGGACCCGCTCTGAGTGCGTGCCTTAGAATGGAGGAAGACAACTGTGACACTTGCCATAAAGATCAGGGTACTCATAGTTTTACGGAGTTTTTTTCTACAAGCAAATCTCGTCTCCTTCCTTTTCAGGAATTCCCTTTATTTAATTTTTATTGTTACCTTTCTTTTTCACTATTGTTAAATCTGTTTTCACGTAAATCCTACATACCAACACACACACGTTTTCGTCCTGTGCCGTCCTAATGTTTTTCTTAATATTAACCCTTGTGGTGAATAAAGAAAGCATTATTATTGATAAGGAGTATTGTAGATTGGCAGTATCGGTAAAGGGTCGGACGCGATACTTTGACGCATAGAGTTACGGTCCTTGCCATTCAGAGTTCAAATCCCGTCGGGGTTAACTTTGCTTTTCATCCTTACGTGGTCGATAAAATAAAGTACCAGTAATGCACTGGGTATTTGCTGGCCTTGTGCCAAAAATAGAAACGATTATTATTGTTGTTATTGTTGTTGTTATTATTATTATTATTATTATTATTATTATTATTATTGGCGACCTACGAAGTAAATCGTATCATTGTGAGCTCCGCAAAGGTTTGTTATTTCCGTTTGTTAAAAATTGTCATTTATGGAAAATTTTATTGTTAACTGTTTATAAGCGCACATACATTGTTTTCCGAAAAGGACACCCAAAAAGATTGGGGCCTTGTGCCCAAAATTTAAACTTTTATTATTATCAAAAATTTCTTTGAAAAAAAAATGGCTAATTCACCTCTGCACCAAGCAGCTGAAGGCCTTCCTCACAAATTAACACCTCACACCGACACCACCATTGTAAATGTTACTACATTTGCCAACACAAAAAAAAATATAAGCAGTAGCAATATTTTAAATTTGTCTCAGGCAGACATTCATTTCCCGCCATTACCAATGAGTGCAGGTGTTAAAGCCTCCACCACCACCACCACCACCGCGACAACCACCACCCCCACCACCGCGACAACCCCCACCCCCACCACCGCGACAACCACCACCCCCACCACCACGACAACCACCACCCCCACCACCGCGACAACAGAAACAAAAGAAGAAAAAAATAAATTAACTCGTGATGTCGAAATGAAATCAAGCAAAATGGACTCTTCCCCACCAAAGACGACTGACGTCACCACCACCACAACTGAAACTAAAATTAATATTAACACAAATAACGATAGCAACAACAACAACAACAATGACATTATAAAACCGACCCTCAGTTTCGCCAGAGTAGCAAAACAGTTCGAAGCATTTACGGTAACTCAGGATGATTTAGAAAATGCCAAACAAATGGTAAAGAAAGATGGGTACAGGGTCAGCCCCCCCCCACCTAATAAAATGTAGCATCGGCGCCTATGCACCGTGTCGTATAGAACAATAAATGTAAAATCGCGCCGAGTGGAACGGGCATCCGAGTCCCAAATCCAAAAAGCTTTGGGACATGTGTGGGCAAGAAAAAGCCACATCAGACGTGGGCAAAAGTATGGAACCGTGGACGTGTTCTTTGAAACACCAGAGGAGGCTAGAGAACACTCCATGGCCCCATTAAGAAGTGACGACTTCACACTCGTCCCAAGCTATTGTGGCCAGAGACTCGTAAAGATCAGGGTGACCCACGTTCCACCGGCCATCGAAATTCCCTGGCTAATAGCGGCCGTCCTCGCCGGCATCGAAGCCAACACAAAAATAATAGCAATAGCAAAAGAAAAGCAGGAGAACTGGTCCGGATATGGGATGGAGCTCCTGATCCAAGCGGACCAAAAAAGCATTGAGGAGATCCCAGAGGTAATAGACCTCACTGACGGCAGCCACCTTACGGTAATTGTCGAAGGCAGAAGGCCTAGGTGTGTCGTTTGTGGTGAAGGAACCCACCTAAGGGCTTTCTGTCCTCAGGCTAAAAGGTTGAGGCCACCTCTCCTACTCACCCCAGTGACACAACCATCAACACCACCAGTAGCAGAGATGGCAGCAACAACTGTAGCAGCAACAACAGAAGCAACTATAACAGCAACAACCCCAGCAACAGTAGCAAAACCAACACCACCACCACCACCAGCAAAACCAACACCACCACCACCCAACGCTTCAGAACTAGCACCAGCGCCTACACCATCCACCACGCCACAACCAAAATTAACGCCTGTGGAGGATTTTCCACTCCCCGGCCTATCACAACTGGAGACAGATTGTGACGACGAGGAGTGGGAAACGATATCCGGAAAAAAAAAAAGAAACCAAAAAAGAAAAAATTCTCTTCCTTCCCCCTCCAAAAACAAAATACAGAGGGAAACAAATAAACTAAGAAACAAAAAAGTTAGGACAGATATGCCACCATCCACACCAGCATCACCAACCCCATCAACCCAAACACCAACACCATCACCATCATTAACCCCAACACCACCATCACCTACACCACAAAAGTCACCAAAATGCGAAACAGAAACAAACCCACAACAAACGCAAACAAAACAAAACAACCAAAACGATACACACTACACAGCATTAAATTTGAACAACAAGCAATTATTACACTACATCCAACACAACACCAGCATCACAGAAAAAGACTACACAACAACCCCAAAATTCACACCACCTCCACACATACAAATCACTCGCATCACACAGAAAACGTACATGACACTAAAACAAAAATTCCCCAAAGACATCGGAGACTTCCGACAAGCACTCTCCAGGAGGATTTATAAGGACATCCTTCCTGAGGAGGCCACAAGCAGTGAAAAGGATGGAAAAACCGTCCTTCCCCTACGAGAAGTAAGGTAAGTGGTCTTTCCCATCTTTTCCACTCCTTTTCAACATGACCTCACTCAGAATAGGCAGCATAAATGCGCGTGGCTTGGGATCGTCATGGAAGCAGGGCCACCTGCTCAACGACCTCAGGTCACTAAACATAGATGTAGTGGCCATCAGCGAGACCAGAATCTCCGAAGCACAGGCTTTCGCACCGATCTTCGGCGGCTACGATGTGTACGCATCTCCCAGCCGTCCGGGATCGGGGGGAGGAGTTGCTGTGCTTTTTCGGAGAGGTTTGGATCTTGCCATACGGGCCATCTTCCTGGACCCAGAAGGTAAGTTGGTGGTGCTGGACGTGACCAGCGGAGACGGGCAAGCTTTCAGGTTAGTGGCCGTCTATGCCCCGACAGGAGCAGAGCGGCCTGATTTCTTCCGGCGTCTGGAGACCTTTCTTGGAACGTGCCGCTCTTTAGTGTTAGTGGGCGACTGGAACGGGATCTTAGATGCACGCTGGGATTGTGTGGGATTAGTGGATAGGGAAGGATGGTGCAAGAGTCTCACCAACCTGCTCAGACGTTTTGAACTGTCTGACAGGTACCGAATGGATTTCCCGAATGTACCAATGTGGACTTGGACAAATCGCATAGGGTCATCCAGATCATATCTAGATAGAGTATTTTGTAGGGAAATAGATAGGTCTAGCATAGGCTGTCCACAATTCAAGATAGTCAGCTACACGGACCACAAATTCGTGATCTGTGTGCTTGACTTAGATAGGCTTCATAGGCGAGGACCTGGCTACTGGAAGCTAAACGCGTCCTTACCAGCGCGCAAAGCCTACAGATACCGGATTAGCGAACTAGTTAAGCGGGCGTTGACCGGGGCCATCGTCAACAACAAGTGGTGGTTTGCTCTGAAAAGAGCAATTAGAATAGAGTCCATTAGGTTTAGTAAGACTTTAGCAATAGAGAAAAATAGAGCAGGAGAACTAGTTAGAAAATTAGACGAGGCGCTTAGCAAAGGCATCGCGACCGACGTATTTGCGGCGAAATTGGCCCTTGACCAATTCTTCAATGCAAAGCACGAAGGCTGCGTTGTCAGAGCTAGGGTACGTGCTCTCAGACACGAGGGGACGAAAGCCGTTCAATGGGCCCGAGTGGCGGAGGCGCGTCGTGGCAACAAAGCCACGATCCGGTCTTTAGTGGACCACGACGGGCGCATGCTACTCGATCCCGGGCAAATGTGTGAAGCTTTTCAGCGACACTTCGCTCAACTGTTCGGGGGCAGTGGCGGGCCGGATCGAGGGATGGACTTTAGTGTCTACCTCGACGGACTGCCGCGGCTTTCGGCCACTGAGGCGGAGTGTTGCGAAAAGCCGATAACAACCGCTGAAGTACGGGAGGCAATGACTAGTTGCACAAGGGGTAAATCGCCTGGTTTGGATGGTCTGCCCTATGAACTTTACGTACAAATGCCAAACATGTTCGGAGGCCTCTTGGCGGACGTCTACTGCAACTGGCAACAGAACGGGAGAATTCCCAGCTCTGTGAGCCGAGGAGCGATGGCGCTGCTGAGAAAGGATCCGAACAAGGGGGATAACATAGATAATTTTAGGCCCATTACTCTGCTAAACACAGAGTTCAAGATTTTGGCAAAGGTGCTAGCAAAGAGGTTGGCGCGTGTCGTTGGTGGTCTGGTGGGAGAGGCTCAGACATGCGCCATTGCCGACAGATCCATCCCCGACAACCTCCACCTCATGCGATACATCGTAGAGAGGGTAGCTAGGGAACCTGGCACGGGTGGGTCCATGATCAATTTAGATCAGTCGAAAGCTTACGATAGGGTCGACCATCGTTACCTAGCGGCAGTCCTGAGGGCGGCTGGCTTTGGGCCCGTCTTCAGAGGCTGGATCGCTGCCATGCACAGCGACATCTGCTCTGTGGTGAGAGTGAACGGTCACCTTTCGGAACCGTTCAACATCATGCGCTCGGTCCGCCAAGGATGTGCCCTCTCGTCCCTATTGTACGTATTGACTCTCGAGCCATTACTGCACAAACTGGAGACGTTGAGGGGGGTCCCGCGCGAACTAGGATGCGGAAGATCCGTGTCAGCATATGCCGACGATGTCACCGTAGTGGTGTCGAACGCCAAACACATCGAGGCGATCGGCACTACACTAAGAGAATACGAAGCGGTGACAGGAGCAATGATCAACCAGTAAAAGTCAGTGGGCCTGCAGCTCGGCACCTGGAGAGGCAGGTCCATGCCGTCCAACAGCGTAATCGGGCGCTGGACGGACGGACCGGTTAAATTGCTAGGGGTCTGATTCGGTCCAGACCTCCAGACGGACAAAAACTGGGACGAGGTGACGAGCAGGGTGGCTTCTCTCACCCAGAAATGGGCCGAGAGGAAGCTATCCCTGAAAGGTCGAGCGGAGGTGGCGAATGCGTACATCGCATCCGTCATCTACTACCGCCTGACCGTCGTACCTTGTCCTAAGCCCCGCCTGACTGCGCTGGAGCGTTTGCTGTTTCGCTTCTTGTGGAAGGGACGCGCTCCGATGGTCAGGCGGTCCATCTGCTGTCAACACCCGCTACGTGGAGGGCTGGGCATGCCGTGGCTGATGATGCGCAGACACGCGCTCAGGCTACGACATCTCCACCTCTTCCTCGAGTGTGATCAGGTGTGGTCGCCGTTTGCTAGACACGTTTTCCCCCAGCTCGTCTCCTTGACGGAGCTGCAGTCCTGGGTCAAGCGAAGACCGATAGGGAGCGCTTGGAGACTGGAATGTCTTCAGGCGCTCACAGCCCTCGACCAATCGGGCAATGTGATCGGTGGAAACTCCACCTTGGCGTTCTATAGGGGATTAGTGGAGGGGTAGAGCGACGACGTACTTGGAGAAACTCTAGGCGTCGACGAAAATCAACTAGCCAATCTTTTCGGAAGGACTTTCGGGCCGGGGCCTATGGACAACTTCCAGAAATCCCTGGCCTGGCAGTGCTACCGAGGAGCTTTGCCAGTTCGGGATAAACTCTACAGGCATGGAGGTGCCGTCAGCCGGGCATGTCCGAGATGCGCGCAGGGCGACGAAACCGTCCTGCACGCACTCGTCCAGTGTCCGAGCATTGCTGACTTGTGGGTTTATGTCGAACACCTGCTGTCACGTGTAGGACGGATCCAGCTATCAGCTGAGTCCATCGTGAGGATTGCCCCGCCCCCTTCCTTTAGCCGGGAAGGGCAGGCAGTTTTTATCTGTCTGGTAGCCATGGCGAAAGAGATAGTATGGTGGACACGTTTGAAAGGGCTGAAGACGAGCACTTACCTCTTCGGTGATGCCCTGATTAACTTTTTCAAATTTCATTTGAAAAGGAAAATCAGGGTAGAGAGGGAAGTGCTCTCTTCCCAGCATTTTGTTGAAAGATGGGTGAGAGAAGCAAGTATGGCCCGAATGAATGGGCCTTCTCTGAGTATGTGTCTGTAAATTAAAGGTGGAAAACTGGGAGAGGGCACTTGCCCTGGTGGTCAGGGCCACTGTGGTCTTTTAATGGGCTTTCTCCACAAATGTCCCTCGAAGTCTCCCCCCTATTGGGGAATTTTTCTTTGTTATTTTTATTTCATCCTCTGTTTTTTACACGCAGAAATGCCCATTTGTACCGTCCTGTATTGTCCTGTACTGTCCTTAATGTCTACTTCATGTAAACCCTTGTGGTTAATAAAGAAAACATTATTATTATTATTATTATTATTATTATTATTGAATGCCATAGTTGACGGAGACTCGGCTCTGTAAGGTATAGTAATTTTTAACCGCTATAACAATTGTAAATTGTTTAAAACTTGAACTAAATTGTAGATAAAAACACCCTCCTACTCGTGAGAGGGGTCTTTCTGCCCGTTATTTGGCCCTTCGGGGTTAAATAACCGCTTATTGGGGTTTTTTGCCCAATATTAATTTTAAACCGTAAAATGAAACATGGCTACAAAAAAGAATTTTCACAAGTCACTCCCACTCTTTCCGTCTTCTTCTTCCTCAATCGTCACTACATCAGAGAGAAGATTGTCTCTCTCTCTCTTCCTTCTCTAAATGTGTCTCCCTTCTCTTTCGCAAGCGACGCCAGTAAAGAAAAAGAAAAATATAGTTTCTGATAGTTTCCAAGAGCACGTGCAAACCGAGGAACATTTCTCCACGACGACGACAACGACGAAAAATGTGTGCGGTAAATACGGAAAGCCATTTCATTCGTCTGACTTCATGAATAATAGCAGTAGCAGCCGTAAAAACAGCAGCAGCAACAACAGTGACAAGGAAAACAATAGTAGCAGCCGCAACAGCATCAGCAGCAGCATAAACAACAACACCATTAGCAGCAACAGCAACAACAACAACAACAACAACCACAGCAACAGCGGCGGCGGCAGTCAGAGTAGCAGGAGCAACAACAAAAGTAACAGCAGTTTTGACGACAACAACAACAACAAGAAAGAAAAACCAATCTCGTTTGCAGGTATCGGAAAGAACCTGGAAACCATCCTCATAACAAATGAGGAATTACAGGAAGCAAAGAAGATGGTCACGAAAACCGGACACCGAGCAATCTGCAAGGCAGCCGAAAAGTTTTTCGAAACCCAACAGCACTGTACGGTCACGTACCGTACAGTAAGCACAAAATCCCGTAGGGTTGAAAGAGCTACAGAGGCTCAAATACAAAAAGCCTTAGGGTTTGTGTGGCAGCAGAAAACGCATATCACCCGAGGCAAGAAATATGCCACCGTGGACGTGCTTTTTGCCACACCCCAGGAGGCAAAGGCTCAATCCTTAGTGATGCTAAGGAGCGAGGAAATGGTGTTGGTGCGCTCCTACTGCGGGAAAAAAATTGTGAGGGTCAAACTGACACACGTCCCCTCCGGGATAGCCCCTTCTTGGCTGGCCGCGTCTGTCCTCGTCGGAATCGAGGACAAAACAACTGTACTGCAAGTACAGAAAAAAGTACGAGAAGATTGGGTCGGCACCTCCATTGAGATGTTAATCCAAACCAACCAGGAGTGCATCGAAGCTATCCCGGATGTGATAGACTTCGATAACGGCACTCAACTGCCCATAAGTGTTGAGGACAAACGCCCGTAATGCTTTCGCTGTGGGTCGAAGACTCACCTCAGGGCCTTCTGCAATGAGAAGACCCTGAGAAAGGAGAAAACACCCCTCCTTCCGAAACCGGCTCCACTGCTACCACCAACAGGACAGGCGGCAAGCACGAGGGATAGGTCCGTGGCACTCATACCCAAGCCACGGAAATCAAGAACAGCAACAGCAGTGGAAGTATTAACAACAACAACAGTAATACCAACTTCAGCTGCAACAGAGACTCCACTGCAAACATCACCAATAACAAAAAGTGAATGAGTGGAGCTGGTACCCCTCCCCGAATCGGACATGGAGTGTGAGGTGGGAGAGGGATGGCAAAAGGTCGCAAGAAGGCACAAACGCAGAAGCAGCGCAACGTCGCCTTCGAAAAGGGAGGAAAGAAATGAAAAAAGGCTAAAGGCTACTGCAAAGAGACTTCCAGCAGCAACACCACCAACACCATCACCACCCACACTAGCACCACCATCACCACCGCCAACAACAACAAGAACAACACCTTCAACACCACTACCACAAGCACCAACATCGCAAACACAACAACAAAACACACACACCCAGCAACAACGACAAGAAAATAGCAGAACCACACCCCACCCCAGAAAAACAAATGCACAGCAATAAATACACACAACAAGAAACTAATGACTTACATAATTGAACACACAGACATTTCACAGCACGACTACATAATACCAGCACCAATCAAAACACCAACGAACATAAGACTGGTAAGAATAGCACAGAAACAATACACAAACATTAAAACGAAATTCCCCAACGCAGTTGGTGATTTCAGAGACTTAGGAGGGACTCTCAACCGGAGAGTATATTCGGATATACTCATAGAAGAGCCGACGCCCAGCCGAAGGGACGATTCAACGGTCCCTTCACCAGACGATCAAGTGAAAAGGGATGGAGAAACCATCCTTCCTCTACGAGAAGTAAGGTAAGTGGTCTTTCCCATCTTTTCCACTCCATTTCAACATGACTTCACTCAGAATAGGCAGCATAAATGCGCGTGGCTTGGGGTCGTCATGGAAGCAGGGCCACCTCCTCAATGAGCTTAGGTCACTAAACATAGATGTAGTGGCCATCAGCGAGACCAGAATCTCCGAAGCACGGGCCTTCGCACCGATCTTCGGCGGCTACGATGTGTACGCATCTCCCAGCTGTCCTGGATTGGGGGGAGGAGTTGCTGTGCTTTTTCGGAGAGGTTTGGATCTCGCCATATGGGCCATCTTCCTGGACCCAGAAGGTAAGTTGGTGGTGCCGGACATGACCAGCGGAGACGGGCAAGCTTTCAGGCTAGTGGCCGTCTATTCCCCGACAGGAGCAGGGCGGCCTGATTTCTTCCGGCGTCTGGAGACCTTTCTTGGAACGTCCCGCTCTTTAGTGTTAGTGGGCGACTGGAACGGGATCTTAGATGCACGCTGGGACTGTGTGGCATTAGTGGATAGGGGAGGAGGGTGCAAGAGCCTCACCAACCTGCTCAGGCGTTTTGAACTGTCTGACAGGTACCGATTGGATTTCCCGAATGTGCCAATGTGGACTTGGACAAATCGCATATGGCCATCCAGATCATATCTAGATAGAGTATTTTGTAGGGAAATAGATAGGTCTAGCATAGGCTGTTCACAATTCAAGATAGTAAGCTACACGGACAACAAATTCGTGATCTGTGTGCTTGATTTAGATAGGCTTCATAGACGAGGACCTGGCTACTGGAAGCTAAACGCGTCGTTACCAGCGCGCAAGGCCTACAGAGACCGGATTAGCGAACTAGTTAAGCGGGCGTTGACGGGGGCCATCGTCAAAAGCAAGTGGTAGTTTGCTCTGAAAAGAGCGATTAGAATAGAGTCCATTAGGTTTTTTAAGGCTTTAGCAATAGAGAAAAATAGAGCAGGAGAACTAGTTAGAAAATTAGACGAGGCGTTTAGCAAAGGCATCGCAACCGACGTATTTGCGGCGAAATTGGCCCTTGACCAATTCTTCAATGCAAAGCACGAAGGCTGCGTTGTCAGAGCTAGGGTGCGTGCTCTCAGACACGGGGGACGAAAGCCGTTCAATGGGCCCGAGTGGCGGAGACGCGTCGTGGCAACAAAACCACGATCCGGTCTTTGGTGGACCACGACGGGCGCATGCTACTCGATCCCGGGCAAATGTGTGAAGCTTTTCAGCGACACTTCGCACAGCTGTTCGGGGGCAGCGGCGGGCCGGATCGAGGGATGGACTTTAGTGTCTACCTCGACGGACTGCCGCGACTCTCGGCCACTGAGGCGGAGTGTTGCGAAAAGCTGATAACAGCCGCTGAAGTACGGGAGGCAATGACTGGCTGCACAAGGGGTAAATCGCCTGGTTTGGATGGTCTGCCCTATGAACTTTACGTACAGATGCCAGACTTGTTCGGAGGCCTCTTGGGGGACGTCTACTGCAACTGGCAACAGAACGGGAGAGTTCCCAGCTCTGTGAACCGAGGAGCGGTGGCGCTGCTGAGAAAGGATCCGAACAAGAAAGGATCCGAACAAGGGGATAACATGGATAATTTCAGGTCCATAACTCTGCTAAATACAGAGTTCAAGATTTTGGCCAAGGTGCTAGCAAAGAGGTTGGCGCTTGTCGTTGGTGGTCTGGTGGGAGAGGCGCAGACATGTGCCATTCCCGACAGATCCATCCACGACAACCTCCACCTCATGCGATACATCGTAGAGAGGGTAGCTAGGGAACCTGGCACGGGTGGCTCCTTGATCAATTTAGATCAGTCGAAAGCTTTCGATAGGGTCGACCATCGTTACCTGGCGGCAGTCCTGAAGGCGTCTGGCTTTGGTCCCATCTTCAGAGGCTGGATCTCTGTCATGCACAGCGACATTTGCTCTGGGGTGAGAGTGAACGGTCACCTTTCAGAACCGTTCAACATCATGCGCTCGGTCCGCCAAGGATGTCCCCTCTCGTCCCTATTGTACGTATTGACTCTCGAGCCATTACTGCACAAACTGGAGACGTTGAGGGGGGTCCCGCGCGAACTAGGATGTGGAAGATCCGTGTCAGCATATGCGGACGATGTCACCGTAGTGGTGCCGAACGCCAAACACATCGAGGCGATCGGCACCACACTAAAAGAATACGAAGCGGTGACAGGAGCAATGATCAACCAGGAAAAGCCAGTGGGCCTGCAGCTCGGCACCTGAAGAGGCAGGTCCATGCCGTCCAACAGCGTCGTCGGGCGCTGGACGAACGGACCGGTTAAATTGCTAGGGGTCTGGTTCGGTCCGGACCTCCAGACGGACAAAAACTGGGACGAGGTGACGAGCAGGGTGGCTTCTCTCACCTAGAAATGGGCGGAGAGGAAGCTATCCCTGAAAGGTCGAGCGGAGGTGGCTAACGCGTACATCGCGTCCGTCGTACCTTGTCCTAAGCCCCGCCTGACTGCGCTGGAGCGTTTGCTCTTTCGCTTCTTGTGGAAGGGACGCGCTCCGATGGTCAGGCGGTCCATCTGCTGTCAACACCCGTTACGTGGAGGGCTGGGCATGCCGTGGATGATGATGCGCAGACACGCGCTCAGGCTACGACATCTCCACCTCTTCCTCGACGGTGTGGTCGCCGTTTGCTAGACACGTCTTTCCCCAGCTCGTTTCCTTGACGGAGCTGCAGTCCTGGGTCAAGCGAAGACCGATAGGGAGCGCTTGGAGACTGGAATGTCTTCAGGCGCTCACAGCCCTCGACAAATCGGGCAATGTGATCGGTGGAAACTCCACCTCGGCGTTCTATAGAGGATTAGTGGAGGGGAAGAGCGACGACGTACTTGGGGAAACTCTAGGCCTCGACGAAAATCAACTAGCCAATCTCTTCGGAAGGACTTTCGGGCCGGGGCCTATGGACAACTTCCAGAAATCCCTGGCCTGGCAGTGCTACCGAGGAGCCTTGCCAGTTCGGGATAAACTCTACAGGCATGGAGGTGCCGTCAGCCGGGCATGTCCGAGATGCGCGCAGGGCGACGAAACCGTCCTGCACGCACTCGTCCAGTGTCCGAGCATTGCTGACTTGTGGGTTTATGTTGAACACCTGCTGTCGCGTGTAGGACGGATGCGGCTATCAGCTGAGTACATCGTGAGGATTGCTCCGCCCTCTTCCTTTAGCCGGGAAGGGCAGGAAGTTTTTATCTGTCTGGTGGCCATGGCGAAAGAGATAGTATGGTGGACACGTTTGAAAGGGCTGAAGACGAGCACTTACCTCTTCGGTGATGCCCTGATTGACTTTTTCCAATTTCATTTGAAAAGGAAAATCAGGGTAGAGATGAAGTGCTCTCTTCCCAGCATTTTGTTGAAAGATGGGTGAGAGAAGCAAGAATGGCCCGAGTGAATGGGCCTACTCTGAGTATGTGTCTGTAAATTAAAGGTGGAAAACTGGGAGAGGGCACTTGCCCTGGTGGTCAGGGTCACTGTGGCCTTTTAATGGGCTTTCTCCACAAATGTCCCTCCGAAGTCTCCCCCCTATTGGGGAATTTTTCATTGTTATTTTTATTACATCCTCTGTTTTTGTTTTTTTACACGCAGAAATGCCCAGTTGTACCGTCCTGTATTTTCCTGTACTGTCCTTAATGTCTACTTTATGTAAACCCTTGTGGTTAATAAAGAAAGTATTATTATTATTATTATTATTATTATTATTATTATTATTATTATTATTATTATTATTATTTCCTTTTGAAAGATAACTTTTCAGCAGAAAAATTACATTTTTATATTCACAAAACTGACATAAAATGTAATTTAATAAATACAATTGAAATTCAATAATATTAGGCAAAAAAAAAAATACAGCAAATTGAAATCTCAGACTGTAAAATAGTTCCAATTATAGCTCTTTGGCCGTATCATATAATGGTTTCAACTATAGACAATGTGGCTTTTGCTTATGTGTTATGTGTTTTACTCTACCTGCTTGTAATCTGTTCAAACCATGTATCTTTACAGATGCCGCCATGTCTGATGGTCAGTAAATGTACGTAGTTACATTAAACGAACAGACTATATGTCTACCTCACCAGCCAGCTTGCTGGCGTGCAATTTTGTGCATGAAGGTAGTATTGCGCATGTAATGCCATTTTGCGCCAAGGATTGGAGAACTGCATTGTGGGTAAGATGTATTCAAAACGATAACAAAACAAAGAATGGACAGGAAAATGCACAGGTATCTTTCGACAAAAACAGATTTAGACACGTAAAAAATAACGACTAAAAATACATAGACAACGGACGTACCAGGTGTACAAGTTGTTAACGGTGACTGAAAACACGTACATTTTCTCCTCACCATTTTTTGTCAACATTTCTTCCTCTTTTTACTCTACTCCATATTTCTATTACTTATATATTTTTTATTCTATCCTCTGATGAAGGAATAACTGTCTGAAACGTTAAGACTGTTTTCCTATCAAACGTTAAACCAATATATTTCTCCATTGTTCTGTAACGTTTGCTGTGTTGTTTCCCGTCTACTTTCCGCATACAATATATATAGGAATATCCAGGAAATAGGAATATCCGTTTTATGTAAGCTAATTTACGTCAGTGTAAAATGAATAAGCGAAACAAAAAATTGAGGAGGCAGCTTACCGATTAAGAGACCCAATTTTCCTCGGATTTTGCCTATTTTCTTCCACACACACACACACACTCTCTCTCTCTCTCTCTCTCTCTCTCTCTCTCTCTCTCTCTCTCTCTCTCTCTCTCTCTCTCTATCTATCTATCTCTCTCTCTCTATCTCACACACACATATATATATATAGTATATTTATAGTGATATTGGGGTTTACCAATATAGATCCTGTAAAGATGAGAGAACCTCGATGCTATCCAGTTTCCTTGATGCAGCAGTAATTCAAAAACGGCTGAGGATTTTTCAGTCGTTGGAGATTCTGTTGTAGTCTGTTAGGCTATGGGTTGCAGGGTTCACAATTTATTAATAGAGTAAGAAAACCAAGTTCTACTTAAAATATATTTTTATTCCTACATATGTTTCAAAGTAGAGCGGTGGGGCATACCGCGATATATACGAGGTATCTGTACATCGCTCTACATATCTTCAAGAATTTACATATTGTTTGAAGCTTCAAGTGTATTACATACAAGACTTAGCTCCTACACAGTAGATGAAGTTCATACCATATCTACAAGCTTAATCAAAAGCAACAGTAAAACAGCAACGGTATAAAAAATAGTATATCAAAATATAGCACTTCTGTACATCCATACATTAACAGACCTATCATTAAAAATTAGAAGCAATATTGCATGAAAATATATGTGCAAATTGACCAGAAAAAGGAGGACAGTAGTTAGTTAATTATACGTTAGGCATATAAAATTACATAATAATAAAAAAAAAAGGAAAATACAGTTTATAATTTCATAAAAATCCTAGTTTAGAAATATTTTTTCCTGATAAATGACTTCCAACGATACAAAAAAAATCTTTAACAGGAAAAGCACAAGTATCACTCTTTCTATATTACACTTCACACGTGTTAATATTATTGATAATATAATACAATACCATGAAATAAAAATAAAAAAACAGAAAAATAGATAATTAAACAATTATTTTGCAGAATTATATAGATTTATATATTAGAATACCCTCCAAATATGTGTATAAAAATATACATAAAAAAAGCAATGTTGTAATTATTATTAATTTACCGGAACTGAAAATAGTTGTTATAATACTTAAGTAAATAAAAAAAAAACTACAATTTTACCCTGCATCTAGATGAAAAGTAGCTTCGCAATTTATGTTATTACTCTCCACTGACATAGTTTTGAAACTTATAACATTTATTTAGTACACAAGGTTGCGTTACTACCAAAACAAATCACACCGGCTAAATGGGCGGTATTATGCGGGTCTGAGGCAAATGTGTATTGTTCCTGGAGTATATCTTATTAAAGCCTGCTAGATGGTGTGCAGATTCATTATTAGCTCATAAACACTAGTTGTGCCTGTTATGTTAGATAGCTTATGTTATTGATAGATCAATTCAGCAAGACTCTAAATATCATAATTCTATGCTGGGTATAAGGAAGCAGTTTCTGTGAGGTAAAAGAAAAATATATTTAATTAATGTAACAGTAAGGTGGAATTATAATTCATACCCACTCTATAACAAACATAACAACTGAAGGGTCAAGAAAGGATTAGTATTAACAGGCATCCGAGACTTTCGGCCATGTGCTTAAGAGTACCATTAGAAATTAATAGTCAAGCCCAGGTATTAGTATGCTCAATCTCATACATGTTAGAGCGATTAGATTTTTAGGATTTAATAGATCATGCTTATATTAGTCAGGGCAAGTTCAGATGTTATCTCCATTGCATTAGGTAGCATGGGTGGGAAATCACTAGAGTTATCATATGTTCATTTCACCAGAACCTGTTGCAATAATAATATGAGTAATGATAAACTTTATATAAATAATAATTGTTTCTACTTTAGGAAAAAGGCCAGCAATTTGGGGGAAGGGAAATCGATTAAATGGATCCTAGTGCATTATTTGTGCTTTATTTATCGACCCCGTAAGGATGCAAAGCCAAGCTAACCTCGACGGAATTTGAACTCAGAACGTAAAGGGACATTAATATAAATAATAATAATTGTTTCTACTTTTGGCACAATGCCAGCAATTATCCTAGTGTATTACTGGTACTTTATTTTATCGATCCCGTAAGGATGAAAGGCAAAGTAAACCTCGGCGGGATTTGAACTCAGACTATAAAGGGCCGTAACTCTTTGTTGCAAAGCATGGCGTCAGACCTTCTACCGATACTGCCAAATAATAATAGTATTAAGGTGACTCCGAATTCACACAACCCTTCAATTACATATAATTGTAGAAACCGATCTACCTGTGGATGCTTATTCTTTTAATACACAGAGCCTCGTTAACACACCATTATAAACATGCTTTCGCAGAGACTGCCCCGCGGAGTAGAGGTTGGCTTGGTCCCTATCCCTGGATTAAGCCGCAAAATATATAACATTCATCCATCAATGCATCCATACGTACACACACATACAAGGCACACGCACTCACACAGACAATATACACACACACATACACACACATACACAGACACACACCAGTATTCAAATCAGTATTCCATATTTATAAGGATTTCCTATGCTTCAGTTTAGGTTTTACCTTTTCTAAATTAACGGTAGTACAGAAAATCCGAAAAACCTATAACACACACACACACACTCCCCCCCCCCTCTCTCTCTCTCTCTCTCTCTCAGTCTCACACACACACACACACCTCTGACAAAAGGCCTTCCTGCGCTGACACAGACCCACCTTTTGAAATATCTGTGACTATATCTTTCACCGTATATGTCTTTATTGAAGATAGTCGGGTGTAATTTGATTTAAATTTTGCTGCTATTTATGAACGTATATTTACATTTATTATAAAATTTATTCATACTATTTGTTATGATGTATGTTAATAATTTCTGCTTATGATACACACACACACACACACACACACACACACAGACACACACACACACATATATATATATATATACATATGTATATATATATATATATATATATGTGTGTGTGTCTGCGTATATATATATATATATACACCTTATAATATGGAAATATATTTAACTATTTATAGTAGTTTCGGAAATTGAAATTCTTTTCACTACATTGTTGAAAGTAGACAATACTATTTCATCTATACTTAAAACTTTCTTGCAATTTTAAAATTCAGTTTATGTCATTATATTATAATTTGTCTGAGACATCACAATTCAATTTAGTTATTACATGTATAGCTTTTGTCAATAATTCGTTTTATTTTTTATTTGTTTTCTAACTTGAAAACACATTTAAGCGTAATGGTATATAGTATTGGAAAAAAAAAATATATATATATATATATGACATATATGCCAGTATATATATATATATATATATATATATATATATATATATGCATATAGCGTACTTTGTGGTATTCGTTTCGGCTCCCAGCACTCTGAGCTCAAATCACGCCGATCAACTTTATGTTTCAGCATTTTGACGTCGATAAGTTCATATTAGAACAATGGGATTGATGAGTTAATATCTGTATACAACAACTACAACGGTACGCGATGGGGCCCAGCCACAGCCCCGGCGGACAGAATGGAGAAGGCGTTTCTCCGGAGGACGGCAAGGGAGACGCGCTGGAAAAGCCACTCCAACTAACGGGGCTCACACCTGCGGCTGGCTAGCTCAGCGCCTATGGTGGTGAGTAAGGAGGTAGCCCTCGGGCCAAGGACACCAGAAGTCTCCACTCCCAGGGGAACGATCGCAAACCTGCTGGAGAGCGACCGGTATTTGAGGAGTTTGGCCCTCTTAGCCCGAGTGCAGCAGAACCTGGGTCAGTCGCAGACTGCACCAGGTTGCGGCTGCAGAAAATGTCGGTGCAAGTGGCATCCCAGACGAGGGGTTTGCAAACGCGGAACGGGAAGATGGTCATGGCATCTGGTCTTTTGCCGTCCCCTCGATCCAGCCCCACCGGCTCGAGCTGGGAGGGGAAGCCTGCAGAGTCCAAGCCATGCTTAATGACCTCACTGTGGCGACAGGAAAGCGGGTGGAGGCTGAAAGAGTCCACGGTGGAACCGCAGCGACATTGGTGTGGCTGGCAGAGGCCGAGCCTCAGGGAAACGCCGATTCGCAGGCTATGGTTGTCTAGCTGCGTGCCAGTGGAGAAGGAGGGCAGGGCATGGAGCCAGGCACCACTGTGGGGTTTGGAGGCCGCACGAAAACAAGCAAGGCGGTGCTGGTCAAGCTGGCGCGTGATCCTGTCTGAGGCCAGGCTGCACTGGATGGCATCCCAAGTGCGTTGGGGGGACTTGCCGTCAACAGGGGGGGGGGAGGAGGAGGGACGTGTACTGGGCTAAGTCCCAGCCGGTCCCACGTCTCACAGGCGGCCTCACGTTCTCTGAACACAGAGGGTTCTGTTGTGTTTTGAAGAACCCTGCTGACGAGGATGCGGCACGAGGTTACCGACGAAAGATACGCCGGCAAAGCTAGTGAGATCGGGGACCGGAGGCCAAGGCCGCCATACCTGACCGGTAAAGTGGGCTGTTGCCACCCTATGTCGTCAAACTTGACGTTGCATTCTGAAATCCTGTGAATCCATTAGACTTTAATATATATATCTAAAAAAGTCTAAAGTCTGTCTTCAACCAGAAGGATCAATTGTCCGGTGCTTAGCCCGGTTTCATGGCATGAAGCGACTGAAAGTACAAGAGTGCCCGCTGTACTGGACGTTAGTCCATCGCAGGGCGAAACGCCCAGCTATTGCTGGTACTCATTTTCAGCTGAGCAACATGAAATGAAGTGTTTTGCCCAAGAACACAACACTCAACCTAGGAATCGAACAAACGACATTATGATCGTAAATCCAAACCCTTACCACATGGCCACGTACCTCCACATTATATATATATATATATATATATATATATATACATATATATATATATATATGTGTGTGTGTGTGTGTGTGAGCGTGTGCGTGTGTGTGTGTGTGTGTATATATATAGTGTTAGAAGGTAAGGCGACACAAACAAGCGATGGACAGTTTCCCTTCGTCAGCTGTTTACTACGGATCACGGATATTTCGGCGCATTATAAACATGTCATCTAAGAGGGAACACAAGATAATGGCACATGTAAGTGAGTGACCGAAGAGAAAATAGATCAAGTTAAAAAAAATCGTTGGGTTTAAGCCCGGGGGAGCCATATTTACAGAGGGCCATATTTACAGAGGATCTAGATAAATTAAACGTCTATTCTCAGTGAAGTTAAGTGCAGAGAGAGAGAGAAAGACGGAGGAACCGGAAGTGCGAGTGGCTAGAGGGCAGAATGGTTATGTAAGAGGGGTAGAGAGAGATAGGGAGGAGAAGGGAAAGGGAGTTAATCCCAAATGGTGTACGACGCACGTGCAACCGGGACCGACAAACAAGCCACTGAGAAAGGGAGAGAGAGAGAGAGAAAGAGAGAGAGGGAGGGAGGGAGAGAGAGAGAGAGAGAGAGAGAGAGAGAGAGAGAGAGAGAGAGAGAGAGAGAGAGAGAGAGAGAAAGGGACATAGAATTGACGCGGATTTACCTAGCTCCTGTTATTATGGACCCCGGGCTTAAACCTAATGGCTTTTTTTTTTAACTTGATCTATTTTCTCTTCGGTATCTCACATGTGCCATTGTCATGTGTTGTCCGTTCTATTGGTAAGTTTACTTTTTCCTTTATTTCTTCTCTCTTTTTTCTTTCTTTCTCTCTCTTCGCTATCACCTCTTTCCCTCATGGTTTTCTGATAGATAAAAGGATATGGGCGCGCTACGGACAGATGTTCTGTTTATAATGCGTCGAAACATCCGTGACCCGCAGTAAACAGCTGACGAAGGGAAACTGTCCATCTCTTGTTTGTATCGCCTTACCTTCTAACACTCGTTATGAGTAACCACACAGACTCGCCATCCTCAATCCATATTTTTTTTGTATATATATATATATACAGTTAGAGATGATCCCGCTTAGAGTGAAAGCTGAAATTGTTTGCTTAAACAATTAATTTGTGTTAATAATATATCTCATAGCAGCCAAACTTATGGATGTCATCCAACCATGCTCGGGGTTTACTCCTCCTGGGTCTACTGCCTGTTGGTTTTCCCCTTAAAATATGTCCAATACCTGGTGTGGTATTTCGTGGTTAGTTCAGGAATGGAGGTAAATACTTCAATAAAGACGAAAGGCCGGATTCAAAATATTCCTTTAATATTGCGAAAGTCACAATACGTATTTCTATGGCCTGCTTACACCATCGGTTCGTCATAGTAGTCACACTGACTGCGTGCCACCTCCGAATAAATTCTATTCTCTGTTTATGTTTGCCTTAATTCAGTAATTGATTACTTAATATTTGCAATTTACACCTAATGACGTCACCAGAAGTCTTACGTCATGATCTGACGAAGTAAGCAGATCATAGAAATACGCATTGTGATTTTTGTAATCTTAAAGTATATACGACGAGGGGCCCAATTAGGTCCAAACATCGATTAAAGATGCTTATCATTTGTTCAATTTATGGGGACATTCGTATTTTCTGGCATGTTTACATGTCTACATATTAAAAATGTGTATATTTATAGTATTTATATACACATTGATGCAATAGGTGACCCACTCTGTATATACATATATAAGTTTGTTGCACACTTCAGCTGCTATCGCTCTTATTAATATGCAGTGAAAATACATACTACACACACGCACACATACTACACACACACACACACACACACACACACACACACACACACATATATACATTAGGATTTCACACACCGAAGTACTCATCCGTTAGCACACATATATATAGGTAAAGAGAGAGGGAAATAAGTATGTGCACACATAAACATACATACAGACACATAAAAATGCGCACATATTGACACAAATACACAAACACACAAGCACAGACACATATATATACACGTTCACACATTGCGGGCCATATTTTCACCGCATAAATCTCCTCCACGTATTGTACAAAATGAAATAGAAAAAAAAAGGCAAACGAGAAGAAGAATACGATAAGACACCATGTGGTGGTGGTAGTAGGGTCTTGGCTGTTAAAGGGTGAGAAAATG
>OZ024741.1:52572360-52589860 GCA_964016885.1 Eledone cirrhosa
CCAGCACCACCACGATCATCACCACTTCTTTATCTTTATTACAAAGACATTTCATATACTTCTTCTGCCCTTCTCCGCTTTCTTTCTCTCATTCTTTCTTTCTTTCTTCCTTTCTTGCTTTGTTCTTTGTTCTTTCTGTTTTTCTTTAATTCTAATTTTCAGATATAATTCCACGGATTTAACTGGTTTTCATTGGCAAAGGTCTTTGACTGCTTTGCATTTCTTATTAAGAGAAAAAGGTGACGATCTGTGTGCATGAGGTCGGGCGAATAAGGCGGGTGGGACAGAACCTCCCAACCTTGTCCCAACAGCATCTCAAGAGCCATCCTTGATGTATGCGGCCTAACGTTATCATGAAATAATCAAACAGGATTATGGTGTGAGTTCTGGTGTTTGGTGGGAGCAGGACGTAGTGGATGAAACCTTTCCAGTGCTAACATATACTCAGTAGGGCGTTGCAAAGGTGGAGGCCAGCTTTTGTTTGCTTTTGTGGCCCACTTTCTTCAACGATCGCTTGCGCTTGACATTAATGTCAAGACACCACTTTTCATCATCAGTGACAATGTAACGTACCCAGTTGGTTGTGCGATGGTAGGAGAGAAGAGAAATCGCAGCTGTCGCCCGACACACGCTATTACGGTCATTCAGTTTATGGTGCACCCATTGGTCCAGTGAACACTTTCCCTATTGCCTGTAAATGATTGAGGATGGTTGTTTTCGATGCCTCAAGCGCTTTGGAGAGTTGACAAACTCTCTTCTGCTTTATGTCTATTCATTTGGCGTCGGTCGGCTTCCACCAGCTGACGCAGTTGCACGACATTGAAGCCGAATGGACATCTTGCGCGAATTCGATCTTCAAGGCTATAATCGCCAGCACAGAAGCGGGTGAACTTATCTCTGGCACTCCGTTCAGACATGGTGTTTCACCTAAATGCATTGTTGATGCAACGATTCGATGTTGCTTGCCCTTGGCCAGATTTGAAGTAATAAAGTAAACAGCCACAAATAAATGATTTGATAGACCACGCTGCTTTCCCTTTGAAGACAATGGAAAATGAGATTTATATGTACTGCATACCAACGTCACGTCTTATATATGTGCGCATATATAAACTCTCCCAAAATACTTCCTTTTGAAAAACGACAGGAACTTTCTGTCCAACCCAAAAGATGTATAATACGTATAATATAGAATCATGTATTTACAGTAGCTCGCGTCAAAAATGATCACCCATAGGCATTTTCTATTCAAACCACATATTGACACGTAAAAAACGCCGTTAATATAAACACAGGGTAATTAATACTAAATCAGCGTATTTCCACCGGTGTTAACATTGTTGACCTCAATAGCACATCGAGTTTTAACACACCTTATTAAAACACACACACACACACACACACACACATATATATATATATATATATATAAGCACATACATACATACATATGTATATCTATATATCTATTTTCTTTCTCTCTCTCTCTCTCTCTCTCTCTCTCTCTCTCTCTCTCTCTCTCTCTCTCTATATATATATATATATATATATATATATATATATATATATATATATATAATGAGATCCTTGTATAATTGAGAATTATACGGTAAAATAAATCAGCATCAACAAAACTAACATTGACAACAGCAATGGTAATTTGTAAAGTCGAGGCCGACAACACGAACAATAACAACAAGTCAACATTTTAACTGAAGACTGTGAGTTATGTTGCGTGTGTATGTGTGTTTAAGGAGATATAATTTAGATGTAAAGTGTGTGAGGTATAATCCAAACAAGACGAACAACAACTATAACTACACAACGACTAGAACTACTATAACAACAACAACAACAACAATAACTACACAACGACTAGAACTACTATAACAACAATAACAACTATAACTACACAACGACTAGAACTACTATAACAACAACAACAACAATAACTACACAACGACTAGAACTACTATAACAGCAACAATAACAACAACAACAACAACTAAATACACAATGTCAATAACAACAACAAGAGTAAAGAGTCCGTATATGATTAAAAAGGAAAGCAAAGCAAAAATACACTTAAAAATTCAAATAGACGAGAAAAAGAGAGTAAATATAGAGAAAATAACCACATAGTGAAGAAAAGCTAAGCAACAAAGTAAAAAAGAGGGGAAAAACAAATCAGATCCTGGAGCACAATAGCTTGACAATATTTTAATATGGCGGAAAAACTCTTGAGATAAGAAGACGTGTTATGGCGAGGTTTCGATAGACACTACAGCTTCCCATTGTTGTTTTCTTTTGCTGATATGTGTGAGTGAGTGCGTGTGTCCGTCCGTGTGTTTGTATGTGTGCGTATGTGCGTATGTGTGTATGTGTGTATGATTGTATGTATGTATGTTTGTTTGTTTATATGTATGTTGTATGTATATATGTCTGTATGTATGTATGTGTGTATATATGTATGTGTGTTTGTTTGTGTATATGTATGTATGTATATCTGTATGTATGTCTGTCTGTCTATCTGTATATATATATATATATATATATATATATATATATATATATATATATATATATACAATGATATTAAATAAATGGAAACTATATTTATAAAACCATACTTATTTTATTATATATATTTCAAGGGTACCAAGTCACATTGGTACGCTTTCATCAGATAAAATACAAAGTTTGTTTTATAAATAGGGACATACCTATGAAAATCATACCTTATCGATTGGATATTCACTGGATAGTCTATCTAGTGAATATCCAACCGATAAGGTATGATTTTCATGGGTATGTCTCTATTTATAAAACAAACTTTGTATTTTATCTGATGAAAGCGTACCAATGTGTCTTGGTACCCTTGAAATATATATAATAAAATAAGTATGGTTTTATAAATATAGTTTCAATTTATTTAATATCATTGAATATTTACTCCAGTAAACTGCTGAGCGCCCTAAATCAGTTATAAACATTTATATTTGTCGGACTTCCAACAAATTAAATACCCCTTCTATTTATATATATATATATATATATATATATATATATATATATATATATATTAGGTATAGGATTACCCAAGATGTAGTAATGGTTAATTACTACACTGGATATGGTTGACGTACGAGTTATGGAAGAATTGTTGAAGAAACTTAGTTCCTGATCCTTCTGTATTCCGGAGTGTATATAAAGAATGAATAATAACAGGTAGACATCATAAAAAGGTAATTTATTCCGTGTGCGCACACGGAATAAATTACCTTTTTATGATGTCTACCTGTTATTATTCATTCTTTATATATATATATATATATATAATATATATATATATATATATATATATATATATATATATATATATATATATATATATGCCTATATAGATATATGTAATATATGAACGCTAAAATGTATGGGAATGTGGCGTAAGCTAGGAGAGATTGGTTAAAGGAGGATACACCACACACACACACACACGCACATATATATACAGCGTTGGCCAGTTCTTTGAGGACGCGTTTATTAAAAGTTCTTTTTTCTAATTTGCTCTTATTATGCTTTCTTTTCAGATAAATGATGACAGACATTAAGCTAACCCAAATAGAGCTCATCCTTCATGACCTATGCGTCTTGCAAATGTCATCAAAGAACTGAGAAACACACACATGTATATATGATGCCCGGGTTAAATCGGAGGTAATAACAGTAAGGTACTCAATATATTAGTAGAGTGTATACAACAAAATTTGTTTTATATATATATATATATATGTGTGTGTGTGTGTGTATATATATATATGTGTGTGTGTGTGTGTGTATATATATATATATATATATATATATATATATATATATATATATATGGGATAACAAGTTATCGTTATAGGTAATCCAGTTAGAGGTTGTGAGTACGCTGCATCGTGGATAGTTTTAACGTACGGCTCTGTTTGACTCAACAAGATGCTTCCACAGTTATGCAGCGAGTTCGCAGTGATTTCTATGCAGGTTATACTTGGAGTAATAATAGTTAAAGAATGAAGAGTAACATGGCTGGCTGTACAATAAGGGCTTTATTTAAAGTACTTTAAATACAGCCTTTATTGTACAGCCAACCATGTTACTCTTCATTCTTTATATTTATATATATATATATATATATATATATATATATATATATATATATATATAGATAGATATGTTTCTTTTATTTGCCACAAGGGCATCAAAAGTGGGACAAGTACAATGGGGGGAGTTTACAAAACAAGGCGTCCTCAATAGGGAGGAGGCAATAACAATATATAAAAATAAAATAAAATATAACAAAAAATAGAATTATAACAAAATCCTCAATAGAGGATTTTGTTATAAAATATAACAAAAAATAAAATTTATAACAAAATCCTCAATAGAGAGGAGGCGCCTTGGGGGGTCGCACACACCCCCGAAAAATGTGTGCAACCCTTTTCCTCAGGAGCACAGAGAGGGGGTGCTCCCTCGTTCCTTCCTCTTTTCCACCTACAGGCTCATGTAAAGAGAAGGCCCATTCACACGGGCCATTCTCGCCACTTTCACCCACCTTTCATAAAAACGACTGGGGTGCAGCACCTCTCTCTCCATCCTGATCCTTCTTCCGAAATGATATCGGAAGAAACGGACCAGTTGTTGGCCAGAGAGAAAGGTGCCTGACCTCAGTCCTTTCAGACGCGTCCACCATACAACCTCTTTCGCCATGGCTATTACGCACAGAAACACCGCCTCTGCTTCATCTTTGAAGGGGGGAGGCGGTTTGATCATTACAATAGACTCGGTGGTCAACCGGATCGGTCCCACCCTTGACAGCAGTTGTTCGACATAGCCCCACAGATCGGCTACGCCCGAGCAGTGTACCAATGCGTGTGCAACGGTTTCCTCGTCGCACACGCATCTGGGACAGATCTTTTTGGCGGGGTCCCTACCCGGGCGCCCGTGTCTGTAGAGCCTTTCTCGAACGGGTAAAGCTCCTCGGTAGCACTGCCAGGCCAGGGACTTCTGGAAGTTGTCCATAGGTCCCGGGCTGAATGTCCTACCGAACAGGCTGGCCAGTTCGTCCTCCTCCATGTCTAGGGCTTCTCCGAGGGCGTCGTCGCACCTGCTGCGTACCAGCCCTCTATAGAATGTTGCGGTGGAGTCTCCAGTGATAACCGGATCCGCCTGCCAGAGGGCAATGAGCGCCTGGGCACACTCAGTGTGCCAGGCGTCCAGTTTTCTCGGTCTTTGCTTGACCCAGGATTGCAGCTCGGTGAGTGAGACGAGTCTGGGAAAGGTTCGTCTCACAAACGAGGCCCACACCGGTTGTCCGGTGAGGAATACGTAGAGGTGCCGTAGCCTTAATGCGTGTTTACGCATCATTAGCCACGGCATCCCCAGCTCTCCTTTCGAAGGGTGTTGACAGCAGATGGATCTCCTCACCATAGGAGCCCGCCTCTTCCAAAGGAATTGGAAGAGCGCGCGCTCCATCTTGGTGAGGGTTTCCCTTGGGCAGGGCACTACGGTCAGGCGGTAGTAGATGACGGACGCTATGTAGGTGTTCGCCACCTCCGCCCGACCTTTCAGGGATAGTTTGCAACTGGCCCACTTCTGGGTCAGTGCAAACACCCTGTTCGTAACCTCCGCCCAGTTTTTCTCCACCTGGAGGTCCGGTCCGAACCAGACCCCGAGCAACTTCACCGGGCCCTCCGTCCAGCGTCCGACGACGCCATCGGAGGGCATCGGTCTGCCCCTCCACGTGCCGAGTTGCAAACCGATCGACTTGTCCCGGTTCAGCTTAGCTCCTGTGAACTTTTCGTACTCCTCCAGTAAGGTGCCGACCGCCTCGATTTCGGAGGCCGTCGACACCATTACTGTCACGTCATCGGCGTAGGCCGACACCGCTTTCCGCAATCCCGGTTCCAAAGGGATGCCCTGCAACAACTCCAACTTCCGCAGTAGTGGCTCGAGAGTCAACACATACAGAAGGGAGGAGAGAGGGCACCCTTGTCGGATGGACCGCGCGATTTTGAACGGCTCCGAGAGGTAGCCGTTCACCTTGACCCTAGAGCAGATGCGACTGCTGTGCATAGCAGTGATCCAGCCCCTGAAAACGGGTCCGAAGCCTGCCGCCGCTAGCACCGCATCCAGGTAACCATGGTCGACCCTATCGAACGCCTTAGATTGATCCAAGTTGATCAGAGCCCCACCAAAGCCGGGTTCGTTCCCAACCCTCTCTATGATGTATCGCATGAGGTGGAGGTTGTCATGGATGGACTTGGACGGGATAGCGCATGTCTGCGCATCTCCCACCAGGTCTCCCACGACAAGCGCCAACCTCTTTGCTAGCACCTTGGCCAAAATCTGTAACTCTGTATTTAGCAGAGTTATGGGCCTGAAGTTACTTATTTCGTCCCCCTTGTTCTCGTCCTTCCTCACTAGCGTGACTACGCCCTTGGTCACAGTACAGGGAATTCTCCCGTTCTGTTGCCAGTTGCAGTAGACCGCCTCGAGGAGATCGGGGAACAAGTCCGGCATAGCTAGATATAATTCGTAAGGAAGACCATCGAGACCCGGGGATTTGCGTTTGCCGCATTGGCTCAGCACGTCCTCTATCTCAGCGGCCGAAATCGGCTCCTCGCAGCACTTCGCCTCCCTGTCCGAGAGGCGCGGCAGGCCGTCGAGGTATGGACCGAAGTCCACGTTCCCAACCGGCTCCCCGCCCCTCCCGAACAGTCGGGCAAAGTGCCTTTGAAAGGCCTCACACATCTGCTTAGGCTCAAGAATCGCCCGTCCATCCAGGTCTCGCAAAGACCGGATGGTGGATTTAGTTCCACTGTTGGCCTCTGTCACGCGGGCCCAGCTAACAGCTTTGGTCCCCTCGTTCCCTAGAGCACGTATTTTACTTCGGACAACGCAACCTTCGTGCTTCGCGTCGAAAAACTGGCTCAAAGCCGTTCTCGACGCTAGCACTCTGGCCACGTCGCCGCTTCTAATTGCCTCTTCTACTCTATCTATTAGCTCCCTTTCCTTCCTATTCCTATCCGCAGCTAGAACCTTACTAAATTCTATCGAGACTACTCTAATCTCTCTCTTTAGAGATACCCACCACCTGCTGTTGACGATCGCTCCAGTCAACCGTTCCTTAACTTAATCTAGTCGATATCTATCGGCCAGGTCAAATCGACCGATTAACCCTTTGAGGCTATTACGCCCCTCTCTATCGGGGCAGGCCCCTACGTAGTCCCAGCGTGCATCTAGGATACCATTCCAGTCCCCCACTAATAGCAAGGAGCGGGACGTCCCTAGAAAAGTCTCCAGACGATGGAAGAAGTCCGGCCGCATTGACCCGAAAGGGCCGTAGGCGGCTACCAACCTAAACGCTCCGCCTTTACCACTGCCAAGGTCCAGAACCACTAGTCGACCCTCCGGGTCCAAATGTACCATCTGTGTTGCGAGACCTATATATATAGATAGATTTCTTTATTAGCCACAGGTAGATAGATAAATATACACGGGTGTGTATGATTGTGTATAGAAGATTATATTAATAAGAGGAATTCCAACTTTGTCTGATTTACTCGTTTTATTTACAATCATTTAAAATTTATAATGGCATTAATATTCTATCATACTATTTCATGATAATACCATTATAAATAAAACGAGTAAATCAGACAAAGCTGGAATTCCTCTTATTAATATATATATATATATATATATATATATATATATATATATATATATATATATATATATATATATATATATATATATATATATATATATATATATATATATTCATATCTATATATCCATATCTATATATTATGCATATATATAGTTATATATATATATATATATACAAAGGTTATATTTAATTTGTTGGAATTCAACAAACTTCAAAGTCTTTTATATATATATACATATGTATATATACATATCTATCTACTACTAAAATTCTGTGATTGCTTGCCTGCCTACTTGCTTGCCTGCTTGCTTGCTTGTCTGTAATGTAATACAGCCAAAAAGGTGCATAATGGGAAAATACTTTGAAGGAAATTTGTCCCTGAAGTGGGAATACAAATGGAATAAAACAAGTTTCGCGTCAATCGGACCACGGGGTCCTGAGATGCGGGGTTTTGTGGGTACCTTCATAAATAAAGAGAGAGAGAAGGATAGAGAGAAAGAGATAGCCGTTGTGAGTGAGAAACATAGAGAGGGAGACAGAGAAGGAGAATAGAATAGAGAGAGAGGAGAGAGAGATAGCTGGTGGAACTGTGCATATATATATATGTGAGTGTGTCTATGACCAGTGTATGTAGATATAGAGACACCCACATATATATATATATAAACACACATACAAATACATATATATATGTGTACTTACACACATTTATATATATATATACACACACCTATATACATATATGGGTCTTCCAGTTTCATTTCACATTATATACATGTCTGTATATTTTGATTATTTAAAAATCATTTTTAAGTGACCATGTTCTAAAAAAAATATTTTGAAGTGAACGTGACCCAACGGGTCATGGGTGGTCTAGTATATATATATATAAGTTGAAATAGGATGAAACGAAATTTCATTTCTCACTCTTATACGGCACTTACTTAAATGTAAGTACGTATGTATACGTACATACATATATGTATACAGACGTACAGTAGTATGCATATATATATATATATATATATATATATATATATATATATATATATATATATATATATATATACATACAGGTACACATATATATATGTACGTACCAGTTTAGCGGACGTTTATTATAACGCCCTCTTTGTACGTTTGTAAACAAACGGACAGCCTGATTTATGCCGTACGGTGTTAAGGCAACCACGTCACCTTTTTGTTCAACACTGACACAGGAACGATGTACTAGTTTCAAGCTTCTTAGCTATCATCACCACCGTATACCCTTCTGCCAGATGGTTCAACGTTCGAAAGTATATACTTTCCTTATGAAAATTAACGGCTGAGCAGCCTAATTTGCATATCGAGTGAGTTCAGTCGGCCAGGCGCACCGAAAACGATAAGTTGAAATAGGATGAAACGAAATTTCATTTCTCACTCTTAGTACGGCACTTACATATATATATATATATATACATACAGGTACACATATATATATGTACGTATCAGTTTAGCGGACGTTTATTATAATGCCCTCTTTGTCCGTTTGTAAACAAACGGACAGCCTGATTTATGCCGTACGGTGTTAAGGCAACCACGTCACCTTTTTGTTCAACACTGACACAGGAGCGATGTACTAGGTTTCAAGCGGGCGTTATAATATACGTCCGCTAAACTGATACGTACATATATATATGTGTACCTGTATGTATATATATATATATATATATATATATATATATATATGCATACTACTGTACGTCTGTATACATATATGTATGTACGTATACATACATACTTACATATATATATATATATATATATATATATATATATATATATATATATATATATACTAGACCATATATATATTACGTATAGACATATCTTCTCACACTCACACACACTCACATACTTAAACCTTCATGCATTCTCCCACACACTTAAACAGGCATGTACAAAAAAAACTTTTAAAGGAAGACTACTCTTTATCCACCTAACCTTAACTCTTTGACATTTGAGATAGAACAGATACTCTATACCATTTCCTGTCAGCATGACTTGGCAAGCTATTTAGAACACTCGTTTAACCACTTTACTTCCCTCCGAAGAAGAGATATTATTTCAAAAATTAAGGACATTTAAATAAATCTAAGGTAAAAGACTAATTGTCAACAATATCTTTTGAATTTTCATTCTTTTTTCTATCTCCATACCTGCATTGTTTTGGCTTTATTATACATATACAAACGTTTATATATATATATATATATGGTATTAAGGATACTATTTATGGTTATGTATATACTAAAACCTTTCATAGTTATATATATTTTAAACCCTAAATAGTGAAAGACAGTAATTTATTACTACCTTATTACCAGTAAGATAAATAGCTCAATGTAACAACATCAGTTGTTCTACAGAGCAGTTATATAGAAATTACATGAATCAAAGTTCTGTTTAAACCATTTATTCGCTTACAATTGTTTCTTCCAAACCGAGGTTTGGATTCTTCGGAGCAATTTTTCAATGATTTTTTTATATACTTGACCTCCTTTCCAACACAAGAGACATATAGAAACATATGTATATATTGATGCACAGTGGGTTGACATCCATTATAATAATATAGCATGCCATGCTATATTATTATAATGGATGTCAACCCACTGTGCATCAATATATACATATGTTTCTGTATGTCTGTTGTGTTGGAAAGGTAGACATCATAAAAAGGTAATTTATTCTGTGTGCTTACAAATGTTTCCACGGTGGTTATACTGCTTAGTTATGGTATGTGCAAATTTATAACTATTTGCAAAACTCAATTATCAAATGCTGTGACCACTGTATCATCAGATTCTGCTCTGATGATACAGTGATCACAGCATTTGATAATTGAGTTTTGCAAATAATTATAAATCTGCACATAGCATAACTCCGCTGTATAACCACCGTAGAAACATTTGTAAGCACACAGAATAAATTACCTTTTTATGATGTCTACCTGTTATTATTCATTCTTTATATATATATATGTATGTATTTATATATATATATATACACTGAAAGAGATATAGATGAAGAGAAAGGGACAGAGAGAGAGAGAGAGAGAGAGAGAGAGAGAGAGAGAGAGAGATAGAGTGAGAGAGAAAGAAAGAGAGAGATGGAGAGAGAGAGGAAGAGAGAGAGAGAGAGACAGAGAGAGAGAGAGATGCGTTCTGGTGTTTGTAAACATATATATTAATTATTTTTATGATTAACGAGCCCCAATTCAGATTTTTTATTGTTTTGCTTAAAATTCGACAGTCTCTCTCTCTCTCTCTCTCTCTCTCTCTCTCTCTCTCTCTCTATATATATATATATATATATATATATATATATATATATATAACGAAGGAAATGTGGTAAGGAACCAGGTGGACCATAACACACCAAAGTACTCAATACTTAGGGTAGTAGAGTGGGTAATAGGAACAAGTAAGACTCCGACGGCTGAGCTGAAGCCATTTCGACGGCTAATTCTGGACTGAATGAAAATTTATTCTGGTATTTAAATAGCCGAGCTTATCAAGGGGTAATTCCATATATGGTCAAAGAGATAATCACCAGGATTGGTCACATCACAAGATAGTAGTAAATCTGTGATGGCAAATTGGTGGGGGAAGGGGTAGCTGAACCTGCCGGTTCCCTGAATTATATTCTCGTACTAGTTTACTTTCTTGCTCTTGGTGGTTGCTGGCCCTGTGATTGGGGTAGAAACCTTCATTATTTTCGTGGTAGTCTCTTTAGTATTTTGCCCCCCCCCCCCCCCCTTTGTTGACCCGTCACCGTACGATACACGCACTTATACCTCGTATAAGGGTCCCTTTATTTCCGTCCCACCTAGTTTATTTTTATTTATTTTTTTAATTCTTCATTATATATATATTTTTTAAAATTTATTTATCTATTCTTTTATTCACTTATTTGTTTATTTATTTATTTATGTATTTTTTTAGCCTAGCAATAGCGAGAGACTTAAGTCTTAGTAACCAGACTTCGCTTATTTTTTTTTTTTCTCTCTCAGTACTTTTTATAGTTTTACCCTTTATTGTTCTACTTACCGTTTCGCTTTCCTCCCCTCCCCCTCCCCAGTATCCTCTTTGACCTCACACCCAGCTGTAGCCGGCACTACCAACGCATGAATGGGTCTACTCCACCCCCTCTCCCTTTTTCTCTTACCGGCAGGTTCAGCTACCCCTTCCCCCACCAATTTGCCATCACAGATTTACTACTAACTTATGATGTGACCAATCCTGGTGATTGTCTCTTTGACCATATATGGAATTACCCCTTGATAAGCTCGGCTATTTAAATACCAGAATAAATTTTCATTCAGTCCAGAATTAGCCGTCGAAACGGTATATATATATACGATATTAACAAATGGAAACTATATTTATAAAACCATATTTATTTCATTATACATATTTCAAGGATACCAAGTTGAATTATGGTATGCCTTCATCAGACAAAATACAATATATATCAGTTTTATAAATAAGCATTGACGTACCCTTTCAAAATGTATATATATATATATCATTAGCAATTGTAAAGACCAACGAAAACATTGTTTCTTCGGTCCAATTTGACGAAAGTTGATCGGCTGTCGATATATATATGTATATATATATATGCGTGTTTGTGTGTGTGTGTGTGTGTGTGTGTGTGTGTGTGTGTGTGTGCGTGCGGACATTGTAACTTCCCCGGACACACACAACACACACAGTCACAGTACGTCTTGTGACAAAGAAAGAGAGAAAGAGACGCAAGGTTGAGGAAAGGGCAGAGTTAAACAGTGTGTAAAGAATAAATAAATAAAAGTTAAAGTTATCGAACGCTGCTATCATTTTCCCCCCTCCCCAATCCCCCCCACTCTCTTTCTTTCTTTCTCAACCCATTAGATATGCCTTTAAGTAAAGGGGGGCGGGGAGAATCCAAAAGGTCTCTGGACCAGTGTCGAAACGTTAAGACCCTCTTCCTGCTTTTTCAAGCGTTAACCTAATGTGTTCTTTCCATATACTGTACCGGTGTGTTGTTATTTCTATTTACCTTTTACACACACACACACACAAACATATATATATATATATATATATATATATATATGTGTGTGTGTATGTGTGTGTGTATGTGTATGTGTGTGTGTGTGTGTGTGTGTGTGTGTGTGTGTGTGTGTGTGTGTGTGTGTGTGTATAATGAAGTAGAAGGCAATAAATAAGGTTATACCTATACCCCATTAATATTTATGACGGACAGCCGTTATACGTCTTTCCATGGTAACTGTTACGTAATTTTAAACCTCCAGATACGATTTCATCAGACAGCTCTCATCTGCAATATATATATATATATATATATAAACAAGTAATGTAAGTCAACAGGTTAAAATTAACTTAGTTTATTCATATTCGCTACAATATATATTTTCGGTGATAACCATTATTCAACAGCTATGACCTCATCAGGCAGCTAGAACTTGAACAGAAAAAGCTACAATGCTAGCGCAATATGAGTGGTAGTTTTTCACTTGTTTAAACCACTGCCACTAAGATCAATTAGGTCACCTAGACCAGAACACCCGTATTTTCTAGGTATATACAGTTATAATAGCTGGTTGTTAAAAACTACCCAATCAAACTGACCTGTTTCAAGGACAACTGACCTACTAAATTCAATAGACTTGGTACTGGAGTTTTAAGATAGTATCTAACTAATGAGTGGAAGACATATTCTTCGGATGTTTGAATTCGTTCATTCTAATTCCCATGCTACCAGTTCTTTGAGAAAACAACCCCACACTTCGGAACTGGGCATATCAACGAAATAACGGAGGTAAACTTTGTTCTACTATTATGTTTTCCTGTTTTTTCTGCTAAGAACCTGCAGATAGAAATGTTAATAAATACATTTGGCTTGGGTAAACTTCAAGATATTCTTTCATTGTAGGTTTCTTTTCTCAGCCAGTACGTTAAAGAAAATTGATAGTTACAACAATAAAGGTTGAACAGAGAACAAATTTTTAACAAACTTTACAATAATTTGTACAACCATAATGGAAATTCCAAGTAACAGAAAATATATAAATTACATTGTTGGAGCCTCAGAGTATACAATATTTTTTGTTCGGCCCTTGGGAGCAAAGATGAAGAGATTGTTTGGCGAGCTCACTCTAGAGTATCCTACATACAATTGACTATGGTTTTCCCAGATGAAGGCCAGCTACTTTTAGGATTTGACCCTGAGTTTTGATGGTAATCGCGAAGCTTAGTCTTTCTGTTGCTCTAGTAACATTTTTTCTTTTGGAAAATCTGATCTTGCGGCCAGGCTAGGACTTTTTGGGTGGCATATCGGCAGTAACAATGACAATAAGCCGTCTGTGCTTTCGTGAAATAAATACGTTTGTTATAACATTTTTTCTTCTGGAAAATCTGATCTTGAGGCCAGGCTAGGACTTTTTGGGTGGCATATCGGCAGTAACAATGACGATAAGCCGTCTGTGCTTTCGTTAAATAAATACGTTTGTTTATATTTTGTTTTTGTGTATGCAAAAATATCTGTACACGAATATATAATTATATATATATATATTAAAATAACAGATTAAAGTTTAAGCAAATAATCGTTGCTTTCACCCTTAACGGGATCTTCTGAAACTAAAAAAATTAATCTGTGAACGCAAAAGTAAATATTTCGAAAAAACGTTGCAACCGAAAGAAAACAGGAAGATGTTACTTTGGTTCGTGAAGACGTTAGGAATGTCGTATAACCGGAAGTGTTGACATTTTAAAATGTTAAAGAAGTGAATATTTAAATAATGTCTTTAATCTTTTAACAAAATTCAGTAGACAAAAATACCCTCACTTTCTTACTTGGAAAAAGTTACATCTATGGTACAAATTTGGTGCCGTTTGGTCCAGCCGCTTGGCGGAAAGTTTGTTACTTACATACAGATGTCAGCTTTATAGTGTTTATATATATATATATATATATATATATATATATATATATATATATATATAATACTATAAAGTATGCGAACGAAACCCGAGGGTAGAAACGTAATCCTGGTATGTGTATATGCATTTCCTCTAACTTTAATTTTATACCTAATTGTGTATGGTTGTCGGTATATTTAATCGATTTCCACGTGCTGTTGAAATGTTGGGTAAATATTCTATGGCGATTGGCCGCGAAGAGATTGCTGACGTTTATTTATCTACTATTTCTTCATAGGTGCCTTTTAATCTTATAGCCTGGTCTAATTGATATTTTGTGTGGTTAATTATGCTAATTGGGAGAGGAAATGGTGTATATATATTATCAAATGATTATATGGATTATACTTTATAGTATATTGCTCTGATTATTTAATTTATTAATTCATCATTGAGCCACATCGTGAATGGTTGCCAAAACATATATATCTGTGACTTTGTCTAGTTTGTGTATATATATATATATATCGTTAGCAAGATTCTTTATCTGAAAACGTGTGTTGAAACCGATATTGTTATACCAGTCACTGAAGAGGTCACAGAATGTGTGACTAAAGAACTTTGACAATATATAAACAATTATCTGGTTGTGGAATCAACCAACCAACCGGAAATTTATAAATTCCTAAATTTATAAATTTATTATAATAAATTGAAGTGAAAGCAACTGGTGTGTGTGTTTCTTATTGGCAACACGACCGTTCCAAAGTATAACAATATATATATATATATATATATATATATATATATATATATATATATATATATATATATATATATATATATATAGTGAGTTAGTGTTATTTTCTAATTTGCAGTTGGTGTTTGATGCTTAGACATAATGCCGGAGATTTGAATAGAGCAACCGCCTTTGTATTTGTTACGATTATTAATATGTGTTTTTATTAGAGCTATTGTCGGTCATGTATTGTTGTTATGCTCTTGTCGTTTATGTTGTTATTGTTTTGTTGTGGTTGTTACTGTCGTTTGGTTTGATATGATTGGCTATGTCCAACATATTCCAGTTATATTTGTTAATCTTACTTGATCCTGTTCCTAAATTCGTTTGCTGTTTTTCTTGTTTTTGTTGATGTTTTTTGTTATTGTAGTTGTATTGTTGCTGCAGCTGTTGCTGCAGCTGTTGTTGTTGTTGTTGTTGTTGTTGTTGTAGTTGCATTATTGTTGTTAGTGTTCTTATTGTTGATGTTGTTGTATATCATCATCCTCAATCTCTTAGCGTTCATTTCTAGTAGGTCATTTCTGTGTGTGTTTATGATTGATAAAAGTGTATGTATGTATGTATATGCAAATATGTGTATGTATGTATATATATATATATATGGATACATATATATGGATATATATATATATAAATATGACTTATATATACACACACACACACATATATATATATATATATATGCATATATATATATATATACATACATGCGTACAATAAATATATTTATAAACATGTATCTACTTCTCTCTATCTCTCTTGTTCTCCCAGTTGTATGGATGTGTGTGTGTGTGTGTATATATATATATATACACACATATACATATATATTTATGTTGTCTCGGAAGTATACGTACATGTGTATACGTAGTTCTAATTAGAAATACTACGCAAAAAATTGACTATATATGAATATTTATATATTTGTAATCTTGCTTGCGTACTGTCTCCAGCATCTCGAGTAGAGAGTATGTGATGATATACCTTCTGTATGTGTGTATGTATGTATATATGTATGTATGTATGTATCTATAAATGTATGTTTCTATGTATGTATGTATATATGCATGTATATATATATCTATGAATGTATGTTTGTATGTATATATGTTTATATGTATGTATGAATATATCTATGTATGTTTATATGTATGTATGTATATAAATATGTATGTATGTTCTTCTGGTTTTATAATTTCACAAAGTTTTACCAATAGAGAGAGAGTCGGTTTCTAACATAGATACAAGACTCTCTCATTGGAATTTACACAACATCAACTAGGTAGGTATGTATGCATGCATGTATAGATATGGATGTTATTGTATGTGTGGATGTGGATGTTTTGAGTTGTATGTGTGCATGTGTATATGTTTGCATCTCTACATGTGTATATGCAGTTATTAGATGCAACATTTTTGGAATGTTTTACATATTTTTACTGTTCCATTAATGGATTGTACTTGTAATTTCCTAACTAGTTGTGTTCTTTCTGTTCCTGTGAAGCCTAGCTTCTCAAGATTTGTATTGAGGCAGTTACTAACATATCCCAGTGCCACAATAACCACAGGCATAAATCTGAAGGTATAATCAGGGTGGAGTATCTGCAGATTTCTCATCAGTTCTGCATAAATATTCTCCTTTTCACTAATCTTTGATATTATATTGGCATCTGCTGGGCAGCTAATTTCCACTACTGTGCATGCTTTCTTCTCCCTGTCCCATATCATAATATCTGGTCTGTTATACCTGTATGTATGTATGTAAATATGTTTGTATGTATCTATAAATGTATGTTTGTATGTATGTATGTATCTATGAATGTATGTCAGGTCACCAGTTGGTGCTACTGGTAACATGTATCCCAGTACAACCTGTCTCATGGTCGGGTCGTTGGCGACTAAACTGGCAACCCCACCAAGGTTTCTTGGTGAGGTGGGTGACTTTGGACATCCTGCAGGACTAAAAACAAAACCTGTCAAAGGGCAAAGGAGCTCTTAAGAGTCAATGGCCAT
>OZ024741.1:52594860-52607360 GCA_964016885.1 Eledone cirrhosa
ACAACTATACATGGAAATAAAAAAATAATAAAACAGAAAAATGGCAAATATTTGTACGTAACATAAACAATAAAGCAAATAATAATATATTATATGTAGTAATCAGAATCATCATCAAGATGACACACAACAACTCCGTTCATATTACATCCTATGGCACTACATTTCAACAGCAAGCAAGTGCTTTTATCAAAGATTTCTAGAAAACTAGTAAGCTGAAATAACATTAAGAAAACAGGAACAGAAAACAAAACAAATACGCATAAAACAAGTAAATAGTATGCTTTATTAGAAGGCTACATCAATGAAATGAGATATTCAATGTTAATAATTGTTTCTACTTTTGGCACAAGGCCAGCAAATACCCAGTGTATTATTGGTACTTTATTTTATCAACCCCGTAAGGATGAAAGGCAAAGTTGACCTCGGCGGGATTTGTGCTCAGATCATAAAGGACCGTTACTCTTTGCTGCAAAGCAAGGCGTCCGACCCTCTAGCGATACTGCCAATCCACCGCCCTAAATTGAATGTTAATAATGATAACAAAGATGTTGGAATTGTTTAATAGTCTTTATATTTCGTGCCAATATCCCCTCATCAAAAGAAGAGATGAAGAAACTAATTCCAAACATTGAGAGTACCTCATACAAAACGTACTGAGTATCTCATTCAAAACATGCGCAGCACATCTTACAAAACACACTCAGTGCCTCATACAAACGTACTCAGTACCTTCTACAAAATGTAGTAAATACCTCATATTCAGCCGCATCCTGAAAAATAAAAGAAAAAATATTAAATAACTACCAAAACTACCCGTCAGGTCGTGAAACCAATAGAGAGTACAACAATTAATACTTCTAGAACTTTCAATTTCTCGAATGGAATACCTCAGGGATCTGTCCTCTTCTCCGATATTTTCAACCTAATCATACACGACCTTCTCGTGCCTCCAGAAACATACAATCAGTCTCATATGCAGATCTCATCACACTCATTGAATAAAAGCAATAACAGCAACACCAACAGTAAAAATAATTACAACAGTTACAATAGCAACAACAACAGTTACAATAGCAACAATAACAGTGGCAATAACATCACCACCAACAACAGTAACATCAGCAACAATAACAGTAGCAATAACATCACCACCAACAACAACAATAACAGTAACAACAACAACAAAAGTAGCCCAGGACAAAAACAATAGCAATAACAACTGTGACAGCAGCGACAATAACAATAACAACAAGTACAACAACAAAAACAACAGTAACAATAACTAAAACAATAACAACAACAATAAGAACAAGCTCAACAACTATATCAACAGTAATACCCACAACTAAAACAACACCAATAACAATTGCAATATCAATAATAATAACAATAAAAGTTTCTACTTTAGGCACAAGGCCAGCAATTATTCCAGTCCATTACTGGTACTTTATTTTATCGACCCCGTAAGGATGAAAGGCAAAGTTAACCTCAAGATTAACTTTGCCTTTCAATAATAACAATAATAATAACTGTTTCTACATTTAGCGAAGGTCAGCAATTTGAAAGGAAAGCCGCACGTCGATGCTAGTGCATTACTGGTACTTTATTATATCGACCCCGTAAGGCAGAGCTATAATAACAACAGCTATAAAACAACTGTAAAGACAGCAACAAAAATAGTATAAATAAATGTTTCTACAAGGTCTGCAATTACCCCCAGTGCATTACTGGTACGTTATTTTATCGACCCCATAGGCAAAGTTGACCTCGGCGGGATTTGAACTCAAACAGTAAAGGGCCGAAACTCTATGCTGCAAAGTATAAATAATATAATCAAGAGCTAAAAGCAATAACAGCAACAACAATAACTACAACAGTAACAACGATAGTAAGATCAACAACAGTGGTAACAATAATAACACTAACAACAAATATAATAACACTAACAGCAGCACCTGTAACAACAACAATAACAAGAACAAAAAACACAACAAAATTATAATAACAACAAGAAGAAGAACAACAACAGTAACAATAATAACAGTAATAACAATAACAGTAACAACGCTAAAAATAACAATAAGAACAATAACATCAACAACAATAACAACAGTAACAATAACAACAGTAACAATAACAACAGTAACAACAGTAACAATAACAACATAACAGCAACAATAACAACAACAACAACAACAACCAACAACAATAACAACAGTAACTATAACAACAAAAACAACAGTAACAACAATAATAACAACGCTAAAAACAACAACAACGGCAATATAAATAATAACAACAGTAAGAATAGCAACAACAGTAACAACAACAGTAACAACAACAGTAAAGAAAACAGTAACAACAACAGTAACAATGCTAAAACAACAACAACAGTAACAACAACAGCAACAACAACAGTAACAACAACAGTAACAATGCTAAAACAACAACAACAGTAACAACAACAGCAACAACAACAGTAACAACAACAGTAACAACAACAGCAACAACAACAGTAACAATGCTAAAACAACAACAACAGTAACAACAACAGCAACAACAACAGTAACAACAACAGTAACAACAACAGCAACAACAACAGTAACAATGCTAAAACAACAACAACAGTAACAACAACAGCAACAACAACAGTAACAACAACAGTAACAACAACAGCAACAACAACAGTAACAATGCTAAAACAACAACAACAATAACAACAACAGTAACAACAACAGTAACAAAAACAGTAACAACAACAGTAACAACAACAGTAACAACTATAACAACAACAGCAACAACAACAGTAACAACAACAGTAACAACAACAGTAACAAAAACAGCAACAACAACAGTAACAACAACAGCAACAACAACAATAACAACAACAGTAACAACAACAGTAACAACAACAGTAACAACAGTAACAACAACAGCAACAACAACAGTAACAACAACAGTAACAACAACAGTAACAAAAACAGCAACAACAACAGTAACAACAACAGCAACAACAACAATAACAACAACAGTAACAACAACAGTAACAACAACAGCAACAACAACAGTAACAACAACAGCAACAACAACAGTAACAACAACAGTAACAACAACAGTAACAACAACAGTGACAACAGCAACAACAACAGCAACAACAACAGTAACAACAACAGTAACAACAACAGTAACAACAACAGTAACAACAACAGCAACAACAACAATAACAACAACAGCAACAACAACAATAACAACAAAAGTAACAACAACAGTAACAACAACAGCAACAACAACAGTAACAACAACAGTAACAACAACAGTAACAACAACAGTAACAACAGTAACAACAACAGCAACAACAACAGTAACAACAACAGAAACAACAGTAACAACAAAAGTAACAACAACAGTAACAACAACAGCAACAACAACAGTAACAACAACAGTAACAACAACAGTAACAACAACAGTGACAACAGCAACAACAACAGCAACAACAACAGTAACAACAACAGTAACAACAACAGTAACAATAACAGCAACAACAACAGTAACAACCACAGTAACAACAGTAACAACAACAGTAACAACAACAGCAATGACAACAGTAACAAAAACAGTAACAACAACAGTAACAACAACAGTAACAACAACAGTAACAACAACAGTAACAAAAACAGTAACAACAACAGTAACAACCACAGTAACAACAGTAACAACAACAGTAACAACAACAGTAACAACAACAGTAACAACAACAGTAACAACAACAGTAACAACAACAGTAACAACAACAGCAGTAACAACAGTAACAACAACAGTAACAACAACAGTAACAACAACAGTAACAACAACAGTAACAACAACAGTAACAACAACAGTAACAACAACAGTAACAACAACAGTAACAACAACAGCAACAATAACAGTAACAACAACAGCAACAATAACAGCAACAACAACAGTAACAACAACAGTAACAACAACAGCAACAATAACAGTAACAACAACAGTAACAACAACAGTAACAACAACAGTAACAACAACAGCAACAACAACAGTAACAACAACAGTAACAACAATAATAACAACAGTAACAACAACAGTAACAACAACAGCAACAACAACAGTAACAACAACAGTAACAACAATAATAACAACAGTAACAACAACAGTAACAACAACAGTAACAACAACAGCAACAACAACAGTAACAACAACAGTAACAACAATAATAACAACAGTAACAACAACAGCAACAACAACAGTAACAACAACAGTAACACAACAGTAACAACAATAATAACAACAGTAACAACAATAATAACAACAGCAACAACAGTAACAACAACAGTAACAACAACAATAACAACATCAGTAACAACAACAGTAACAACAACAGTAACAACAACAGTAACAATAACAGCAACAACAACAGTAACAACAACAGCAACAACAACAGTAACAACAGTAACAACAACAACAACAACAGTAACAACAATAGTAACAACAGTAACAACAACAGTAACAACAACAACAACAACAACAACAGTAACAACAACAGTAACAACAACAGTAACAACAATAGTAACAACAACATTAACAACAACAGTAACAACAACAGCAACAATAACAGTAACAACAACAGCAACAATAACAGTAACAACAACAGCAACAACAACAACAACAACAACAGTAACAACAACAGTAACAACAACAGTAACAACAACAGTAACAACAACAGTAACAACAACAGTAACAAAAGTAACAACAACAGTAACAACAACAGTAACAAAAGTAACAACAACAATAACAACAACAGTAACAACAACAGTAACAACAACAGTAACAACAACAGTAACAATAACAGTAACAACAACAACAGTAACAACAACAACAACAACAACAACAACAGTAACAACAACAGTAACAACAACAGTAACAACAACAGTAACAAAAGTAACGACAACAGTAACAACAACAGTAACAACAACAGTTACAACAACAGTAACAACAACAGCAACAACAACAGTAACAACAACAGTAACAACAACAGTAACAACAACAGTAACAACAACAACAACAACAGTAACAACAACAGTAACAACAACAGTAACAACAACAGTAACAACATCAGTAACAACAACAGCAACAATAACAGTAACAACAACAGCAACAATAACAGTAACAACAACAGTAACAACTGCAACAACAACAACAACAACAACAGTAACAACAACAGTAACAACAACAGTAACAAAAGTAACAACAACAATAACAACAACAGTAACAACAACAGTAACAACAACAGTAACAACAACAGTAACAAAAGTAACAACAACAATAACAACAACAGCAACAACAACAGTAACAACAACAGTAACAATAACAGTAACAACAACAGTAACAACAACAGTAACAATAACAGTAACAACAACAGTAACAATAACAGTAACAACAACAGTAACAACACCAGCAACAACAACAACAACAACAGTAACAACAACAGTAAGAACAACAGTAACAAAAGTAACAACAACAGTAACAACAACAGTAACAACAGTAACAACAACAATAACAACAACAGTAACAACAACAGTAACAACAACAGCAACAACAACAGTAACAACAACAGTAACAACAACAGTAACAACAACAGCAACAATAACAGTAACAACAACAGTAACAACAGCAACAACAACAGTAACAACAACAGTAACAACAACAGTAACAACAACAGCAACAATAACAGTAACAACAACAGTAACAACAACAGTAACAACAACAGTAACAACAACAGCAACAATAACAGTAACAACAACAGCAACAATAACAGCAACAACAACAGTAACAACAACAGTAACAACAACAGCAACAATAACAGTAACAACAACAGTAACAACAACAGTAACAACAACAGTAACAACAACAGCAACAACAACAGTAACAACAACAGTAACAACAATAATAACAACAGTAACAACAACAGTAACAACAACAGCAACAACAACAGTAACAACAACAGTAACAACAATAATAACAACAGTAACAACAACAGTAACAACAACAGCAACAACAACAGTAACAACAACAGTAACAACAATAATAACAACAGTAAAAACAACAGTAACAACAACAGTAACAACAACAGTAACAACAACAGCAACAACAACAGTAACAACAACAGTAACAACAATAATAACAACAGTAACAACAACAGCAACAACAACAGTAACAACAACAGTAACACAACAGTAACAACAATAATAACAACAATAACAACAACAGTAACAACAACAGCAACAACAACAGTAACAACAACAGTAACACAACAGTAACAACAATAACAACAACAGTAACAACAACAGCAACAACAACAGTAACAACAACAGTAACACAACAGTAACAACAATAATAACAACAGTAACAACACTTACACCAATGTTGACAAAGCTAACACCCAATTATTACCGTCATTAATTGATATTGAGAAATTAACAAGAGTAATTATTTCTGTAATTCTTCATAGAATAATTTAATTCATGGAACAGGTGTGCATGTGTGTGTCTGTGTGTGTTTGTGAGTGTGTATGCGTGTGTGTGAGTGACTGTGTTTGTGTGTGTGTTTGTGTGAGTGTGTTTGTGTGTGTGTTTGTGTGTGTGTGTGTGGGTGTGTTTGTGTTTGCGTTTGTGTGTGAGAGTGTGTGTGTGTGTAGGCGTGAGAATATGTGTAAATTTCTCAGTCATAGATTGTATGTGTGAATGTTTGAGTGTGAATGCCTGTGTGGGTGTGTGCATGCTTCAGTGTGTGTGTATGTGTGTGTGAGTGTGTAAAGTCTGTGTATACGTGTCTATGTGTATGTATGTGTGTGTGTGTGTGTGTGTGTGCCTCTGTGTGTGTGTAGGCGTGAGAATATGTGTACATTTCTCAGTCATAGATTGTATATATGTGAATGTTTGAGTGTGTATGCCTGTATGGGTGTGTGTATGCCTCAGTGTATGTGTGACTGTGTGTGTGCGTATACGGGTGTGTGGGTGTGTGTATGCCTCAGTGTGCGTGTGTGTGTGTGCCTGTGTGTGTGCATGTAGGCGTGAGAATATGTGTTAATATCTCAGTCAGAGTTTGTATATGTGTGAATGTATGAGTGTGAATGCCTGTGTTGGTATGTGTATGTGTGTGTGAGTGTCTGTGTGTATACGTATGTGTATGTATGTATGTGTGTCTGTGTGTATGTTGGCGTGAAAATATGTGTAAATTTCTCAGTCATAGATTGTATGTGTGTGTATGTTTGTGTGTGTTTGCCTGTGCGGGTGTGTATGCCTCAGTGTGTGTGTATGTATGTGTTTGCATCTGTGTGTGTGTGTGTGAGAATATGTGTGAATATATGAGTGTGGGTGTGTGTATATGTGGGTATGTGTATGTGTGTGTCTGTGTGTGTGTGTGTGTGCCTGTATGTGTGTATGTGTGTGTGTGTGTATGTGTGTGCGTGCGTGTGTGTGTGTCTCTGTGTGTGTATGTGTGTGTGTGTGTACATTCACACACAGACACACACTGTGTGTGTGTGTGTGTGTGCTTGTGTGTGTGTGTAGGCGTGAGAATATGTGTAAATATCTGTCAGTGTGTATATATATGTGCGAATGTATAAGTGTGAATGCATGTATGTACACGTGTGTGCCTGAGTGCATGCGTGTGTGTGTGTCTGTATGTGTGAGTACATGTGTGAATGTGTCAGTCTGTGAGTGTGTATTTGTCCGTGTACATGTGTATTAGTGAGTATATGTGTAAATAGTGTGTGTATGTGTGTCAATGTATCAGTGTGTATGCCTAGCTTTCTCTCTGTGTATGTGTGTGTGTATGGGTGTAGGTGTGAGTATATGTATAAATATCTCAGTCAGTGTGTGTATGTGTGAATGTATGAGTGTGTATGCATGTGTTTACGCGTGTGTGCCTGAGTGCATGTGTGTGTGTGTGTGTGTGTGTGTATTTGTGTGCGTATATATATATATATGTATTTATGGGTATGTCTGTGTGTTTGTATGTGTGTGTGTGTGTACTTGTGTGTGTTTAAATGTATGTGGATGCTTGTCTGTGCGTATGCATGTGTGCGTATGTGTGAGTATATGTATGAATATGTTAGTCTGTGTGTGTATACATGTATGTGTATGTTTGTGTGTGCCTGTATGTGTGCGTATAGGTAAGCAGTGTGTGTATGTATGTGTATGATTGTGTGTGTATGCTAGTGTGTATGTGTGGGCATGTGTGTGTAAGCATATGTGTGAATATGTCATTCTGTGTATGCATGAGTATGTATATGCTTGTATGTGCGTGAATGTGTATGTGTGGGTATATGATATATATTTGTACATGTATATTTGAGTGTATACATATGCGTCTGTGTGTATTATGTATGTATGTGTATATGAAATATCTCTCTCTATCTGTATATGCCTGTATTTGTGTATGTCATTGTGTGCCGTGTATGCATATATATCTGTTTATGTGAGTGTTATTACAACAAAAGTATGCTATATTTTGCCTATTTTTAGAGGTGTGGTATTGTTTAATATGGTTTATAATCCAAAATTGCTGTTCAAAGAGAAAGAATTCAATAAATTTCATTGAATTCACCTAATTTAAATCGATTTAAGGCGGTGATAGAATAAAGTGGGGAATCGGCAGAATCGTTAGAATGTCGGATTGAATGCTTTGCGGTATTCTTTGAAGAGTTCAAATCCCGCCAAAGTCAACGCTGTCTTTCATCATTTTGAGGTCGATAAATTTAGTACAAGTTCAGTAATAGGGTCGATTCTTCCTCTATTTCTCTCTCTCTGTCTGTCTCTCTCTTTCTCCTTCTTTCCTCCACGGGAAGAAATCGGCTCTGTTATAACATTGACAGATTGATAAAAAAGATATCAAACCAGTAATGGTGTCGATTATTTCTCTATATATCTTTTTCACTTCCTCTCTTTTTCTTCTCTTCCTCTCGCTCTCCCTTTCTGGAAGCTGAGACAGCACGTTACTGAAAGGCAAATGGAAGGGAGGAAGACCTTGGCTTTTGCTGTGGTTGTCGTTCATAGACGGTCATAGCAGAAACAGGAATGGAGAGAATCAACTTATTCTCAGCGCCATGAACAGCAGGGGCCCACGTAGGAGTTGGAACACTGAGAAACAGTCGAGATATGGTGGGTTTCTTTTTCATATTTTAGTTATGAAGAGTGCCCTGAAATTCTATCAGAGCCTCCGAGATTGACGCTAAGGACGGATGTATCCTCAAACCTGACCAGAATGCTTTCAACAGAGTGGACTCCACTGAACTTAAAGGCACTTAAAGTTGGTGTAAAGCAGGTCGGCGGATTAATCTAGCACTCAAAGTAGTGTACAATAACATTTGAATCCCAAACGCAAAGAGCAGGAGCAAAACCTGCAAATAGTCTCCCTCGACGCTCTAACAATTCGCCAAATCTGCCACCCTGTACTCGTAGGTTATCTAACGGAACTGAAATAACAACGAGGACGGCAATAACAACAACTCCAACAACGATGACAACATAGCAACCATAACAACGACGACGATGACAACATAACAACAACAAGAACAACAACACCGAAGACGATGATATCATAACAAGAACACAACAAGAACAGTAACAGCAACAGCACCATAGCAATACCACCACCGTTACAAAATCTCCAGACAGCCACCCCTTATCCCATACCATTTCACACAGCACAATGGTGTTTTCAGTAAGGTCGTCAGTTAGGTCGCTCTGGTGCGCTACTGGTAACATACAATCCAGTACATCCTGTTACTCAGTCAGGTCGTCGATGACTTAATCGGCATCCCCACTAACCTTGCTTGGTAAGGAGGGTCACTTTTCGACAATCTGCGGGATGAAAAACAAAACCTGTCAAAAGGCGGAGATTCTCAGAAAAGTCAACAGTCATTCAATACTATGTAAAAAACTAAACCAAACCCGAACAATAAAAAAAAGAGGGTACATAGCTCGTTAGTCTTAGTTTACAGTTTTTCTAAGAGAAAGGTTACTCTGATTCAAAATCGGGGTATATGGGACTCTTTAGACATACTGCATCACATAGATTAACATCGATGCTATTGTCCATGTTCCCCGACACCCAACAATGAGTTAATTTGAATCTAAAGCAAGAACATCAAAATAACCTTTTCGCTCTATCTAAACTACATTAAAATTGCCACCAATTCATCTTAATTTCAATGTCATATCTGTTTCGGCTAAATTGACTTCCTTCACATACATACACACAAACATGCATACATTCACACACACACACATACATACATACATACATACATGCATACATACATACATACATGCATACATGCATACAAACATACATACACAGATATACGCACACATACTTACACACACACTAGTGCCCGAAACCTTAAGACCTTCTTCCTGCTATTTCAAGCTTTAACCTAATATATTCCTTCCATATACTGCACTGATTGTGTTGTTATTTTTGTTTACCTTTAACGCACACACACACACACACACACACACACACACACACACACACACACACACACACACACACACACACACACACACACACACACACACATATATATATATATATATATATGTATATGCACACATACACACATATATATCTATATATACATACAAACATATACGACATGACTGTTCATCATATATTTGTTGACCATCAGACATGATGTGGTATGAAAAGAAAGACTTCAATTATCTGTTTTTAACAGTTTTATTAAATTTATTTTGAAAAAAAAATGATGATATGGTGATAATGGTGATGTGGTGATAATGGTGATGTGGTGATAATGGTGATAATGGTGATGTGGTGATAATGGTGATGTGGTGATAATGGTGATGTGGTGATAATGGTGATGTGGTGAAAATGGTGATAATGGTGATGTGGTGATAATGGTGATGTGGTGATAATGGTGATGTGGTGATAATGGTGATGTGGTGATAATGGTGATGTGGTGATAATGGTGATAATGGTGATGTGGTGATAATGGTGATGTGGTGATAATGGTGATGTGGTGATAATGGTGATAATGGTGATGTGGTGATAATGGTGATGTGGTGATAATGGTGATGTGGTGATAATCGTGATAATGGTGATGTGGTGATAATGGTGATGTGGTGATAATGGTGATAATGGTGATGTGGTGATAATGGTGATGTGGTGATAATGGTGATAATGGTGATGTGGTGATAATGGTGATAATGGTGATGTGGTGATAATGGTGATAATGGTGATGTGGTGATAATGGTGATGTGGTGATATCGTGATAATGGTGATGTGGTGATAATGATGATGTGGTGATATCGTGATAATGGTGATGTGGTGATAATGGTGATGTGGTAATGGTGATGTGATAATGGTGATGTGATAATGGTGATGTGGTGATATGGTGATGTGGTGATAATGGTGATGTGGTGATAATGGTGATGTGGTGATATGGTGATAATGGTGATGTGGTGATATGGTGATAATGGTGATGTGGTGATATGGTGATAATGGTGATGTGATAATGGTGGTGTGATAATGGTGATGTGGTGATATGGTGATAATGGTGATGTGGTGATAATGGTGATGTGGTGATAATGGTGATAATGGTGATGTGATAATGGTGATGTGGTGATATCGTGAAAATGGTGATAATGGTGATGTGGTGATAATGATGATGTGGTGATATGGTGATATGGTGATAATGGTGATGTGGTGATAATGGTGATGTGGTGATAATGGTGATGTGGTGATAATGGTGATGTGGTGATAATGGTGATGTGGTGATAATGGTGATAATGATAATATGGTGATAATGGTGATGTGGTGATGGTGATGTGGTGGTAATGGTGATGTGGTGATAATGGTGATAATGGTGATAATGGTGATGTGGTGATAATGATGATGTGGTGATAATGGTGATGTGGTGATAATGATGATAATGGTGATGTTGTGATAATGATGATAATGGTGATGTGGTGATAATGGTGATGTGGTGATAATGGTGATGTGGTGATGGTGATGTGGTGATAATAGTGATGTGGTGAGAATGGTGATGTGATAATGGTGATGTGGTGATAATGGTGATGTGGTGATAATGGTGATGTGGTGATAATGGTGATGTGATAATGGTGATGTCGTGATAATGGTGATGTGGTGATGGTGATGTGGTGATAATAGTGATGTGGTGATAATGGTGATGTGATAATGGTGATGTGGTGATAATGGTGATGTGGTGATAATGATGATGTGGTGATAATGGTGATGATATGTTGATATTGGTGTTCATGGTGATGTGGTGATAATGATGATTTGGTGATGATGGTATGGTGATAATGCTGATGATGGGGGTGATAATGATGATGATATGGTGATAATGGTGATGTGGTGATAATGGTGATGATATGGTGATAATGGTGATGTGGTGATAATGATGATGTGGTGATAATGGTGATGGTCATGAC
>OZ024741.1:52612360-52627360 GCA_964016885.1 Eledone cirrhosa
CAAGCTTTTGCCAAGGTAATTACACGGCAATATGAAATATGCTATTAGGGTGGGGCTGGGGCTGATATCAATTGGAAGCTTTGTAATCTCTCCCTCTTATCTCTCTTCCCCCTCTCACTTTTTTTCTTTCCATCAGTGGCTCACTCTCTTTGACACTCTCTCTTTCTATCACTGACTCTCTTTCTCTTTTGTTACCTCTCTATTACTTTCGCTCTAATTTTACTCTCTCTGTTTCTCCCTTTGTCGCTTATTATCTTTGTTTCTCTCTCTCTCTCTTCTCTCTCTCTCTTTCCTCTCTCTCTCTTCTCTCTCTCTTCACTCGCTCTCTTCACTCTCTCTCTTCTCTCTCTCTCTCTTTCACTCTCTCTCTCTCTCTCAATCTTATCTCTCATTCTCTCTCTGCCTCGGTTAATTCTGGCTTCGAACTGCTTGAAACTGCTGCAGTAACAACAACAACAAGAACAACAACAACAACAGCAACAGCAACAACAGCAACTACGACAACTGCAATATGCAACAACAGCAGAAACAACAACAGAAACAACAACAACATCAACAGCAACACAAAACAACCACAATAACATCAACAGTAACAACAACAACAGCATCAGCAACAATAACAAAAACAATTACAAGATCAGCAAGACCAGGTATAACTAACAACTACAATGGGAAAGCCACTGCCTAGTCATTTGACCAGCTAGAAATAATACCCAATTTACTCCAAATCACACGTCGCTACCATAAAATAGGATGGTCGACACATTTGACAGTAGACATACAAAAAGGGAATATACATCTACATGACATTAATTCAATCCTGAGTAAGTGTTTATACAAACACTACTGGTCTTCCATAAACAATCTTGTCCGGGCTTGGAGGGGAATTTCCAGGTGTAAATTCCATGGTCATTCGTGACCAAAAGGTGGAAAGGTTCTTGACCCTTATATATATATATATATATATATATATATATATATATAAATGAGAACAATCTAGAACGCAGGAGAAAACAGCTTAAGGAATCGGGTTGAGATGAATTTAATGTAGATGTAACTACAATATTTCCTTACAAATCACATCGTGAAAATAATCATATATAAGCAAACTTTCGTACACATGTCTCGGACGGTCTGTCTGTCTGTCTATCTATCAACCAATCAATCAATCAATCTATCTGTCTGTCTATCTATCTATCTATCTGTCTATCTATCTATCTATCTATCTTGATAGAGTAAGACACGCTTCACATCGGCTCCGCTATTCCATCGGAATTTACCCTTACTATAGTAAGTACCAGAGAATTTTTTCAGTGCAACATATTTGAAACACTTACCCCTGTTATTTAGGGAAACATTTTTACATTTACCCCCTTTTTAGGGGGTAAAATAAATATCTATTTTGCTGTAAAATCTCTTTCTTGGCAGCATGGCGGAAAAGATGGCAGATATGTCTGCCATTAGCTCTGCCACGCCCCCCAAGTCTGAAGAACAAAAAGAAATAGATACAACAAAACTAGACAACGAAACAAACAAGGAAAATGAAAAAACAAATGTTACGGAAAACGAGCAAACGGAAAACAAACAAACAGAAAATAAGAACACAAATAACAACAAGGCAACTTTTTCCCAGAAAACAAAACAGTCCATAACATATACACCAATAGACTTAACTGCCGCCAGAGAAAAACTAGTCGAAGCAAAAAAACATATAGTCTTGGGGGAGAACGGAATGTTTTCCATTAACTCCCCCCCAGAATTCAAGAAAGCGAGAACAGAGAGCACAGTTCTCTTCAGAACAATATTAAACCAAACGAGAAAGCCAGCACAGCCCAGCCAAATGGAGATAGAGTTGGTCCTAAAAGACTATATGAAGAATATTCTCTTCATACGAAAGGACCGACTCTATGGCAGCATTTCGGTCTTAACAAAAGACAAGGAAACGGCGCAGAAGCTTTCCCTAAGCCCACTCTCATCGACAACATACAGCTTCTATCCCTCCTACATGGGTAGAAGAACAGAGAGAGTCAAAGTACAAACAATGCTGCCCACAATGGACTTCTGGTGGGCTATTGCTGGCTTCATAGACATGGGCGAGGACACAGTGCTGTCAATGGGGAAGGCATCTGGAGATGCGTTCCTGGGAATGGGCCTCGACCTACTAGTCCAAATGAGGCCCGAAGGAGTGGCACAAATCCCGGATCGCATCTGGCTGGATGACCTCACCCCAATAGATATAATTGTAGAGGGGAGAAGACCAGCATGCTATTTATGCACGAAAAGGGGACACGTTAAGGCTAACTGCCCGAAACGTATCCCCCAAAAAGGACTATTGCCCACACCCACCACAAACAGTACACCAACACCACCTACCTCCAAAAATACACTAATACCACACACAACAAACAAAATACAGACACCACCAACCACAAGCACAACACAAACATCACCACCACCATCACCAACCACAAGCACGACACAAACATCACCACCACCACCACAAAACGCATTCCAAACAAATAATAAAAAAAACAGCAACAAATCTACCCCTCCCGCAAAAAAAAAAACAACCAGACACCACGTCCCTCCCACCTAGCGCTGAAGAGTTTCCCCCAACTTCTGAAGAAGAAGGAGGAGAAGCCTTCAGACAAGTTAAAAGAAAAAAAAGAAAGCACACACCCAGCACACCACAAATAACCCACACACAAACACCAACTCCAATCAAAAACACCCACCCTCAACAAACAAAATTAAATCTGCACCTCCCCTCTCCGAAACATTGACAGCATCACAAAAAAAGACGTTGCAATACACATATATAAATAAAGAAAACAAAAAACTGTTTAAATTAATAAACAATAGCCCTTTGGTGCAGACCGAAGGGCCAAACTTTATCTCAACAGAGAACTTCACCCATTTAAAAATGATAAAAGTCCCTCTGGACCTTTATCGTTCCTTAAAAGAACAATTTAGACAGGACGTGAGCCCCCCCCTGTTTAAAACCGTTAAATCGCGTTCTCTTGAAAGATTTCCCCATAACCTCCCCTCTCCCTGACACAACTCCAAATACCCCAACCCCACCACACTCGGGTACCCCCACACCACCACAAAACATCCCTCCACCCAACACACCTGACGCCATGGAAATTACACAACCCGGAGAGGTAGGTGCTTTTCTTTCTTCACTTTCAACACCAAAATAGATCAATTGAGAGTTGGCTGTTTGAACGCGCGTGGCCTGGGCTCAGCTTGGAAGCAAGCAAAGCTTCTAAGTGACCTCAGGTCACGAAGTATAGATGTGATGGTTGTTTGCGAGAGTCGGATCAGCAGCGTGCGACAGCTGGCTCCCGCCTTCGATGACTTTGAGATGCACGCATCTCTCTGTCAACCCGGAGGCGGGGGGGGGGAGTTGCCGTACTGCTGGATAAACGTCTGGCTCTCGACGTACAGATTGTTCACTCGGACCCGGGGGGTCGATTACTGGTGCTGGACGTCGGACGCGGTGAAGGCGGGGCTTTCAGACTGGTCCGTCTTTATGCCCCCTTCGGGGCTGAAAGAGCCGACTTCTTCCAGCGCCTGGAGACTTTTCTAGGAACGTCGCGTTCCCTGCTTTTAGTGGGGGACTGGAATGGAATCCGAGATGCGCGTTGGGACTATGCAGGGGCATGTCCCGATAGAGGGGGGTGTAGCAGCCTCAAGGGGTTACTCGATCGATTCGACCTGGTCGAGAAGATTTCGACTAGATTGTCCAACTGCGCCAACCTGGACCTGGGCAAACTGCAGTGGACAATCTAGATCGTACCTAGATAGGTTTTTGGTTAGGAGTAAGGATAGGGACGTATTTAGTTGTCCAGAATTGATCATGGTTGGCTATTCAGATCACAAATTAGTGACCTGCGTGGTCAACCTTGATAGAACGCATAGACAGGGTCCCGGTTACTGGAAGATGAACTTGTCCTTGCCGGCAAAGAAAGATTACAGGAACCGGATTAGTAGCTTAGTTAAGATGCGGTTGACGGGAGCGATCGTCAACAGCAGGTCGTGGGTATCTCTAAAGAGAGAGATTAGAGTAAGTTCGATAGGTTACAGTAAGGAACTAGCGGCGAATAGAAATAGGAAGGAAAGGGAGTTAACAGATAAACTAGAAGAGGCGATTAGGAGCGGAGACGTGGCCAGAGTGTTAGCGGCGAGAATGGCGTTGAGCGAGTTCTCTGACGTGAAGCACGAAGGCTGCGTTGTCCGAAGTAAAATACGTGCTTTAGGAAACGAGGGGACCAAAGCTGTTAGCTGGGCCCGCGTGACAGAAGCCAAGAGTGGGATTAAATCTACCATTCGCTCTTTGCGAGACCAGGATGGACGGGTGATCCTTGAACCTGAGCGGATGTGCGAGGCCTTTCAAAGGCACTTTGCTCGACTGTTCGGAGGGGGCGGGGGGCCGGACGGGGATGTGGACTTCGGTCCATACCTCGACGGTCTACCGCGTCTTTCGAGCGGCGAAGCGGAGTGCTGCGAAAGGCCAATCACAGCCACTGAAATCGGGGAAGCGCTCAGCCAATGCAGCAGACGCAAATCACCAGGTCTCGGAACTCGGATCGTAGAGAGGCAAACCGATGCCTTCCGATGGCGTCGTCGGACGCTGGACGGAAGGACCGGTAAAGCTGCTCGGGTTCTGGTTTGGTCCGGACCTCCAGGTGGAGAAGAACTGGAACGAGGTGACTGCCAAGGTGTTTGCACTCACCCAGAAGTGGGCCGATTGCAAGCTATCCTTGAAAGGTCGAGAGGAGGTGGCGAACACTTTTATAGCGTCCGCCATCTAATACCACTTGACCGTTGTGCCTTGTCCAGCCAAAACGCTCATCAAAATGGATCGCGCGCTCTTCCAATTCCTTTGGAAGAAACGGGCTCCTTTGGTGAGAAGATCCATCTGCTGCCAACACCCTTCAAACGGAGGGCTGGGGTTGCCGTGGCTGACGATGAGCAAACACGCGCTCAGGCTGTGGCACCTCCACGTATTCCTCACCAGACAACAGGTGTGGGCCCCGTTCGTGAGGCGAGCCTTCCCACGACTCGTCTCGCTGACCGAGCTGCAGACCTGGGTCAAGCAAAGACCGAGGAAAATGGGCGACTGGCATATCGAATGTGCTCAGACGCTCACAGTCCTCTGGCAAACGGACCTGGCGATCAATGGAGACTCCACTTCGACATTCTATAGAGGGTTGGTCCGCAGCAAGTGCGACGACACGCTCGAAGAAACTCTAGGCATATAGGAAGATGAACTGGCCAGTCTGTTCGGTAGGACCTTCCGCCCGGGACCGATGTACAACTTCCAAAAGTCCCGGCCTGGCAGTGCTACCGAGGAGCTCTACCAGTTCGAGACAAGCTCTACAGACATGGGCGCCCGGGCAGAGACCCTGCAAAAAAGATCTGTCCGAGGTGCGTGCGAGACGAAGAAACCGTCGCGCACGCATTCATACACTGCCCGGGCGTCATCGACCTGTGGGGCTATGTAGAACGACTACTGTCGCGGGTGGGACCAATCCGGTTGACCACCGAGTCCATTGTCATGATCAAACCGCCACCCTCCTTAAAAAACGAAGGAGAGGCGGTTTTCCTTCGTGTGATAGCTATGGCGAAAGAGGTTGTATGGTGGACAAGGTTGAAAGGGCTGAGGTCAGACACCTTTTTCTCCGGCCAACAACTGATTCTTTTTTTCAAATACCACTTTGGAAGAAGAATCAGGATGGAGAGAGAGGTGCTGTACCCCAGCAAGTTTTATGAAAGGTGGGTGAATGTGGCGAGAATGGCCCGAGTGAATGGGCCTTCTCTCTATACAAGCCTGTAGGTTGAGGAAAAGGAGGAGGAGAGGAAAGGAGTACAAACTCTTCGTACTCCTGGAGATGAGGGTTGCACATTTTTTCGGGGGTATGTGTTACCCATATGACTGTCTCCCCTTATTAGGGAAAATCCTCTAATTTTTAAATTGCATTTGTGATAATATTTTACACGTTTTTATTGTATGTAAACTTCCCCCTTTGTATTTGTCCCCTTCTTTTGTGCCCCTGTGGCTAATAAAGAAACATATCTACCTATCTATCTATCTATCTATCTATCTATCTATCTATCTATCTATCTATCTATCTATCTATATATCTATCTATCTGTCTATCTATCTATCTATCTATCTATCTATCTATCTATCTATAGAAGGAGATTAATCTAGCTGTCGTCTGTTCTACAGTGTGGATGTAATTCACTTCGCACAGAAGTTTTGTTCAAAGTTATTGAGGAAATTTTGTGAGTTCAAACTTAATTTTGATACAATTGTGTAGCTTGACCCCCCGTCTGAATTGTCAGGCGGTGGGTCAGCTCATCTTTACCCCTCCTAGAGGTGAAAAACCTGTTTTAAAAAACTTTGTGGCAAAAAAATTTCAATCGTCTAACAGAAATGTTAAACGCAGCGAACGAAAATAGTGGTGGGGGACAGCGGTAAGAGTTGTAAGCTCGCACGCTTTAGTCCCCCCCTTCCTTCCCAACTAACGTCATAGAGAAGGAAGGAAAAATTAAAATAAAAACAGACGAATCTGCGGAGAAAAAAAATGACGAAAACACAAATCTGGACATGGATTCCAACAACGAAAAAAAAAAATTGGAAAAATTGCATGACAATACTAATAACACAAACAAAGACACAACAAACACAAAAATAACATTTGAAAATAACACCATAACAGAAAGCAAAGCAGACGACAAGATTTCATTTGCACAGAAAACAAAGAAATCTTTGACTTATATACCGGAAAATATTTCAGATGTGGCACGAAGGATCACAGACGCCAAACAATACATAAGTGAAGGAGAGAATGGTATTTTATCGGTAAAAATGCCTCAAGAATTCACCAAAGACATTGAAAGCCGAACGGTCAAGTTTCAGACCATCAACAACAGTAGAAAAAAACCTGAACAGCCTTCTCAAGCAGATATCAAAACAGTACTCACAGAAGTACTTAATGAAACCACTTTCATAAGAAAAGACAGACTGTATGGAAGCCTAGCAATTATCATGAAGAACGAATCGGCGGCAAAAAAATGTGCTTTGTCACCGATTCGTTCGAAAAATTTTACCTTTTATCCATCTTATATGGGTAAAAGAACTCAACGCATATGGCTGGATGCAATGATGCCAGATGTGGACTACTGCTGGCTCATAGCTGGCTTCATCGATCCAGTGAATGACAACGTGATTTCCATTGGGAAAACCACAGGCAATGCGTTCAGTGGAACAGGTATAGAGCTGGTAGTGCAAATGAAGCCTGAACGCGTCGCCGAAATACCCGACAGAATCCTATTAGAGGACCACGGGTATATAAACATTAGCGTGGAGGGGAGAAGGCCGTCCTGCCATATCTGTGCAGGCAGAGGGCACCTGAAGGCCGCTTGTCCCCAACTCAACAAAAAGAAAACCCTGCTACTAACACCAGCTCCACCACCACCACCACAACAGATAAACAAACAACAAAACTCAGTCCCACCCAACCCGTCCCTCAGTAAAACTACACCACCACCACAACACAAACAGTCACAACACATTACCCCAAAACAAAATACAGGCCCACCCAACCCCTCACTCAATAAAACAACACAACCACCGCAGACACAACACACAACACAGTCTAACATAGTGACATCCATCTCCCCCACAAAGAAAACCAACACGGAAACATTACCAGCAAACATACCTCTTCCCTCCAACACTGAAGATAACCCAACGAATTCGGAGGAAGAAACGGAGTCCTTCGGACAGATTAAAAGGAAAAAAAGAAAACATGTGCAAAACACACAAGGCCAAACAACCCCCACCCAAATCTCAACACAATCCAACAAAACAGAAAACACCCCTCCAGCAACAAACAAAACCAAACCTGCCCCTCCCCTCTTCGAAACACTCACACCATCCGAAAAAAAGACATTACACTATACTTACATCAACGGAAACAATAATAAATTAAATGAACTCATATACAATAATCCTTCGGTACAAACCGAAGGTGTAAACTTTGTTTCGTCAGAAAACTACCCACATTTAAAATTAATAAAGATCCCAATGAACCTCTACCAAAAACTAAAAAAGGATTTTAAGGAGGACGTAGGACCACCCTCTGTCAAACCCATAAACCGCGTCCTACTAAAAAGCTTTCCCCCTCCCCTTCCCCTCCCAAACACAACTCCAAACACCCCAACCCCACCACACACTGACGACCCCACACCACCACAAGACACCCCTTCACCCAACACCCCCGACCCCATGGAAGTCGTGCAACCCGAACCCCGGGAAGCGGAAAGGTAGGTCTCTACACTCTCCTTTGGCTCTGCCGCCCACATGGATGTGTTAAGAGTAGGATGTTTGAATGCACGTGGCCTGGGCTCAACTTGCAAGCAAGCAAAGCTTCTAAATGACCTCAGGTCATGTAGTATAAATGTAATGGTTATCTGTGAGACTCGAATCAGCGTCGTGCGGCAGCTGGCCCCCACCTTCGATGACTTTGAGGTGCATGCATCTCTCTGTCAACCTGGAGGTGGGGGTGGGGTTGTCGTACTGCTGCAAAAACACCTGGGTCTTGCCGTACAGGTTGTGCACTCGGACCCGGAGGGTCGTTTGTTGGTGCTAGACGTTGGCAGTAGTGAAAGTGCGGCCTTGAGACTGGTCGCCGTCTACTCCCCTTTCGGAGCTGAACGGCCCGACTTCTTCCAGCGTTTGGAGACTTTTCTGGGAACGTTGCGTTCCCTGCTTCTAGCGGGGGATTGGAATGACATCCTAGATGCACGTTGGGACTATGCAGGAGCATGTCCTAATAGAGGGGGGGTGTAACCGCCTCAAGGGGTTACTCGACCGTTTTAACTTGGTCGATAGATATCGACTAGATTTTCCAACTGTGCCTACCTGGACTTGGAGAAACCACAGTGGTCAATCTAGATCGTACTTAGATAGATTCTTAGTTAGAAGTAAGGGTAGGGACATATTAAGCTGTCCAGAAATGTGCACGGTTGGCTACACGGACCACAAATTAGTGACCTGCGTAGTCAATCTCGAGAAAACACATAAACAGGGTCCCGGTTACTGGAAACTTAATTTGTCTTTACCGGCAAAAGAGACTTACAGAAACCGGATTAGCAGATTAGTTAAGGAGAGGTTGACGGGTGCAATCGTCAACAACCGATGATGGGCATCTCTCAAAAGAAAGATTAGAACAGAATCAATAAGTTATAGCAAGATGTTAGCTGCCGATAGGAATAGAAACGAGAAAGAATTAACAGGTAAATTAGAAGAGGCAATCAAGAGCGAAGATGTGGCCAGAGTGCTGGCATCGAGGACGGCCTTGAACCAGTTTTTCGATGCAAAGCACGAAGGCTGCGTCATTCGAAGTAAAATACGTGCTCTAGGTAATGAGGGGGCCAGAGCCGTTGGCTGGGCCCGCGTGACAGAAGCTAAGAGTGGAAATCGATCCACCATCCGGTCGTTGCAAGACGAAGATGGACGGGTGATCCGGGAGCCTAAGCAGATGTGCGAGGCCTTTCAAAGGCACTTTGCCCGATTGTTCGGGGGAGGCGAGGGTCCGGGCGGGGGCGTGGATTTCGGTCCATACCTCGACGGCCTGCCGCGTCTCTCGAGCGAAGAGGCAGAGTCCTGCGAGGGACCAATCTCGGCTGATGAGATCGGAGATGCGCTGAGCCAATGCAGCAGACGCAAATCTCCAGGTCTCGATGGTATACCTTACGAACTTTATTTAGCAATGCCGGTCTTCTTCTCCGAACTCCTCGAAGCGGTCTACTGCAATTGGCATCAGAACGGGAGAATTCCTTGTTCTGTAGCCAAGGGCGTAGTCACGCTGGTGAGGAAGGACGAGAACAAGGGGGATAGTATAAATAATTTTCGGCCCATAACTCTGCTAAACACAGAGTTAAAGATTTTGGCCAAGGTGTGAGCAAAGAGGTTGGCGCTTGTCGTGGGGGGCCTGGTGGGAGATGCGCAGACATGTGCTATCCCATCCAGGTCCATTCACGATAACCTCCACCTCATGCGATACATCATAGAGAGGGTTGGCAACAAACCCGGCTTCGGTGGGGCCCTGATCAACTTGGATCAGTCTAAGGCCTTCGATAGGGTCGACCATGGTTACCTGGATGCGGTGCTAGCGGCGGCTGGGTTCGGTCCTGTTTTCAGAGGCTGGATAACTGCCTTACATAGCAACCACATCTGTTCTAGGATCAAGGTGAACGGCTACCTTTCGAAGCCGTTCGAAATCACACGATCCATTCGACAGGGGTGCCCTCTCTCCTCCCTTCTGTACGTATTGACTCTCGAGCCTTTACTGAGGAAGTTGGAGTTGTTGCAGGGTATCCCCCTGGAACCAGGATTGAGCAAAGCGGTGTCGGCCTACGCCGATGACGTAACAGTAATGGTATCGACCGACTCGGAGATCGAGGCGATCGGTACCTTACTGGAGGAGTACGAAAGGTTGTCAGGAGCGAAACTGAACCGGGAAAAATCCATCGGGCTGCAACTCGGAACGTGGAGAGGCAGACCGATGCCTCCTGACGGTGTCGTCGGACACTGGACGGAGGGCCCGGTAAAGTTGCTTGGGGTCTGGTTTGGACTGGACCTCCAGGTGGAAAAGAACTGGAACGAGGTTACGAACAAGGTGTTTGCACTAACCCAGAAATGGGCCAAGTGTAAGCTGTCCCTAAAAGGCCGGGCGGAGGTGGCGAACATTTACATAGCGTCCGTCACTTACTACCGCCTGACTGTCGTGCCTTGCCCTAAGGAAACACTCACCACCATGTAACGCATGCTCTTCCAATTTCTTTGGAAGAAGCGCCCTCCTATGTTGAGAAGATCCATCTGCTGCCAACAACCTTCGAAAGGAGGGCTGGGGATGCCGTGGTTGATGATGCGTAGGCACGCATTAAGGCTACGGCACCAACAGGTATTCCTCACTGGTCAACCGGTGTGGGCTCCGTTCGTGAAACGAGCCTTTCCGAGACTCGTCTCGCTCACCGAGCTACAGTCCTGGGTTAAGCAAAGATCCGGAAAACTGGGAGACTGGCACACTGAGTGTGCTCAGGCGCTCAGGGCTCTCTGGCAAGCGGGCCAGGCCATCGGTGGAGAATCCACCTCATCATTCTATAGAGGGCTGGTGGCTAGCAGGGGCGATGACACCCTTGGAGAGTCTCTGGACATGGAAGAAGACGAACTGGCCAGCCTGTTCGGTAGGACTTTCGGCCCAGGACCAATGGACAACTTCCAGAAGTCACTGGCCTGGCAGTGCTACCGGGGGGCTCTACCCGTTCGAGAGAGGCTCTACAGACACGGGCGCCCGGGCAGGGATCCCTCAAAAAAGATTTGCCCTAGATGCGTGCGTCACGAAGAAACCGTTGCGCACGCATTGGTGCAATGTCCGGGCGTGGCTGATCTGTAGGGCTACGCCGAACGACTGCTGTCGCGGGTGGCGCCGATTAAATTGACCGCCGAGTCCGTGATGACAATCAAACCGCCTCCCCTCTTCACAAAGGAAGCAAAGGCGGTTTTTCTGTGCGTAATAGCCATGTTGAAAGAGGTTGTTTGGTGGACACGATTGAAAGGTCTGAGGTCAGGCAACTTCCTCTCTGGCCATAGTCTGGTCTACTTCTTCCGATATCACTTCGGAAGAAGGATAAGAATGGAGAGAGAGGTGCTTGGCCACAGGCAGTTTTATGAAAGGTGGGTGATAGTGGCGAGAATGGCTCGTGTAAATGGGCATTCTCTGTATACCATCCTGTAGGTAAAGAAGTAAAGGAGAGGGGAGCACCTTCTCCATGTGCTCCCCGGGCAAAGGATTTCACACTTTTTCGGGGGTGTGTGCAACCCCCATCACGTCCCCTCCCTTTTGAGGTTATTTTCGATTGTTTTCATGTTACACCCTTTTTACTCGATTATATGTAAACTCCCCCTTTGTATTTGTCCCTTCTTTTTATGCCTTTATTTTAAATAAAGAAATCTATCTATCTATCTATCTATCTATCTATCTATCTATCTATATATCTGTCTATCTCTCGATCTGTCTGTCTGTCTATCTATCTATCGGCGAAGGTATTTGTACTGACCCAGAAGTGGGCTGATTGCAAACTCTCCTTGAAAGGTCGAGCCGAGTTAGCGAACACTTAAATAGCGTCCGTCATCTACTACCGTTTGACAGTCGTGCCTTGTCCCCCTGACCACCTCACCAAAATGGACGTCTATTCTTCAAGTTCCTTTGGAAGAAACAGGTTCCATTAGTGAGGAGATCCATCTGCTGCCAACAACCTTCTAACGGAGGGCTGGGCGTGCAGTGGTTGATGATGCGCAAACACGCGCTGAGGCTACGCCATCTCCAGGTTATCATGACCGGTGAACCGGTGTGGTTCTCGTTTGAGAGATAAACTTTTCTGCAACTCGTCTCGGTAACGGAGGTACAGTCCCGGGTCAAGCGAAGACCGAAAATAGGCGCCTGGCAACTCGAGTGCTCTCGGGCGCCCACAGCCCTCTATCAGGCGGAAACGGCTATAAGCAGAGACTCCACGTCAACATTCTATAGGGGATTAGTGGAGGATATGTGTGACGACGTTTTCGGGGAGACTCTGGGCAACGAAGAGGTCGAACTGGCCAATCTGTTCGGGAGAATTTCCGTCCAAGGCATATGGATAACTTCCAGAGATCTCTGGCCTGGCAGTGCTACCGAGGAGCTCTACCAGTTCGTGACAAGATCTACAGGCACGGATGCCCTGGCAGGGATCCTGCCAAAAGGACCTGTCTAAGATGCGAGCAGGACATTGAAACCGTCCTGCATGCAATATTTCAGTGCCCAGGGGTGACCGACTTGTGAAATTATGTCGAACAGCTACTGTCATGTGTGGGACACATCCAGTTGTCAGCTGAGTCCATCGTGAGGATCATCCCGCCGCCTTCATTTAAGATTGAAGGAGAGGCGGTTTATCCCTGTCTGGTGGATATGGTGAAAGATGTAATATGATGGACGTGGTTGAAAGAACTGAGGGCAAACACCTTCCTCTGCGGACAACAACTCCTCCTCTTCTTTAAATATCACTTCAGAAGGAAGGTGAGAGTGGAGAGAGAGGTGCTGCACCCCAGTAAATTCGCTGAAAGATGGTTAATGTGGCGAAAATGGCCCGGATGAATGGGCCTTCTCTGTATATAAACATGTAGAATGAGGAATACAAAAGAGAGAAGACGGGAACAACTACAAAACGTACTCCTGGTATTGAGGGTTGTTCCATCTACGGGGTGTAAAACAACCCAGCAGCAACGTTCCCCCCTATTGGGGCTATCCGTTGTTATTTTATTTTAATATATAGTCTATTTTAATTTATTAATGCTAAAGTTTACACATTTTTTATGTAAAATCCCCGCAGCCACGTCTTGTAATGTGCCATTTCTTGTACGCCCTTGTGGCAAATAGAGAAAGATATCTATCTATTGAAATAAAAGAAAATTGAAGTACAGTACAACCAATCATCATCAGCAACAACATCAAAAATGAACGTTGAAGACAGCGTCTATACAGAAGTCTCAACCTGCTATATATAGCAGCCAAATACTCCACTGATATCTCCACTGCACCCCATCCTACTAATATATAAAAGGAACGACATATTGGATTATCCTTGATGCATTATATGGAAATATAAGTTGGTATAGTTGGTATGCATTTGATGATAGGTACGCTTGGTCAGGACTGAATTGGGGCTAAAAAAACACCACCGCCATTAACAATAGTAGCATCCTCATGAGTGAGTGCCCCGAGAAGGGAGGCCCTTTCAACACGTCTCCTTCGCTATCCTTCGATATAAAGATTTTTTCTATTTTGTCTGTTGAGATTATGGGGTGATATGTGGCTCGGGTTCAACAAGTGGGAGAGGAAGAGCGAACGAACAGCGGGAGGGGCATGGCAAGATTTCATCAACTGGTTCGTGCCGTTACTATTGGTCACTACATCCACACGTACATGTAAACAGAAGACACTATGCTAAATGGTATTGTTTTAATGTAATTATTGCAATAACAATGTAAAACCAAAATCAAAAATAGCAAAAACGATGACATAAGTAGTAGCAAACACAACAACAACAACAACAGTTCCAATAACAACATTAAAAAAAAAGATCGATGGACCTCCATCAATTTCGACGATCAGTGTACTAATTCTTCGATCAACAGAATAGCCTGCTCATGAAATTAACGTGCAAATTGCTGAATACTCCACAGAAATGTGTACTCTTAACGTTATTCTCAAGGATATGCAATGTAACAGTGTATGAAAAGGCCGGTCATTTAAATTTTCAAGTATAGCCCCTCTAATGGGCTTCCAAAATGTTCTGTTTACCCAATTTCAGTCACAAGGCTTGGGTGAACCCAACGCAATGCTAAGTGACAATTAACCTAGATTCCATGTAATTGGATAGAATCCAGGATCAATGATTGCGAATGGAATCTTTTAAGGACAATAACAATGATTTCTAGTATAAGCACAAGGCCAGTCATTTGGAGGGGGGGGGGGGGCAGTCGATTAAATCGACCCCAGTACATTACTGGTACTTTATTTTATCGACCCCGTAAGGATGAAAGGCGAAGTTAATCTCGGCGGGATTTGAACTCAGACCATAAAGAGCCTTAACTCTATGCTGCAAAGCATGGTGTCCGACCCTCTACCGACACTGCCAATCCACCGCCCTTTTAAGAACAATAACAATAACAATAACAATAACAATAATAACAACAACAACAGCAACAATAACAACAACAACTACAACAACAACACTAATGCGAGTTTTGTATTGCTGACCTCTCCCCTGGTGAATCATTAATTCGAAATTTATGAAGATAAATTGATATTAATGGCGACGATGGCGATGACGGTGAAGATGATGGTGGTGGGGATAATGATACAGATGCCAATCATGATGATAATG
>OZ024741.1:52629860-52644860 GCA_964016885.1 Eledone cirrhosa
ACTTTGAATTCACCAAATCACGCAGATTCGAAGAAAAATTAGATTACACTTACTCAAAGCCGCACTAATGAACACTAATGAAGCGCAAATCAAACAAAAATCAGATAAGACATTTTACTTAGGTTCACCAGCTGATCAGCTTAAACTTAGAGAACAATTGCGACAAAAGATACCTAACGTTAATAATAAAACTCTCCCTAACCTAACGTAGTTAACACAAGCTATTCTATACAAATGTTAACGTCGAACTTCGCATCATCCTCACTTACAACGATCTGGAGTTCGGAGCAGATATCCCCCCCCCCCCAAAAAAAAAGACCAGAAAAAATAGAAGAAAAAGCGGTCACACAGGTTACAATATTTGAGAGGACAAAGCGTGACTGAGGATGAATATGGGACAACCGAAGAACTTTAGTCGATCTGGCTGAAGAAATATCAGACAATTTTTTCTCTAAAGACGCAGTAGTGTTAAAAAAAAATCTCAACAACAAAAGTACGTTAGGTAATATAGTCCCCAAATACATGTTTAAAACATAGGATAGGCACAAATGGAATGTCTCTAGATCACTGTTGGAAGCAGATGGACCACCCCACCAGTGGAACTTGCACCTTTCACAAAATGTTGAAAAGCAGGTGCTTCAATTTGGTGGAGATACGTCAGGTGGTAATAGATGATCTCCGACCGATATTTCTGGGATAGCTTTCTCTCGGCCCACTTATAGGTAAGAGTGTCTACCCTTCTCGTAACCTTCTCCTAGATCTTCACCACTTTGAGGTGTGGACCAAACCAGATCCCGAGCAACTTCACCGGTCAGGCTGTCCAGCGTCCGAATACGCTACTGAACGACATGGATTTGTGTCTCCACGAGCTGAGTTGCAAGCCCACCAACTTGTCCTAGTTGATCACCAAGAAAGTTCCCTTCTGTGGCACATGCCCGGGAAATGTATTTTTGTGGAAGGCAAGCAGTCGCCCATGCATACCGGTCTCACAGCTCCATGCCACCGATGTTGGTCAAGGGAAATGCAAAAGTCAATACAGCTTGGCACCAGTGAGGCTGCAACTCATTTCTACAGCGGATTGAACTGGAGGAACGCAGAATAAAGTGTCTTGCTTGAGGACACGCCACATCACCCGGCTCGGTAATCGAACACACATCCTCACCATTGTGAATCCAACTTTCTAACCATTAAGTCACGCGCATTCACTCACAGTCACACACACACACACACACATACACACATATATATATATATATGTAAGCACACGCACACAACTTCTATATATTAAAATGGTCAACTTAAATGTATATGAAGGTATATTTGTGTATGATTATCAATATGCACACTCACCCCCCCCCCATATATATATATATATACATAATATATATAGAGGGAGAGAGAGAGAGGATAAAGGATGCACGTGAGAAGTGTATGAGCGTGCGCGCGCGTGTATGTGTATGTGTTTGTATTCATAGACATCCGGATACCTTACTTTGTTGAAAATGTAAACATCAACTTTGAGAGCAATACATCGTTAGACAAGAGAGATAAACGTTTGTATAAACAGGAAATAACGCCATATTGAGAGCGCTGATATTCTTGTTTTTGTTTTCTTTATGTAATGTAAATTCTATCAAGGATGTATGTTGATGGCGGTAAAACCGGATGTTGATACAGATATAGGGTATTTAACAAAACATAAGCTACCTTTACTTGTATTTCAATGTGGGTGTTTTATTTTCTTCTTCTTCTTCTTCTTCTTCTTCTTCTTCTTCTTCTTCTTCTTCTTCTTCTTCTTCTTCTTCTTCTTCTTCTTCTTCTTCTTCTTCTTCACTATAGACTCAGTCGATAGCTGGAACCATTTTACATGCGACACCATATATTCTACATAACTCCACAAGTCAGCAATACACGGACACTGGACGAGTGCGTGAAGAACGGTTTCGTCACTCTGCGTACATCTGGGGCAGCTCCATCTGACAGCACTTTTCTGCCTGTAGAGTGTATCCCGAAACGGCAGTGTCCCCCAGTAGCGCTGCCAAGCGAGTGATTTCTAGAAGTTATCCATCGTCCCAAGCTCGAAAGTTCTCCGGAACAGACTAGTTACTACTAGTTGGTCGACACAGAGCCTCTCCGAGTGCGTCGTCGCACTTGCCCACCACTAATACTCTAGAGAACTCGGGAGTGGAAGTTCTACTGACCGCATTTCCCGCCTGGTAGAGAGCAGTGAGGGCTAGGCAACATTCCAGATGCCAGGCGCCTAGTCTCAGTCTATTCTTGACCCAGGACTGCAGCTCAGTCAAAGAGACCAGCTGCGGAAAGGCCCGTCTGACAAACGGCGACCACACCTGTTCCCCGTTTAGGCAGAATATCTGGAGATGCCTCAGGCCCAGCATATGTTTGCGCATCATTAGCCACGGCATTCCCACTCCTCCGCGTAGAGGGTGCTGGCAGTAGATGGCCTGCTTCACCAAAGGAACCCGTCCCCTCCTCAAGAATTTGAAGACAGACATGATGTACGCGTTTGCCACCTCCACCCGACCTTTCAGAGACAGCTTTGTCTCGGCCTATTTCTAGGTAAAAGTGGCCACCCTGATCGTAACCTCGTCCCAATTCTTATCCACCTGGAGGTCTGGTCGGAACCAAACCCCGAGCAGCCTGACTGGTTTTGCTTTGGGTTGTGTTGTATATTAAATGATAATTGCACTGAGTTTTAAGTGCATGGTGAGTCGACGGGATAGTGGCGTACTTGTATGGCCAATATAACAGTTGGAGTTGTGAAGTTTACAAATTTTACTCGAATTTATAAGTTCCATTGATAACCAGTAGTTCGTTCGCTCGATTATATGCGGGTGGACAAGGCAAGGTGTGGCAGGATTTTTGGTGAATGTGAGACTGTGTACCGGCAGGGAATTCAGACACTGGATTGTTTCTCCTCCCATGTCAACAAGTAAGATAGTCAACGGCAGAAAGCTGTAAGCAAGGGTGTTAAAACCAGGTGGAAATACAAATACGTCTAGAAAATCAAACGCATACTAATGCTAGAGAAACCACATCACCCTATAATTCCTTCAAAATTACACCCTACTTATAAAAAAGAAACATTGGGTGAAGTACTCACGAGGATGCTATATCCGAAGGAAATGAAATGGTCATGGTGAGATCGTCTTCGATCATAGGGCTGCTCAATCATAAGCAACATGGAGCCGAATTAAATCAACAACGTTTTGTTTTGTTTCCGTTCATTGTTTTGTCCTCTCTTTGTTAATTTTCTTAAGTTTATACATACATACATACATACATACATACATACATACATACATGGTGGCTGCCAACTCGTTTTCGAGTACGGCCACTACTTCATATCCATGTAGGAGAACCCCTACCGATGCCCTGAACAAGTGTGACTTTTTAGTCCAGCCAGCGACTTGAAAACTCTGGTACAAACACTACACCTGTGACAATTATTGACACATAGTGCTGGGCCCATGGTACCATGTGACGACAAGTGCAGAGAGATCTCCAGATATAAAGCAATGCCTGTGCCGTGAAGCTTTTATAGTGAGCAAAGGCACTGCACAAAGCCAGTCCCACTCTCTTAACCAAGATGATATTTACCAAAAAGAAGAACAAGTCAACATCATTGGATACCATCAGGGTTGCAGGTGTTATATCAGAGTTTTCCTTCTCCTAGAATTCTGCCTTGACAAAGGCTAAGGGGTCATCTCTCCCGGTGATTTTGGATGGCCATTGACTCTTAAGAGCTCCTTTGCCCTTTGACAGGTTTTGTTTTTAGTCCTGCAGGATGTCCAAAGTCACCCTCCTCACCAAGAAACCTTGGTGGGGTTGCCAGTTTAGTCGCCAACGACCCGACCATGAGACAGGTTGTACTGGGATACATGTTACCAGTAGCACCAACTGGTGACCTGACACAACATACATACATACATACATACATACATACATACATACATACATATAGAGAGAGAGAATTAAAAAGAACAGAAAGATGCAGTAAAAGAGATTTATTCGGTTCTTACGTACGTTTCAATAGACATCAATTTGCCTAGATCTCGCTACATCTATAATATTATATATTTAATCTCTGATGATATGGGATCGATTGCGCATTGGATATCGAATGCTCTAATAAATATATAATATTATAGATGTAGCGAGATCTAGGCAAATTGATGTCTATTGAAACGTACGTAAGAACCGAATAAATCTCTTTTACTGCATCTTTCTGTTCTTTTTAATTCTCTATACACGCCCCGGAATATAGCTAAACTGGAATATACACCTTTTTTCTGCATTTCGTTGAGCACCACTCTGTTGTAAGCTGACATTCCACTACACGGTACATAACACTGTGTCCTGGAAAACATTAATGCACTCGTGCATAACCAATTATATATATATATATATATATATATATATATATATATATATATATATATATACAGTGGCGTAGCTAGGGTAAACAGCGCCCAGGGCAAGCATGAAAATTGCCCCCCCCCCCTACACACACACATCAAAAAGTCAAGATCCACAAAGACGGAATTGCAGTAGAATTTATAATAAAAAAACAAAAAACGGTTACAACTTGATTTTTCGGGCTTTTAATGAGGCCCATATATATATATAATATATATATATGTGTGTGTGCGTGTGTGTGTGTGTACATATATATACGTATAAATATATATATATATATATATATATATATATATATATATATATATATATATATATATATATATATATATATATATATATATATATATATATATATATATATATAAAGTAGCCGAGCAAGCGGTTATCAAACAATTCTCTAAATAAATTAAAAAACGATTTAAATAATCACCTGTTCTATTGCTGTTACCGACGGTTTCATCATTCCAAAAGATTGGAAATAGTACCTGTTGAGGTATTCATCTACTTTTATAATTTTTCTCCTTATGTAGAGAACAAAACGTTGAATAATGCTGCTAATTTTAGTGGCAATATCAACATGTTTATAATAAACAGCTATTATCTGCGACCTGATTTTGCGTGTGTGTCATTTTAACGGCTTGACCGCATGCGTTGGACAGGAAGCGAAATATTTACTTACTGTAGGGCTTGCAACCTTATAGTGTGGAAATAGGCTGTCTGAAGATTCATTTCTTTCCATTGGAAATTCTCTGGATTTCCAATCTTTTGGAATGATGAAACCGTCGGTAACAGCAATAGAACAGGTGATTATTTAAATCGTTTTTTAATTTATTTAGAGAATTGTTTGATAACCGCTTGCTCCGCTACTTTTTATATTGTTCTGGTATCTCGAATTAGTACCATTGAACCACAAATATTATAAACAACTTGCATATTTCTACAAGTACATAGTACCTGTTGAGGTATTCATCCACTTTTATATATATATATATATATGTATATATATATGGGATAACAAATTATCGTTATAGGTAATCCAGTTAGAGGTTGTGAGTACTCTGTATTGTAGATAGTTTTAACGTACGGCGTTGTTTAACTCAACAAGAGGTTTCCTTAGTTAGGTGGCGAGTTCACGGGAATTCCTATGCAGGTTAATCTTGGAGTAATAATAGTGAAAGAGTGAAGAATAACATGGTCAACAGTACAAAAAGAATACAGGATTAGCTGGTCGAAATTATCGGGAGCAAAGGCCTACAGAAATGGAATGTCCCACTGCGGACTTTACAATATGGAGCTGTTCCATATTTTAAAGTATGATAAAATCCTGCTTAACAGTAAAATAGAACGATCAAGTTTCTGTAGGCACAAAGCAGCTACTAAATTCGCAAATTTCAAACCAACATGATTCGATCCAACAATCCTATAATTCAAGCTGAACCACCCAGAGTCTATTATAATAACTACATACCAACCACTATTATTAAGGGCGGTGGATTGGCAGTATCGGTAGAGGGTTTGACGCCATGCTTTCCAGCATAGTTACGTCCCTTTACGATCTGAGTTCAAATCCCGCCGAGGTTGACTTTGCCTTTCATCCTTACGGGGGCGATAAAATAAAGTACCAGTAATGCACTGGGTAATTGCTGGCCTTGTGCCTAAAGTAGAAACAATTATTAACTGCCAACAAAACCAACTAATCACTAAATCAACATCATAAACCTCCTAACCTTTCTTTCACTTTCTTTCACTCTCTCTCCCTAAAGCTATTTCACCTCTCCCCTTGTATCCTATCCTGTATCTCTTATCCTCTAACCTAACTTCTAATTTATTAATTTATCTTTTGTAAGTTATTTATCATTATATTCTTTCTTCCTACTCTAACCATCTGTGATTTAACTAATACATATGTATATATTTAATATTTATTTTCATACTAATAATATTCCTACCCTCATCACATCTTTATACTTACACACCACTATAACTTTAACCACCACCACCACCACTATTTTCAACAATCATATTATGTTGATATATTTTTTCCACGTATATATATATTTTTTTATTTATATATTTTTTATCATCATTCTAACTTCTTTATTATTTTTTATTTTTATTTTTCCTTTTCTTTTTCTTTCTTTATTATTGATGTTGTTATTTGAATTCTCCGTAGTATAAATACAAATATCGAGTGTAATTTTATCAGTTATTCCGATGATTTGATTAGGCATACACTGTGTTTAAAATTGAGTGACACAACTTCGAGTGATTACTAATCTTTAGACATCCTAATCAATGAAACAATTGTTAATACTGTAAATAAAACCCCCTTTGTACTGTTGACAATGTTATTCTTCACTCTTTCACTATATATATATATATATATATATATATATATATATATATATATGTATGTATATGTATGTATGTATGTATGTATGTATGTATGTGTGTGTGTGTGTGTGTGTGTGTGTGTGTGTGTGTGTGTGTGTGTGTGTGTGTGTGTGTGTGATCGATTTTATATTACAACGCTGTTGAAAGAGACAGTCTTCCTTTATCCTGCAAGCACATTCGGCATTTTTGCAGTTATTTTTTATCTCATAGAATAGCCTATCTTCACGGAACGCCGATTTAATATGTTACTGTATCTATCTTGTGGGGAAAATGTTTATCTATTAGATCTCACAACATTTTACCTACATTTATTTGTCTTTACGTTACGGTGTGAGCGAAGTATATTATTTTTCTATTTCTATTTTTATTTTTAGAGTAGTTTTGTTGGAGTTGATCGGGTATGTCTTTAAGTCGCTATCTACAACTCTAGTCTCTAATATAAGCTGTAGTGGTTCCCAACCTTTTTTGCTCCATGCCCCATCTAAAAAATGTTTAAGTCACCCTTTGATATAAAAACAAACTGAGTTTTGAAACAGAGTAATTACTGTAATATAAAGTATAAATCTTTTAATTAAGCAAAGCTAAAAATTAGGCAAACAATTTTTTCTTCCAATTTAAGTTTAACTTATCTCACCGAGCTCAAGATAAAATAATTGTTTCTACTTTTGACATAAGGCCAGCAATTATCCCAGTGTATTACTGGTACTTTATTTTATCGACCCCATAAGGATGAAAGGCAAAGTTAACCTCGGCGGGATTTGAACTCAGTCCGTAAAGAGACATAACTGTGCTACAAAGCATAGCGTCCGGCCCTCTACTGATACTGCCAATCCAAATAATGCAAGTTATTCATTAAGCTTGATGTATGTTACAAAGTGTTTTTATTCAAAGCACTAATTTAGTCAGTTATAACCTTAAATCTCCTTTTAAAAAAACAATCGCATAATTTCTAGAATATACAATGTACAAAATCGATATGGAGCAGGTGTTCCGAACTAAAGGTAGGCAGTCACTTTCATTACTTTATGCCCGTAGTGATACGCTACTTAACATCTTGTAATTTTTATTATTATTGCTACTGCGCCATGGTGCGTATCGCCCTTTCTATTTATATAAGTTACCGTCAGCATTTTCAATAGGGTCATTACAATATAGGCAAGAATTTTATAACAGATTACAAGAAAAGTAACTACAGTTTGTAAATGATAATACTTTGCATAAGAGAACAAGTTTAACTCAACCTTCTCGCTCGACGAGCGACAACGATCTGTGACATGCAATGCAGCGATGATCAAAATCAACTCCAAAGTGTAAACAAACTGCTCGTAGGTGCTGTCAGATATACGTTAACATGTGTAGACGAAGTGTAACTGGAAGTTTGGACGTATTATACCACTTTCAAATTGCCCCTTATTATATTCAAACAGGTAAAAGTGTAAAAGAGTAAACTATTCAAATAAGTCATGCACACTGATAATACACGGAGTCGCACACTTACACTCAGGAACAAAATATATACTATTCCAAAACACATACCCTCTTCCCAGAAACTAATATAAAATAAAAGCAACATACACACTCACATATCACACCTCATCCCTACACCCATAATAGCAACAATGATAGACCCGGACTTTACTATAAACCTTACCCACTCTGATTTCTTTGCCTTCAACCTTCCAACCTCCGTTTCCTCCTCTTTCCCAATGAAGAGCTAACGTCCGATATGTTGAGCTATTCGTTTTCCTTTTTACACAAGCGAGCAATATGGAAATACTTTGTATAATTGTTCACACACACACACACACACACACACATACACGTGCGCGCGCGCACACACACACATATATATATATATACAAACACATACAGATATATATGAAATACAAGACCCGGCAAAAGGCGGAGGAACTTAGCAGAGTCAACGGCCATCCAAATAGTATTTTTTTTCTTCTTCACCTGGGAGTGAAAGGCCCCCAGTTGTTGTCACAAAACCTTTTCTAGGAGAAGGAAACCCTGAAAAATAACAAAACAAACCTCCGGTTTCGGAAGAATCCGATGATGTTGACCAGTTCTCCCTTTTGGGTAGTGTTTTCGATGCCCAGGGAGTGGGATTTGTCGAGTGCAAGGCCTTTCCCCACTTAAAAAAATCTTCAAAGCACAGGCATTGCTTGTTCAGTATATGTTACAGGTTCGTGTGGCTGGCCGTAGACTAAAGGTGCACCAAACTCTATAATCTGACAAGCGATTGCAATAGTCTTAGCAGAGTTTACAGCCATAATATACATACATACATATATATATATATATATGTATATGATTCTATGGACATAGTTTATTGTATATATATATATATATATATATATATATATATATATATATATATATATATATATATATATATATATATATATACACACCTATATATATGGTGGCTGCCAACTCGTTTTCGAGTACGGCCACTACTTTATATCCATGTAGGAGAACCCCTACCGATGCGCTGAACGAGTGTGACTTTTTAGTCAAGCCAGCGACTTGAAAACTCTGGTACAAACACTACATTTGTGACAATTATTGACACATATTGCTGTGCCCATGGTACCATGTGATGGCAAGTGCAGAGAGATCTCCAGATATAAAGCAATGCCTGTGCCGTGAAGCTTTTATAGTGAGCAAAGGCACTGCACAAAGCCAGTCCCACTCTCTTAGCCAAGATGATATTTACCAAAAAGAAGAACAAGTCAACATCATTGGATACCATCAGGGTTGTAGGTGTTATATCAGAGTTTTCCTTCTCCTAGAATTCTGCCTTGACAAAGGCTAAGGGGTCATCTCTCCCGGTGATTTTGGATGGCCATTGACTCTTAAGAGCTCCTTTGCCCTTTGACATGTTTTGTTTTTAGTCCTGCAGGATGTCCAAAGTCACCCTCCTCACCAAGAAACCTTGGTGGGGTTGCCAGTTTAGTCGCCCACGACCCGACCATGGGACAGGTTGTACTGTACTGGGATACATGTTACCAGTAGCACCAACTGGTGACCTGGCATATATATATACATATATACATACATATATATTTATATATATACGTATAATGTAGGTTATTCAACAATGAAAGATGAAAATTCTTTTATTTTAGTCCATTCGTTTGATCGATACCGGGGTGAGCTCTATAATATCGATAAAGACGTCGAGCCAATCGTCTGTGAAACTTCATTATCGTATACAGTATCCATCATATACATCCCTCTCTCTCTCTGTCTCAATATATATATATATATATATACGATATTAAACAAATGGAAACTATATTTATAAAACCATATTTATTTCGTTATATATATTTCTGGAATATCATATTAAAAATATGGTATGCCTTCCTCAGACAAAATACAATACATAAGCTGTTTTATAAATAATTATTGACATACCTTATAATAATGCAACTTCCATTTAAAAAGTTGATTTGGTAGTGAAACTGTTATGACAGTTATATAGAAAGAAAAACGAAGATGAGAAGAAGATGAAGAGATGTATGTAAATAAAAAAAAAAAATAAAAAAAAAAGAAAGAAGAAGATGAAGAGATGTATGTAAATAAAAAAAAAAAATAAAAAAAAAAGAAAGAAGAAGATGAAGAGATGTATGTAAATAAATAAATAAATAAAAAAAAAATAAAAAAAAGATGAAGAGATGTATGTAAAGAAAAACAACAGAGCGAGATAGAGAGACAGGGAGATATGGGAGAGAGAAATACATTGAGGAAGTGAAAAAATATATAGTAGGCAGCTTTTGGACAAATGATCATCGTATATGTGAGAGGTTAAGGAGGGAAGGGATACAGTTAAACTAGCCGACTGACGTGATTTATGTGTCGGCTAGTTTAACTGTATCCCTTCCCTCCTTAACCTCTCACATATACGATGATCATCTGTCCAAAAGCTGCCTACTATATATTTTTTCACTTCCTCAATGTATTTCTCTCTCCCATATCTCCCTGTCTCTCTATCTCGCTCTGTTGTTTTTCTTTACATACATCTCTTCATCTTTTTTTTATTTTTTTTTTTTTATTTATTTACATACATCTCTTCATCTTCTTCTTCTCATCTTCGTTTTTCTTTCTATATAACTGTCATAACAGTTTCACTACCAAATCAACTTTTTAAATGGAAGTTGCATTATTATAAGGTATGTCAATAATTATTTATAAAACAGCTTATGTATTGTATTTTGTCTGAGGAAGGCATACCATATTTTTAATATGATATCCCAGAAATATATATAACGAAATAAATATGGTTTTATAAATATAGTTTCCATTTGTTTAATATCGTAAACCTACTCCAGAAACTGTTGAGTGCTTTTATATCAGTTATAAAATATTTACTCGTTGTAACCCAACAATCTTAAATAAAACTTTTGCATATATATATATATATATATATATATATATATATATATATATATATATATATATATATATATATATATATTTATATAAACATATATATATATATATATATAAACATATATATATATATATATATATATATATATATATATATATATATATATATATATATATATATATATATAAACATATATATATATATATATATAAACATATATATATATATATATATATATATATATAGGAAAAGCGTCAGGAACCCGACGGCTGAGCTCCGGCCGTTTCGACAGCTAGATCTGAACGGAGCTCAGCCGTCGGGGTCCTGACTCTTTACCTATTACCCACTCTACTACCCTAAGTATTGAGTACTCTGGTGCGTTATGGTCCACCTAGTTCCTTACCGCACTCCCTTCGTTATATATATATACTAGCAGAAGTACACGGCGTTGCTCGGGTGTAAGTCGACCTTTGCTCTGTTGTTAAAATGTGTGAAAGTTACTTCCCGCGCATCACAGGTGCCAAAACTTTCGAACCTGAAGGAAAACAACAGCGGTGTGTAATCGAGCATAAATAATGGATCAATTGTAGGTTCACAGTGTATCGTTGAATTTGTTCGTTGAATTTGTTCTTTGCACGACTGACGGAAGTCAAATTCACTTGAAATTGAATTTTCAGTTGATTTTTAAAGCACGGTGAAAAAGTCGATTTTTTCACAGTTTTTTTTTACAATTTTCGCGCTCACATGTGCAGAAGAAGAAATAAAAGGGACTTTATCTGAACCGCGGCATAATGGCGAGTCTTTTGCGACAGTTTTCAAGAAAATCGGACGTTCCTGTAAAAGGTTTTCCCATGTGCAACTTTGCCTTGTTTTTTGCACAAAGTCGAACCCCCGCTTCAGTTTTATTGATTTTTCACATGAATGCGTGACCTCTGAAGTAGATTTGAGTAGCTAAAAACCTGTCCCGGTAAATTTGCTATAGGTGAAAAAAAGTTGATCAAAATTGTGTCTAGGGTTATTGCCCTTTGCAACAGCCTCAACGTGTCTTCAAGTATGGTTTGTTAATTTGTTGTGGAACTAAATCGACTTTTGTCAAATCGGACCGAGGAAACAATGTCTCCATTTGTCTTTCTAGCTGGTGTACCCGGTTACAGTCGGGGTTATAAGGCGTTGGATTTAAACGGGTCTGCGCTAAATTCCAGCAGGATGCTTTAACCGAAATGAAGAACAAACGTTTCTTTTTGTGCTCCAATCTATGATATTGGTATTTTGAAAAAATAGTCCACAAACATCCATGGAGCATGTGTAACGCATGTATCAGGTTATGAGAAAAAGGGTTTTCGATTCTCCATTCATAAGATACCAAAACATTGTACGCAAATAAACCGGGATTTTAAGGCACTGCCCAATTCATAGCTGAAAGGTAAGAATCAAGTGGAATAATGTTTTGCGACATTTTCAAATGTACAACCGTACAAAAGCAAAGGATATAGCCATTGAAATCTAGGTAGACCAAAGAATTTGGTGAGGTTGTATATCAGAAGGTTGTTTTCCTTGTGATTCGCGTCTAGCCTACAAAGTGAAGTTAGATGATTGTAGTCGATGTTGTATCAATAACAAATAAAAGCATACGGAAGACTGAACACTTACGAATTAAGTCAAAATCACGTTGATATTCCTATCGGAGCAACATGTGCCGAAAAACCTGACGGACTGTGTCAATATTGAAATCGTAGAAATTGCAAATCCCGACCTCTAAGATGTAATGGATAGGCCTTGGAGGTGAAGTGGAAGAATTGGTACAATTGTTTTGCTGAACATGTTGACCATGAATTTAAATAGACTTACGCAGCATCATTGTGCGGTTTGTTGTATATGGCCTAGAATGAGGGCCAGTTAAACGCGGCAGAAAAATAAGCCATGCTGATGATGTTTAGGGGCGTCGCAGGGAATAGATGCGGCGTTGTGAGTCAATTGTGAGGACAGTGGAAGGCACGCTGATCGCTCGATAAGACGCGATGCTACAAAGGATGCTTCTCGGCCATAATTGACAGAAAGGCATGTCAGGAGAAATGAAAGAGTTGCTATTCATCCTTTGCTTAGCATGAGGAACATGTAATTAAAAAGATTTACCATGGACTATCTTGTACGTTGGTATTGCGTTTAGCCTGCGAAAATCGGTGGTCAAATGGGGCAACAATAAGCCATGCTGATGACGTTTAAGCAGGTCGCAAGGAATTGATGCGGCATAGATAGCCATGGGAGTCTTGAAAGAGCAGGAAAAAGAAAGGGCCGAGAAGGGGATGGTGGCTGAAAGTGAATGGATGCGGCATCCTGAGGCATGACGATGCAGTGGGACGATGGACAGCAGGCAAGGAAGAGGGCAGGGGTGGACGGTGGCAAGGATGCCGCATAGTGAGCCATGGGAGTCTTGATGGAGCACTGCGGGCAGGCAAAAGAAAGGGCCGAGGAGGGGATGGCGGCTGACAGAATATTGATGCGGCATGGTGATGCATGACGATGCAGTGGGACGACGGCGTGCAGGGAACGGAGAGGGCAGGGGTTGACGGTGGCAGGTATGCGACTTGGTCTCTCAAGACTGCCATGGCAGTGGAAAGGGTCGGGGAGTGGATGGCGGCTGACAGGGAAGGGATGCAACATGATGAGGCATGATGAAAGGGCAGGGTGCATGACGGCTGACAGAGCGTGGATGCGGCATGCCAATTGAGTTGCACCTCGGGAATCTAGAGAGCACTGGGGGGCACGATGATTGTTTGAGAAAACCGGTAGCAAGGCAGGATGTTTATCGGCCATACATGATCGGTAGTCTTAATTTTGTTAAATATGTTCAAAATGAATGTAAAAAGACTTACACAGGATCGTCTTCATGTTCGGTGCTGTCTTTGGTCTGACATAATGGGCGGTTATGTGCGGAGCAGGAATAAACCATGCTGATGACATTTGAGCAAGTTGCTGACAGAGCAGGAATGCCGCATGGTGAGCCATGGCAGTCGTGAGGGACCAAGGCGTGCGGGCAAGGGAGAGGGCAGGGGTTGACGGAGCACGGCGGGCAGGCAAAATAAAAGGCTGAGGAGGGGATGGCGGCTGACAGATCATGGATGCGGCATGGTGAGGCATTACGATGCAGTGGGTCGACGGCGTGCAGGGAAGGGAGATGGTCGGGATTGACGGTTGCAGGGATTCCGCATGGTGAGCCAAGGCGTGCGGGTAAGGGAGAGGGCAGGGGGGCGCATGGCGGCTGATAGAGCATGGATGCGGCATGGTGAGGCATGACGATGCAGTGGGACGACGACATGCAGGGAAGAGAGAGGGCAGGACTTGATGGTGGCAGGGATGCGGCTTGGTTAGGCATGGCAGTTTTGAAGGAGCACGACGGGCAGGCAAAATAAAAGGCTGAGGAAGGGATGGCGGCTGACAGATCATGGATGCGGCATGGTAAGGCAATACGATGCAGTGGGTCGACGGCGTTCAGGGAAGGGTGAGAGAAGGGTTTGACGGTGGCAGGGATGCGGCTTGGTCAGGCATGGAAGTCTTGAGCTTTCTCGGAGTGTAGGCAATGGAAATGGGCAGGGGTGGACGGTGGCAGGGATTCGGCATGTTGAGCCGTGAAAGTCCTTAGGGACCACGGAGGGCAGGCAATGGAAAGGGCCGGGGAATAAATTTCGGCTGACAAGGCAGTGGGTCGACGGCGTGCAGAGAAGGGAAAGGGCAGGGGTTGACGGATGCCTCATTATGCTACG
>OZ024741.1:52654860-52657360 GCA_964016885.1 Eledone cirrhosa
ATTTTCATTTCAGCCATGCAGTGTACGGCAGCAAATCTATTTAGTACATGTGGTAAACTATCCGCCGACTAGTGATGTAGCACCACGTCGTCCGCAAATTTCAGCCGACTGATCCTCCACCCACTGGTTTTGATACAACCTCCAGCTTGACTGTGCATGTCAATCTTGTTCATAAAGATTATGAAAAGATGAGGCAAAAACTATCTCATACTCCTGCAGAACTTTGCACAAGTCGCGTGGAATGCGGTCGTATGCCTTTTTGAGGTCCACGAAACACATACAACTCGTGACAATACTTTCATGATTTCACGAAGACGCGCCTCTGAGTTAATACCACAGGGGCGGAACCACACTGTCTTTCAGCTAGCTTGAACTCGACAATATCACTGCATCTCTTTACAAGACATTTAGTATAAACTTTACCGGGAGGTTTCACAAGGAGATTCCTGTAAAATTGGAGCAGCTTCTCTTGTCTCTCTCTTTGAAAGTTGTGATTATCACTCACAATTGATATTGCTTTGATGCTTTTCCAGAGATCCATACCACTATATGTATTTACACACTAATCAGTTAGAGCATGCCTACTTTATTTAAGGCTTTAACACTTCGGTCTGAATTACATCTTCCCCAGAGGCCATGCAACATTCGAGTACTTTAATTGCTCAAGTGACCTCAGCCCTTGTGAGGTTAGTATTCGTCTCTCTCTCTATATATATATGTATGTGTGTGTGTATCTGTGTGTGTGTACATATGTGTGAAAATATATATGTACATACACACACACACATACACACGTGAATGCGTACGCATATGTGTGTATTTTAGTAAACATAATTATCCTTAGCAGAATCTCGATTTTATTATGAACCAACGCATCGAACACATCCTACACCACAACCATCACCCACATACAGACAGATATTAATAATTATATACACACACATAGACATAAATATACACACAACGACGTTTATATAAAAAGGCAATGATAAGACGTACACAAAATCACACACAAACACACTTACCTACACAACACACGCTCATGCACACGTTTACACAAACAAACACATAAACACACATATCTACACACACGCTCACGCACATGTTTAGACAAACAAACACACATACCTACACACACGCTCACGCACACGTTTACACAAACAAACACACATACTTACACACACGCTCACGCACACGTTTACACAAACAAACATACATACCTACACACACGCTCACGCACACATTTACACAAACAAACACACAAACACACATACCTACACACACGATCACGCACACGTTTACACAAACAAACACACAAATACACATACACTTACACACACGCACAAGTCCACGCCACACAAATAAACATACAAATAAGATTCCAGACATCATAGCGACGATCAGAGAAATGTCACGTACAGGCGTTGTTTAAGGGGAGATAATCTGCTCCTCCTAGACCAAATTGACACATTTGTAGCGTTTTTGTTTTCTTTTCCCCATCAATCAGATTATAGTTACTGCTGCTGCTGCTACTACTACTACTACTACTACTACTACTACTACTACTACTACTACTACTACAACAACAACTGCTACTACTACTACTACTACTACTACTACTACTACTACTACTACTACTACTACTACTACTGTTGCTGCTACCACCACCACCACCACCACCACCACTACTACTACTACTACTACTACTACTACTACTACTACTACTACTACTACTACTACTACTGCCACCACCACCACCAACGCCGCCACGCCATCAACATTATTATCATCATAACATCATCGGCGCGATTATTCTTGTTGCTGCAGCAGCAGTAGTAGTATTATTATTCGTATCTTTGCCTGTCATCCTTACGGGGTCGTTAAAATAAAGTACCAGTAATACACTGGGATAATTGCTGGCCTTGTGCCAAAAGTAGAAACAATTATTATTATTAGCAGTAACAGAAGCTGGATCGCTGCAATGCACAGCGGCACCTGCTCGGTGGTCAAAATTAATGGCCACCTCTCGCAACCGTTTCAGGTCTCCCGATCGGTCCGTCAAGGGTGCCCTCTCTCCTCCCTTCTGTACATATTGACTCTCGAGCCTTTACTGCGGAAGCTGGAGCTGTTGCAGGGCATCCAGCTCGAACCGGGACGCGGAAAGGCTGTGTCGGCTTATGCGAACGACATCACCGTGATGGTGTCGGACACCTCAGAAATCGTATTGGTCGGCAACTTATTGGAGGAATATGAAAGGTTGACGGGAGCAAAACTTAACCCGGAAAAGTCGGTGGGCTTGCAACTCGGCACATGGAGAGGCAAGTCCATACCGTCCAACAGCTTTGTTAGGCGCTGGACGGACGGACCGGTAAAGTTGCTAGGGGTTTGGTTCGGGCCAGACCTCCAGGTGGACAAGAATTGGGACGAGGTGACGGGCAGGGTAGCCAGTCTCACCCAGAAATGGTCTGGGATGAAGCTATCACTGAAAGGTCGGGTGAAG
>OZ024741.1:52664860-52682360 GCA_964016885.1 Eledone cirrhosa
CACATACCCACATTTATAAACGCTCGGTAGTTGACAAAATATATACGATGTCCTTTTCCCAATCTTAAATTTCTGGGTTCCAAATCTCGTAACAATCCACGATTTCTAAATTAAATGTTTAGAATCTAGTTGAGTGGACTATGATTCAAAACTCCACACGTCTTGTGTCATCTTGTGTCACACTAAATCGTCTTTAGAATTGCATTAAGAGAACAGGTTTTTATGGAATACTCAAGTACTATATTGGGGTAGGGATGTTTTAGTTTCGATTAATTTTAAATATATATGTGAAAGTTATATCTATATAAATTATATACACAGAGTATCCAACCGAGACTGTAAAAACAGCAAAACGGCAGGAGTGAAAAGTTGTTGTTGTATATGTATATATCGTATATAAATATATATATATATATATATTAATAAAAGGAATTCCAACTTTGTCTGATTTACTCGTTTTATTTACAATCCTTTAAAATTTATAATGGTAATAGAATGAAATAGTATGGTGCAATATTAAATGTTAAGTGTTAATTGAACAAGTACTTTCATGCTTTCGCAATCTTCAGGTTCAAAATGTGTGGTGACAGTCAAGTTTACAATTTTCACAGTTGAAAATTACAAACTTGACTGTCACCACACAATCAAACGGAGATGGATACAGGCGTTCAATCCTGGTAGCATTTGTAATATGAAAATGTCGATTAGTTAAAAAACATTTCCAACATCACATAAATATAATAAAATCTTAAACCCTAACACTATTCGACTTTCATATTCAACCGCCCCTAATATTGAACAACATATAAAAAAGCTTAACGCAAAACGGTTGTATAAACGCCTTCCAACACATAACAATACACGTAAAACATCGGCTATAACATCACAAAACAACAAACAACATCCCGTCCTGCCTAAGCAGCCTCATCAACCCATCCATGGTAATACAACAACGCATAATTATAACTGTAACTGTAGACATCGTTACTCAATAAAACATGAAAACCAGCGTTATGGAACAACACTCGCAGACAGGGCTTGGCAGCTGCGCGAAAATAACCAACAATTTAACCTAAAATGGGATATAATATCAGCTGCCCCTCCATAAACCAAGGACAGGAATTTTGTAAATTGTATAATATAGAAATATTTTGTATTGTGAAATCCAAAAATATTTTATTAAATAACAGAATAGAGCGATCGTTATACTGTAACCATCGCTTGAAATCTACATTTTCATATTACAAACGCTATCAGGATTGAACGCCTGTCTCCATCTCCGTTTGATTGTCAAAATACATATTAACATTCTCTATTAGTCTTAATTCTATCAACTTTTCTATTCTTTATCATTTAATATAAATTGCTATAGATAAAATGAGATTTCTTAATTCAATTCCCTAATGCATATACCAGCAGGCTACCAGCATTGTTATTATACAGTAGCAGTGAGAATCTCTCTCTTCCTTACTTGACACTTTATTATCTGTATTAATACTACTACACCAAACGACCAGCCCTGTCCATTGTTCAATTGGTCAAATATAGATTAAAATAGGCACTCCCAAAAATTCTTATTTAGATAAAATAAGCCATATACTCATTGTATTCTCATTAAAAACTTTCTATATACTTGTTTACCAGAAAATTGAATTGCCATCTGTCATATACTATCCCTTCTCTTCTTCCTTTCTTACAACTAATATAAATACTTTGATTTTTCTGATTTTTTCCAATTTATCCAATATCTCTGAAGAAGTGACAACTGATTATACATTTGCTATCGAATACTTGCTAACATTATATGATTACGCAAGCAGCGATACATAGGTATTCCGTCTGTTACAGAAACATATGTCAATACCTAATAAATTCCTTTATAAAAGCACTTTCATTTTATATTCATCTTCTCTATATTTTCTCCGGAATATAATTTATACTCGCTGAGCAAACCTACACGTACGCTGTTCATCTCTAACGTGACGATATATTATCACTACATTATTGATAACTTGAAATTTTATATATATACATATATATATATATATATATATATATATATATATATATATATATATATATATATATACATTATGAAGAGAGAAGAAACATTTAGATATAATTAGTAATAAAATGTATCATACCTAAACTGTTCCTAAATTCCTCGACTACGTAGTTTCGTGGCATAAACAAAAACAATATATCAAAGATATAGAGTCCTTGCGAGGTCTGCTGGTATATATATATATATATATATATATATATATATGTATATATATATATATATATATATATATTATATATATATATATATATATATATATATATATATCTATATATATATATATATATATATATATATATATATTATATATATATATATATATATATATTAGAATGTGAGGTATTTTTTACAAAATGAAAATTAACCGAGGTGTCCTACACGAGTGAAAGTATAAAGAAAAAAAGATGAAATCGAAAATGCAACTGGAGTCTTATTTAAAAAAAAAACATATATTTATTTGGTTCCTTTACCGGTTTCGCAGTTCTACTGCTTTTCAAAAGTAGAGTTGAGATGGAGGGTCTATGAGAAAAAACCACAGACCCTCCATCTCAACTCTACTTTTGAAAAGCAGAAGAACTGCGAAACGGGTAAAGGAACCAAATAAATATATATATTTTTTTTAAATAAGACTCCAGTTGCATTTTCGATTTCATCTTTTTTTCTTTATATATATATATATATATATATATATATATATATATATATATATATATATATATATATATATATATATATATATATATATATATATTATCAACACCCTCAAAAAACCCTCTATCCACTCTTGTCATGCCATTGGCTGTTTTTACTCCACGTCATCACAAGTTCTGGTCAGTATCTGCTTCCACACGGTTCATCAACCATTTTCCGTTCGACACATTTCAATGGAGTCATGCTCGGTTCAGTACTTCACACGTCTGCTCAGGCTTCAGGGTAAGCACCCACACATACTAGAATAAACACATAATAACACACACATATTCAGACACATATCTATCTATGCATTCATACTCATACGTCTAAATGCGCAGACACCCACACGGCCATGTAGACGTATGAGTATGAATGCATAGATAGGTATGTGTCTGAATATGTGTGTGTTATTATGTGTTTATTCTAGTATGTGTGGGTGCTTACCCTGAAGCCTGAGCAGACGTGTGAAGTACTGAGCCGAGCATGACTCCATTGAAATGTGTCGAACGGAAAATAGTTGATGAACCGTGTGGAAGCAGATACTGACCAGAACTTGTGATGACGTGGAGTAAAAACAGCCAATGGCATGACAAGAGTAGATAGAGGGTTTTTTGAGGGTGTTGTTTTGATGACAACACCCCATTGATAAAATTTTCTCCGGACATAACACCCGTGTCTGAAAGAACCCGCAGAAGTAGAATCAGCCAGATCCATACAAGGACCATGACTCGAGCTACATGCCGGCGAAACATTTGTAACACGAAATAAACTAAGTCCAGATGCATCACTGCTTTTTGTTTTCTTGATAATATATACACTCTACTGAATATGGAGTGCTAATTTTGGCATACCGCCTACGGAAGCACCATAGCTACCACTATACACAAATATATATATATATATATATATATATATATATATATATATATATATATATATATATATATATATATATATATATATATATATATATGTATATATATATATATATATATATATATATATATATATATATATCTTATATATATATATATATATATATATATATATATATATATATATATATATATATATAACCTTATTAATTCTGGCAATATTACGCAAATATGACCCTCCCCTATATATATATATATATATATATATATATATATCCCGCCAGGTTCAAGTTTGCCTTTCATCCTTACCAGTCCCGTACAGGAGTCGATTCTTCTGTAGAAAAAAATCAGCTGTCTTCAGACCTGGAGAGAGTTGGGCTCCATCAGGTTTAAAAGTACCAGAGATACGCCGTTAAACGGTGCCTCTACAACTCCACAAGGAGTTATAGGATCTTTATCCTTTATATATATATGCAACTATTCAAATTGAAGACAGTGACCGATAAATGAGCCGCTAGGAACAGAACAGAGAAAAAAACAGACTCAGGAAAATCTTTGACATACCTGGACCATCGTGGAAATATTATATGACATCTCCGCTAGGTTTTGTAAATCCGAAATCAACAAAATCCATTTGCAGGGGCCTGCAAGTTATTGGTTTTGGAAAATAGAACAGTGGAATTTACTTCGTCAAAAAGTTTTCGATCTGCCGCCACCGGTTGTAAGAACTAGTAGTAAACACCGCCAGTAGTCACGTTGTTTATCCGAAGGGAGGTAACCCCCGGTTTTGTCGGTCCGATTCAAAATTTGAACAAAGGATTTATATCCTTTACACAAACCGAATAAAAGCTCTCAATTAGATGTTATTAAACAAACATATATATATATATATATATATATATATATATATATATATATATATATATGTACCAAGGCTCTGATACCATGAACACCATAAACACAGAGCTGGCATATCTAAGAACTGACTAACTGCCTGATGAGGTCATAGCCATTCAATGGTTATCATCGAAATATATATAGCAGTAAATAAAGGATTATGAGTTCATGCAATTGACTTATGTTTCGTCACTATATATATATATATATATATATATATATATATATATAGTTGGTGTGGGATGTTGAAAGCGTTCGTATGCAGTAGGCCATTTGAGCACTCGATGCTCTTACAGAGCAGATTATAATATCACATAAGAAAGGGAGAATCAGTGGTGCGACGAATTAAAATGTATTAGACATATTACAATCGTTTCTCTGGCGACCAGCTCGAGGCGCGATCGATGCGATGAGTTTCGACACAATCTTGTTCCAAACTCTGCTTCGAAAGATCGAGGCGTATCTGAGGATCTTGCGATTTCATAGTCAGGTTCGATCATCACATCGATCGTGTCTCGAGCTGGTTGCCAGAGAAACGATTGTAATATGTCTAATAAATTTTAATTCGTCGCGCAACTGATTCTCCTTTTCTTATGTGATATATATATATATATATATATATATATATATATATATAAATGAAAGGTATAGAAAACACTGTAGCGAAAAGCCAACAGCACTCCATAATATATAAGTGACCATAGCGTCAAAATGGGAAAAATAGTTAACGTAAAATGTGGGAAATATAATTCAAACTCATCTCAAAGAGAATCAGGATATAAATTCATCCACAGAATTTAGTGAAATCCAGGGAAAAATCAATAGAGCCTTAACTCATGATAAAATAAAGTTTAAAATACTCATCCTTCAATTTGGAAAAACTTCAAATGCTCTGTATAGTCTTAAAGAGTATTTCATGAAAACTTTCAGTGGAGATGGTCACGGTTGGAATTCAATCCTCAGCAGAGCTCAACTCGATAACCAGGATTCTCACAGATTTATCTGCCAAAAAGGGAATTTTAAAACAGGCTAGTTTACCATCATGCGTAATTATGAAAAAAACGAACATGAGGAAAGACATGGCTAGTGACGTCAGAATGAGATGAATGTTTGTTTACAACATATGTATATATGTATATATATATTTATATATATATATATATATATATATATATATATATATATATATATATATATATATATATATATATATATATATATATATATATATATGATAGCTGCATCTCAATATTGCGAAAATTACCATTACATGGATGGCACGCACATAACTTTTGTCCCCGCTAAGATCTGAAATCCCTGTGTGTATCTACTACAGTGAAAATAAGTATTTTTCAGCGACAGCCATGTCCATGCAACACACGTGAAAGAGGTTTAGATCAAGTGGTGCTTGTTCTTGAAGCTTTTTTTTAAGTGAAGAAATACCTCGCACTAAACCAATCCCACGTGACAGGTATCCAAATTGAATAACAGAACAATATCATTTGCTACCATCGAGTCGCAGGTTTTACATCAGACTTTTCTTTTTCCTAGAACGATATCCTAACAAAGACTGAGTCTCTCACTACCGGTGTGCTAACAGTGCGCTCGGGCACCAAACCGAGTATTTCCACGTCCCTACGCTAATTTACACTTATACACATACACACATGAACACACACATACACACACACACACACACACACACATATATATATAGAGAGAGAGAGAAAGAGAGAGAGAGAGAAATGTTTCTACTTTTTGACAGAAGGCCAGCAATTACCCAGTGCATTACTGGTACTTTATTTTATCGAACCCGTAAGGATGAAAGGCAAAGTTAACCTCGGCGGGATTAGAACACAGAATGGCAAGGGGCGTAACTCTATGCGTCAAAGCATAACGTCCGACCTCTACCGATAGTGCCCATTTACCACCCTATATATATATATATATATATATATATATATATATATATATATATATATATATATATATATATATGTATATATATATATAAATATATATATGTATATATATATATATATATATATATATATATATATATATATATATATATATATATATATATATATATATATATATATATATATATATATATATTTATGTGTGCATGTATGTATAATATATATATACATACAACTGTACGTCTGTATACATATATGTATGTACGTATACATACTTATATTTAAGTAACAGCTGTACTAACAGTGAGAAATGAAATTTCGTTTCATTTTTTCCGTTTATCGTTTTCGGTGCGCCCGGCCGACTAACTCACTCGATATGCAAATTAGGCTGCTCAGCCGTTAATATGCATAAGGAAAGTATATACTTGCAGACGTTCAATCATCTGACAGGAAGGTATACGTTGCTGACGATAGCTAATAAGCTTGAAACTAGTACAGCGTTCCTTTGTCAGTGTTGAACAAATGAGCAACGATGGTTGCTAGACACTACGGCTTAATTCGGGATGTTTGTTTACAAACACACCGAGCATTATAATAAATGTTCGGTGAATCCATACGTACATATATATATATATATTTGCGCATGTATGTATATATATATACATACTACTGAACGTCTGTATACATATATGTATGTACGTATACATACTTATATATATATATATATATATATATATATATATATATATATATATATATATATATATATATATATATATATATATATATATATTTATATATATATATATATATAGGGCGGTGAATGGGCAGTATCGGTATATATATATATATATATATATATATATATATATATATATATATATATAAATGAAAATAGAGAAATTAATGTAAGCAAGAAGCGAACAGTAATTCAGACATATAAGTGACTATTACTTCAAGATGAAAAATATTTAACGTAAGATATGGGAAAATAATTTATTTCCAATTCAAAACAAGTCAAGACCAAACATTTTATCCACAGATTTTGTGTAATCCGGAGAAAAAACCAATAGAATCTTAACTCAAAATAAAATTAAGAGTAAATACTTATCCGTCAATTTGGAAAAATCTACAAACGCACTATATAGTCTTAAAAAGACTATTTCACGAAACTTTTCAGTGGGGTTAATCACGGTTTGTGTCGTTCCTCAGTAGTGCTCAACAATGTTAACTAAGTACCACAGCTAAAATACACCAGAGAGGAATTTAAAAGCAGGCTAGTCAAACCTCGTGTGGAATTGAATTAATAAAGACACATGGAGACAGGGCTAGTGACGTCAGAATGAGACGAATGTCTGTTTACAAGAAACAGCAATATATATATATATATTGACGGTTGAAAATCCAGCGAATTTTCAACCGTCAAGGTTTTTTTCCATTTATAAAACAAATTTTGTATTTTATCTGATGAAAGCGCACCAAGTCTGCTTTGGTTGCCCTTGAAATATATATAATAAAATAATTATGGTTTTATATATATAGTTTCCATTTATTAATAAGAGTAAGAGCACTCAGTCCATAGGGCGAGCTTAGTATAAATAATTACAACAGTGACATAAACAGGCACTCAAGTTTCGTTGGGTTCTGGGCCCCAATTTCTTCAGCCTGTCATGATAGGCAATATATATATATATATATATATATATATATATACACACCTAGACACAAACGTATGTATGTTTCATTGTGCAAACTAAATCTTTGAGCAATTTGGATATTGAAACATTCGTACTCGCACCCAATACCTACACACACATACAAATACACACACACACACACACACACACACACATACACACACACATACAGACACAGAGAACGTGGGTGAGAGGAGAGGGGCTGAAGAGAATTAGGTTGAGAGGAAGTGAGAAAAAGACCCAGTCATAACGTGCCAAGCAGAGATAGAAAAGTGACGTTATAAACAGGTAGTTCAAATAAGCGGAGAGATTGACCGACAGACATACCGACAGAGCAGCCAGAATTCATAATTACCATATTTTTAGAGTAATTTGAAAAACACTCCATAACACGATCAATGATGACAGGAACATTAGAGGAGGAAGTTTAATTAGTCATTTTCAGTTTATTAACGATTAACCATTTTATGTCATTTAGTTTCAAATAAAAAAAAAACACAATAACCTATTGAAGTATTATAATGGTCTAAGAACCAGTCGAAACATATTAAATTTCCACAGAAACAACAGCAACAGCAACAACCACTGTTACTTATTTTATTGGTGTGAACGCAACATGACGGAATGGTTAAGAATTTTATTTCGTAATTATTAGGTCCCGAGTTCGACCCCACAGCGTGGCGCTTTATTTAAATGTCATTTAGTATAGCCTATGGTTTACACATATTATATAAGTGAAATTGGGTAGACGGAAATTGTTTGAAAGCTTGTCGAATGGACTGACCCTGAAATTCAAGGAGCAACTGTGTCACATCCTGTCACGTTGAATCCCCCTTAGAATTACATTAAGTGTATACGTGTTTGTGGAACGCTCAACCGAATATATTTTAATTTTATGAGCAGGTCGTTATGTTGATCAAACAACTAGAACACCCTTCGTCGAAACTGATGAAGATCCATTTCAATACATTGTCACTAAACGAGAGATTTGGGGCGAAGTGTTAGTCGATTAAATCGAGTCCATTAGTTAAATGGTACATTATTTTATCGATCCTAGAAGGATGTAAGGACAAGTTGCCTTCAGTGGGATTCGAAAGTTATAAATTCGTTAACTGGGGGAATGTTTTAATTTTTTTTATTCCTGCTAATACGTGATAAATATATATTTCATCATATATATTTATGTATATATAATTGCCATAACAGCATTGACTTGGCAGTGAAAGCCAGCATTAGGGTCGAAAGTGACAAAGAAGTTAATCTACATTTAAAGATGGCGACAAGAAAAACAAGAGAAGATTTGAATTGCAAATAGTAAAGTTAGTTAGCTAGTTAGTTATTTAGAATGGTAGATAGAGGCAAGGAGAAACGGATCGAGAGAGAGAGAGAGAGAGAGAGAGAGAGAGAGAGAGAGAGAGAGAGAGAGAGAGAGAGAGAGAGACTGAGAGAAATAAATAGATAGAAAGATATATAGATATATTTCTTTATTTACCTTAAAGGCATAAAAAGAAGGGACAAATACAAAGGGGGAGTTTACATATAATCGAGTAAAAAGGGTGTAACATGAAAATAATCGAAAATAACCTCAAAAGGGAGGGGACGTGATGGGGGTTGCACACACCCCCGAAAAAGTGTGCAATCCTTTGCCCGGGGAACACATGGAGAAGGTGCTCCCCTCTCCTTTAATTCTTTACCTACAGGATGGTATACAGAGAAGGCCCACTTACACGAGCCATTCTCGCCACTATCACCCACCTTTCATAAAACTGCCTGTGGCCAAGCACTTCTCTCTCCATTCTTATCCTTCTTCCGAAGTGATATCGGAAGAAGTAGACCAGACTATGGCCAGAGAGGAAGTTGCCTGACCTCAGACCTTTCAATCGTGTCCACCAAACAACCTCTTTCAACATGGCTATTACGCACAGAAAAACCGCCTTTGCTTCCTTTGTGAAGAAGGGAGGCGGTTTGATTGTCATCACGGACTCGGCGGTCAATTTAATCGGCACCACCTGCGACAGCAGTCGTTCGGCGTAGCCCCACAGATCAGCCACGCCCGGACATTGCACCAATGCGTGCACAACGGTTTCTTCGTGACGCACGCATCTAGGGCAAATCTTTTTTGAGGGATCCCTGCCCGGGCGCCCGTGTCTGTAGAGCCTCTCTCGAACGGGTAGAGCCCCCCGGTAGCACTGCCAGGCCAGTGACCTCTGGAAGTTGTCCATTGGTCCTGGGCCGAAAGTCCTACCGAACAGGCTGGCCAGTTCGTCTTCTTCCATGTCCAGAGACTCTCCAAGGGTGTCATCGCCCCTGCTAGCCACCAGCCCTCTATAGAATGATGAGGTGGATTCTCCACCGATGGCCTGGCCCGCTGCCAGAGAGCCCTGAGCGCCTGAGCACACTCAGTGTGCCAGTCTCCCAGTTTTCCGGATCTTTGCTTGACCCAGGACTGTAGCTCGGTGAGCGAGACGAGTCTCGGAAAGGCTCGCTTCACGAACGGAGCCCACACCGGTTGACCAGTGAGGAATACCTGTAGGTGCCGTAGCCTTAATGCGTGCCTACGCATCATCAACCACGGCATCCCCAGCCCTCCTTTCGAAGGTTGTTGGCAGCAGATGGATCTTCTCACCATAGGAGGGCGCTTCTTCCAAAGAAATTGGAAGAGCATGCGTTCCATGGTGGTGAGTGTTTCCTTAGGGCAAGGCACGACAGTCAGGCGGTAGTAAGTGACGGACGCTATGTAAATGTTCGCCACCTCCGCCCGGCCTTTTAGGGACAGCTTACACTTGGCCCATTTCTGGGTTAGTGCAAACACCTTGTTCGTAACCTCGTTCCAGTTGTTTTCCACCTGGAGGTCCGGTCCAAACCAGACCCCAAGCAACTTTACCGGGCCCTCCGTCCAGTGTCCGACGACACCGTCAGGAGGCATCGGTCCGCCTCTCCACGTTCCGAGTTGCAGCCCGATGGATTTTTCCCGGTTCAGTTTCGCTCCTGACAACCTTTCGTACTCCTCCAGTAAGGTACCGATCGCCTCGATCTCCGAGTCGGTCGATACCATTACTGTTACGTCATCGGCGTAGGCCGACACCGCTTTGCTCAATCCTGGTTCCAGGGGGATACCCTGCAACAACTCCAACTTCCTCAGTAAAGGCTCGAGAGTCAATACGTACAGAAGGGAGGAGAGAGGGCACCCCTGTCGAATGGATCGTGTGATTTCGAACGGCTTCGAAAGGTAGCCGTTCACCTTGATCCTAGAACAGATGTGGTTGCTATGTAAGGCAGTGATCCAGCCTCTGAAAACAGGACCGAACCCAGCCGCCGCTAGCACCGCATCCAGGTAACCATGGTCAACCCTATCGAAGGCCTTAGACTGATCCAAGTTGATCAGGGCCCTACCGAAGCCGGGTTTGTTGCCAACCCTCTCTATGATGTATCGCATGAGGTGGAGGTTATCGTGAATGGACCTGGATGGGATAGCACATGTCTGCGCATCTCCCACCAGGCCACCCACGACAAGCGCCAACCTCTTTGCTAGCACCTTGGCCAAAATCTTTAACTCTGTGTTTAACAGGGTTATGGGCCGAAAATTATTTATACTATCTCCCTTGTTCTCGTCCTTCCTCACCAGCGTGACTACGCCCTTGGCTACAGAACAAGGAATTCTCCCGTTCTGCTGCCAATTGCAGTAGACCGCTTCGAGGAGTTCGGAGAAGAAGACCGGCATTGCTAAATAAAGTTCGTAAGGTATACCATCGAGACCTGGAGATTTGCGTCTGCTGCATTGGCTCAGCGCATCTCCGATCTCATCAGCCGAGATTGGTCCCTCGCAGGACTCTGCCTCTTCGCTCGAGAGACGCGGCAGGCCGTCGAGGCATGGACCGAAATCCACGCCCCCGCCCGGACCCTCGCCTCCCCCGAACAATCGGGCAAAGTGCCTTTGAAAGGCCTCGCACATCTGCTTAGGCTCCCGGATCACCCGTCCATCTTCGTCTTGCAACGACCGGATGGTGGATCGATTTCCACTCTTAGCTTCTGTCACGCGGGCCCAGCCAACGGCTTTGGCCCCCTCATTACCTAGAGCACGTATTTTACTTCGAATGACGCAGCCTTCGTGCTTTGCATCGAAAAACTGGTTCAAGGCCGTCCTCGATGCCAGCACTCTGGCCACATCTTCGCTCTTGATTGCCTCTTCTAATTTACCTGTTAATTCTTTCTCGTTTCTATTCCTATCGGCAGCTAACATCTTGCTATAACTTATTGATTCTGTTCTAATCTCTCTTTTGAGAGATGCCCACCATCGGTTGTTGACGATTGCACCCGTCAACCTCTCCTTAACTAATCTGCTAATCCGGTTTCTGTAAGTCTCTTTTGCCGGTAAAGACAAATTAAGTTTCCAGTAACCGGGACCCTGTTTATGTGTTTTCTCGAGATTGACTACGCAGGTCACTAATTTGTGATCCGTGTAGCCAATCGTGCGCATTTCTGGACAGCTTAATATGTCCCTATCCTTACTTCTAACTAAGAATCTATCTAAGTACGATCTAGATTGACCACTGTGGTTTCTCCAAGTCCAGGTAGGCACAGTTGGAAAATCTAGTCGATATCTATCGACCAAGTTAAAACGGTCGAGTAACCCCTTGAGGATGTTACACTCCCCTCTATTAGGACATGCTCCTTCATAGTCCCAACGTGCATCTAGGATGTCATTCCAATCCCCCGCTAGAAGGAGGGAACGCGACGTTCCCAGAAAAGCTCCAAACGCTGGAAGAAGTCGGGCCATTCAGCTCCGAAAGGGGAGTAGACGGCGACCAGTCTCAAGGCCGCACTTTCACTACTGCCAACGTCTAGCAACAACAAACGACCCTCCGGGTCCGAGTGCACAACCTGTACGGCAAGACCCAGGTGTTTTTGCAGCAGTACGACAACCCCCACCTCCAGGTTGACAGAGAGATGCATGCACCTCAAAGTCATCGAAGGTGGGGGCCAGCTGCCGCACGACGCTGATTCGAGTCTCACAGATAACCATTACATTTATACTACATGACCTGAGGTCATTTAGAAGCTTTGCTTGCTTCCATGTTGAGCCCAGGCCACGTGCATTCAAACATCCTACTCTTAGCACATCCATGTGGGCGGCAGAGCCAAAGGAGAGTGTAGAGACCTACCTTTCCGCTTCCCGGGGTTCGGGTTGCACGACTTCCATGGGGTCGGGGGTGTTGGGTGAAGGGGTGTCTTGTGGTGGTGTGGGGTCGTCAGTGTGTGGTGGGGTTGGGGTGTTTGGAGTTGTGTTGGGGAGGGGAAGGTGAGGGGGAAAGATTTTTAGTAGGACGCGGTTTATGGGTTTGACAGAAGGTGGTCCTACGTCCTCCTTAAAATCCTTTATTAGTTTTTGGTAGAGGTTCAATGGGATCTTTATTAGTTTTAAATGTGGGTAGTTTTCTGAAGAAACAAAGTTTACGCCTTCGGTTTATACCGAAGGATTATTGTATATGAGTTTATTTAATTTATTATTGTTTCTGTTGATGTAAGTATAGTGTAATGTCTTTTTTTCGGAAGGTGTGAGTGTTTCGAAGAGGGGAGGGGCAGGTTTGGTTTTGTTTGTTACTGGAGGGGTGTTTTCTGTTTTGTTGGATTGTGTTGAGATTTGGGTGGGGGTTGCTTGGCCTTGTGTGTTTTGCACATGTTTTTTTTTTTTCCTTTTAATCTGTCTGAAGGACTCCGTTTCTTCCTCCGAATTCGTTGGGTTATCTTCAGTGTTGGAGGGAAGAGGTATGTTTGCTGGTAATGTTTCCGTGTTGGTTTTCTTTGTGGGGGAGATGGATTTCACTATGTTAGACTGTGTTGTGTGTTGTGTCTGCGGTGGTTGTGTTGTTTTATTGAGTGAGGGGTTGGGTGGGCCTGTATTTTGTTTTGGGGTAATGTGTTGTGACTGTTTGTGTTGTGTTGTGGTGGTGTAGTTTTACTGAGGGACGGGTTGGGTGGGACTGAGTTTTGTTGTTTGTTTATCTGTTGTGGTTGTGGTGGTGGAGCTGGTGTTGGTAGCAGGGTTTTCTTTTTGTTGAGTTGGGGACAAGCGGCCTTCAGGTGCCCTCTGCCTGCACATGTATGGCAGGACGGCCTTCTCCCCTCCACGCTAATGTTTATATACCCGTGGCCCTCTAATAGGATTCTGTCGGGTATTTCGGCGATGCGTTCAGGCTTCATTTGCACTACCAGCTCTATACCTGTTCCACTGAACGCATTGCCTGTGGTTTTCCCAAGGAAATCACGTTGTCATTCACTGGATCGATGAAGCCAGCTATGAGCCAGCAGTAGTCCACATCTGGCATCATTGCATCCAGCCATATGCGTTGAGTTCTTTTACCCATATAAGATGGATAAAAGGTAAAATTTTTCGAACGAATCGGTGACAAAGCACATTTTTTTGCCGCCGATTCGTTCTTCATGATAATTGCTAGGCTTCCATACAGTCTGTCTTTTCTTATGAAAGTGGTTTCATTAAGTACTTCTGTGAGTACTGTTTTGATATCTGCTTGAGACGGCTGTTCAGGTTTTTTTGTACTGTTGTTGATGGTGCGAAACTTGACCGTTCGGCTTTCAATGTCTTTGGTGAATTCTTGAGGCATTTTTACCGATAAAATACCATTCTCTCCTTCACTTATGTATTGTTTGGCGTCTGTGATTCGTCGTGCCACATCTGAAATATTTTCCGGTATATAAGTCAAAGATTTCTTCGTTGTCTGTGCAAATGAAATCTTGTCGTCTGCTTTGCTTTCTGTTATGGTGTTATTTTCAAATGTTATTTTTGTGTTTGTTGTGTCTTTGTTTGTGTTATTAGTATTGTCATGCAATTTTTCAAATTTTTGTTTTTCGTTGTTGGAATCCATGTCCAGATTTGTGTTTTCGTCATTTTTTTTCTCCGCAGATTCGTCTGTTTTTATTTTAATTTTTCCTTCCTTCTCTATGACGTTAGTTGGGAAGGAAGGGGAGGACTAAAGCGTGCGAGCTTACAACTCTTACCGCTGTCCCCCCACCACTATTTTCGTTCGCTGCGTTTAACATTTCTTTTAGACGATTGAAATTTTTTTGGCCACAAAATTTTTTAAAACAGGTTTTTCACCTCTAGGAGATGTAAAGATGAGCTGACCCACCGCCTGACAGTTCAGACGGGGGGGTCAAGCTACACAATTGTATCAAAATTAAATTTGAACTCCCAAAATTTCCGCAATAAATTTGAACAAAACTTCTGCGCGAAGTGAATTACATCCACACTGTAGAACAGACGACAGCTAGATTATATATAGATAGATAGGTAGACATATATAAATAGATAAAGAGAGAGGGAGAGATAAAAAAAAAATATATATATATATAAAGAATTAGTATATCTACCAACATATGTATACAGATGTATACCTATGCTAGCAAATATATATGTTATGTCTTAGTAACTTTGTGGTTCTCTGCAAGGGGATGCAGAAAATTTTTAAAATTAACTTACTTACTAAAATTTTCACTCCAACTAATTAGTTTCTGTAAAGGAATAAATATGGTTACGCAACGGAACCATAGAGAAATCCTTACGTTACTTTAGTAAGTAAGTTAATTATAAACATTTTCTTATTTTACGTCTTTCATATAATTGTTCTGCATCCCCTTGCATAGAACCACAAAGTTACTAAGACATAACATATATATTTGCCGGCATAGGTATACATCTGTATACATATGTTGGTAGATATACTAATTCTTTATATTTACCTCCAAATTATTTGTTGAGAAAAACTCGCCGAAATTACTGCTATGGTTCATGGTAGTAGTTAGGCTCTTGTCTTATTACCACTCCACTCCTCACTGATTAACCTCAGTGTCACGTGATTGATTCTTTAGAATTTGCCACTGACCAAGTAGGCAGTGAATTTTTTCAATGTCCTGGAATTTAGTCCCCGCTCGCTTTTTTCCACCCACTGAATTATTTTTATATGAGTTCCTTGTGTCCACGCATTGCCTGGGAACTTAGCTGAGAATAGACTTCCAGATGACGTAAGGATTTCTCTATAGTTGCGTTGCGTAACCATATTTATTCCCTTACAGAAACTAATTAGTTGGAGTGAAAATTTTAGTAAGTAAGTTAATTTAAAAAATTTTCTTATTTTACGTCTTTCATATATATATATATATATATATATATATATATATATATATATATATATATTAATAAAAGGAATTCCAACTTTGTCTGATTTACTCGTTTTATTTACAATCCTTTAAAATTTATAATGGTATTAGAATGAAATAGTATGGTGGAATATTAAATGTTAAGTGTCAATTTCCAACTGTCGAAAATTGCAAACTTGACTGTCACCACACATTATGAACCTGAAGATTGCGAAAGCATGAAAGTACTTGTTCAATTAACACTTAACATTTAATATTCCACCATACTATTTCATTCTAATACCATTATAAATTTTAAAGGATTGTAAATAAAACGAGTAAATCAGACAAAGTTAGAATTCCTTTTATTAACATAATCTTCTATACACACTCATACACACCCGTGTATATTTATCTATCTATCTATCTATCCATCTATAATGCCTTTATGGTAAATAAAGAAATCTATCTATCTATCCATCTATATATATATATATATATAGAGAGAGAGAGAGAGAGATCAATGGGCTTTGAATAAAGTTGCTGTGAAAAGTGAACAATAAATACATTTATCAAAATATACCAAAATTGGATTTTTTAAGACTTTCCAATCATTTTAGATTGATTTAAAAGATTGTTGATTGATTTATGTGACGCCATATTTGATCTTACCTTAGCTTAATTTTCTTAGTGTTCCAAGCGTTTAGAATGTTTTTACTTTATCGCTCTAATTTTCCTTTTAACTAGCAGTATCCATTAAGAGACGTATGTTATAGTTTATATAAAGAGGGAAATTAGGGACATGTCAACATCTCAAATGGTAAGTAGATCTGTTGAAAGTCGTCCATCTATACTTTTACACTTTTAGCAGTTTCAATCATTGTTGTGAGGACATGTTAGGGCAACGTCTTCAACGGTTTAAGTCAATTATATCAACCCAAGTACTTAAGTTGTTCCTTATTCTATCTATCTTTGTTTAGCGATTGGCTTCATTACAAAAGAGTTATGCCGCGTCAGTGTTTTCTCTTCGTTTTACGGAAGTAAATCTCACCAAATGTTTACATAGATACCCCCCCCCCCCCCCACACACACATACACGCACACACACACAAACGTACGCACATACATACATACATGACGATGATGATAATGATGGCTGCAACTCGATTTGGAGTAATGCCATCGCTTGATACTTAA
>OZ024741.1:52684860-52687360 GCA_964016885.1 Eledone cirrhosa
TACTACTACTACTACTACTACTACTACTACTACTACTACTACTATTACTACTACTTCTATTACCACTACTACTACTACTACTACTACTACTACTACTACTACTACTACTACTACTACTACTACTACTACTACTACTACTACCACCACCACCACTACTACTACTACTACTACTACTACTACTACTACTACTACTACTACTACTACTACTACTACTACTACTACTACTACTACCTACATACTTTCATTAGTAAATGAGTCAATTTCTTTTAATTTCTCTACTCGCTTCGTACAATATTGTTACTCCATCACTTGGTCTTCTATTTCCTCCACCTCCTCCTCCTCCCCGACGACGACGACGACGACCACCACCACCACCACCACCACCAGCACCACCATCTTGAATAACATCATCAGGTCTTCTATTTCCTCCTCCTCCTCCACCACCACCGCCACCACCACCACCATCACCACCACCATCACTACCACATTGAACATCATCATCATTATGATATCATGCTGCTATATTTATTTATCAAAACAATCTCAACTCGATCTCCAATTATTCGAAACAATTATTTTCGATCTCTGGCCTTGTGCGTAAAGTAGAAACAATTATTTTCCTTATGCACGATATTTACACACAACTACACTGACACACACATATACACACACACACGCAGAGAGAGAGAGAGAGTTATGCTAAGTGTCTGGTAAAAATATGTATGGAGATTGTCGAGTCCAAGCTAGCTGATGAACAGTGTGGTTTTCACCTCAGACAGCACAGAACCAAATATTCACACAGCGGCAGGTCTTTAAGTAATCGTGGGAGTACTGCCAAGAGATATATTTTTGCTTTGTAGACCGCATTCAACGGGACCTGTTGTGGAATGTTCTTCTACAGGAGTATGGGATCGATGGTCACCTTCCTGTTGCCCAGATGTCTCTATAAGACTGTCCGAGTATTTGTGTTCGGATAAATGGCGGTAAATCGAAACTATTCAATGTGGGAGTCGGACTCCGTCATTGAAACTTGTTTTTAGAAAACTACGCCCTTTCCATAAATTAGCGCTATATCTTTATCCTACTCTTTGGAAACACGTGGAACCAAAAGCTGTAAGTCAGCTGTCTGGTTTTCATCTCACAACCACAAATTCATTGTCGTTCTCATCTTATTTTTATTCTTATTCTTTTTCTTCTACTGCATTGTTTTTCTTCTTCTTCTTCTTCTTCTTCTTCTTCTTCTTCTTCTTCTTCTTCTTCTTCTTCTTCTTCTTCTTCTTCTTCTTCTTCTTCTTCTTCTTCTTCTTCTTCTTCTTCTTCTTGGGAGATCCGTGTGTAGCAGAGTTCTCACACACGCCTTGCAGAGGCTCCTCTCTGAACCAACCGTCAGTCTCTAATTGGTTCGACCAAACTGGGTTCACGGATATTATCCATCCATCTCCCTCGTGGTGTACTTCAAAGGCTCCTGGCAGTTAGCTTCGCCAGCAAATCTGTTCAGCGATTCTTTCTTCAGACATTCTAATCACATGTCTGTGGTATCGTAGCTGTGATATTTCGATTCAGAGAAGTAGCGGTTCTCCCATGAGTAACTCCTTGATCACCGAAGTTATGTCAGATTATTGTCATAAATTTCAAATTCTTTTCCATTTCTTCTTCTTTCCAAGTTAAATTTAGAACAAAAATACTGACTTTACTATTTTATTTTTCAATCTAATGTTTTACAATACATGGTGTAATATAGTGCACATGTGGCGTCTTCCGTTTCTATATGTCTCTACTAACATATATGAAACAAAGAATTGACTTAGCAATTATTTATCAGCTATTCACAAGGTGTTCTGTGTGGTCAACCAACAAATCAAATTGACGCTTACATACACATACACACGTATGCATATATATATATATATATATATATATATATATATATATATATATATATATATATACGTTATTCCGGGTTGAATCGGAGGTAACCACAGTAAGTAAGGTACTCAATACATAGCAGAGTATAACAGTTTTAATATAGATGAGATTCTACAGGACTAGAAATGTTTCATTCATTAGAAATCATCAGATATATATATATATATATATATATATATATATATATATATATAACGGAGGAAATGTGGTAAGGAACCAGGTGGACCATAACGCACCAAAGTACTCAATACTTAGGGTAGTAGAGTGGGTAATAGGAACGAGTAGGACCCCGACGGCTGAGCTCAAGCCGTTTCGACGGCTAATTCTGGACTAAATGAAAATTGTTATCCTGGTATTTGAATAGCCGAGCTTCTCAAGGGGTAATTCCATATATGGTAAAATTGATTGTCACAAGGATTGGTCAAAAGTTTGTTGTTGAGACCTAATAATTCAATGATGGCAATTTGTGGAGTGAAGGGGTAGCTGAACCTGCCAGTAGGAGAAAGAGGGGGAAGGGTGGAGGAGACCCATTCATGCGTTGATAGTGCCGACTACAGCTGGGCATGAGGTCAAA
>OZ024741.1:52692865-52697865 GCA_964016885.1 Eledone cirrhosa
TTGTACGCATAGACGCCCGCTATACACACACATTTAAGGAGAACATATAAACTTATAAACATACGCGTACATGCATCCAGAGAAGCACGTACTTACACAGACACATGCCCACATGCCTATATACATCAACATACACACACATGTGCATACACATGCATACGCGTATATATACCCGTACACACAAACAAGCACAGACATATATATAGAACCCGCTCTTTCCACCCACGTACACACATATATATACACGTACCCATATACATATATACACTCACAGATACACACTCGCTCCAAACACACATATATACACACAAACAAGCCCTTTCCCTACAGGGGTGCTTGAACGCACACACATACACATTGGTTCATATACACTCTTACAAATATGCGCATATTCATATACAAAAAATATATATATAAACATATATATACATAAAAAGAATATACACACGAAGTCATATAAAGATACGCATGTGCCTACATGAAAGGATGCATCTTGTTATAAATATATGCATATATAAAAAAAATACATACATACACACATACACGCACACACACATAAACACACACACGCACGCACACACACACACACACACACACACACACACACACACACACACACACACACACACACACACACACATATATATATATAAGTATATATATATATATAAAATATAAATATATAAAAAATATAAAAATATATTAAAAAAAATATACATATAACGGCACATAAATATACACAGTGTGCTATACATGAAAGGGTGCACCTTGTTACATGGGCCTACAGAGATGTTGTTACGTTGCAAACATTGATCAATCCACGTATGGAATCCTCACGCAAAGCCTCATAATGTGCGTTCATGGTATTACAGTAAATAGTATGCGCAGACCGTAAATAGAAAATGTGTGCGGAATATATATAAAAAAAGAAGGAGCGTGTATGTATATGAGATAGTACACAAGAGAAGTATGAGATACACGTGGGTCTGTACACGGAAAATACATTAGGTGTTACAAAATGGAATACGTAGAGAGTATGCACTCTCTATTGAAAAGAAATACATGCAGGGGGGTGCGTGGACCGGCCATACTGGAGTATGTCACTGTGGTTGAGGTATAGTGTATTATTGGTGTAAGGCACTTGACTGAGTATCAATGTAATCCGGGTCAGCCTGTCCCAGCCCAGGCGATGTTTTTACCTAGAGTGACGTGCAGAGTCGGGTAGGCATCCTGGGTTACTTCGCTTACTCCACGGGGCACATATAGTCAACAGGGTTTGGTGTCTGGTCCCTTGAACCCGTTTCGCCGCTCTGGTCGGCGTGCGCTCAGCCACATGCCTTTAGCTTGGGCTGCCCGGTGGATTCCATGCGGAGAGTGTGCACCTTCTCTGGTGTCAGCACGTCATGATTATTTCCGATTTCAGGTTGACCGCATCATCGTTCAGTCTGACTATCTCCATGGACTCGGATAGGCATAGCCTACACTTTCTATTTCCAGCCGAATATGCATTCGCGTGCCGAACGATACTCCAGTTGAGGGCATACGGGGTGCCTTTGTCTTTCAAGTCCCACACCCGGTCCGCCAGCCTAGTAGAGTGCCTCTTGCCCCGATCCTTGAAAGAGTTTGTGTGGTTATACATCCGCGATTTAAAGGTTGTGGATGTTGCGCCGATGTAGGTGCGCTTTATATTGTGCGTGCATTTATATATATCATGCTCAACCGGCATACCGTCTATGGAAGCATCTTAGTTACCATCACACACACACACACACACATATATATACATATATATATATATATATATATATATATATATATATATATATATATATATATATATATATATATATATATGTATATATACACATACACACATACAAATATATATATATATATATACATATACATATCATCATGTATGTATATATATATATATATATATATATATATATATATATATATATATATATATATATTCGTTAATTTATTAACCTGCCATTGAATCACATTGGCATATGGTTGGACAATACATGTGTCCCTTAGCGCCTTGTGCGTGTAGGAACACATATCCTATTATTACTATACTCCTCTATGTTGAGAAAAAATTGGTCGTTCTTACTGCTGCTAGTTATAGTAGTAGCCATCTGACCTCTCTGCCTCTGCCTTTATCTTTACACTCGGCCCTTGAAAAAATTGATTCCACTTCATTTACTCTCATCTCGGGAACAATTTTGAATATCGCCAGTCCGTAATTTGAATTCGAGAATTTTATATTCTCCGAATGAAAAGAACCTTCTGACGAGATTCTTTCTTTGCAACGAAGGCCGTATGGACGATTTGAGAATCGAAACCGACTCGGTAAAGGTAGCCATAGTAAGTACAGTTAATTTTTTAAAATTTATTTTGAAACTTTATCTTATTTGTTAACCTTCATTATATATATATATATATATATATATATATATATATATATATATATATATATATATATATATATATATATATATATATATATATATATATATATATATATATATATATATATATATATACATGATGATATTAATTATTTATTAATTCTATCTTGCAATGCCTGTGCGTGAAGATATTTTTTAAAGTGAGGAAAGATTCTGCACTGAGCCAATCTGACTCTCTGAGTGACAGTAGCTATAACCCGAAAAGAAGAAAAGATCAACATCATCGGTAACTACTGAGCCGCAGGTTTTATAACGGAGTTATCCCAGTTTCCTGAGTTGCATTCTCCTAGAAAAATGCCCTGATAAAGGCTAGGGGCCCTTCACTCCCAGTGGTTTAACCGCGCGATCGAGTGTCCAGCCCGACTATTTCTATGTCATTACGCATATACGTACACATGCACCCATGTATATACACACTTACATATACATATTTACATACTTTTGGATGGCAGTAGACTCATATGAGTTCTTCCGCCATTTGTCAGGCTTTGTTTTCTGTCCTGCAGGGTGTCAAAAATCACAATCCTGACCAAGTAAACTTGGTGGGGTTGCCGGTTTAGTCGCCGACGAACCGACCATGCGACAGGTTGTCCGGGTTATATGTTACCAGTAACACTCAAGAGTGACCCAACATAACACACACACGCACACACACACACACACACACACACACACACACACACACACACACACACACATATATATATATATATATATATATAGTGGTGGAACACTGGAAGGTAATATCCGTAGTGGTAGAGCACTCAGTCCATGGGACGAGTTAGGTAGAAATGGTTACACAACAGTTAGTTCACCATACCGAGAACAATTGTTTCTCATTAGCGGATCCTCAGCTCGTAATGGACATGATTATACGGAACAGGAAGGACAACCGTACGAACGCGTATGCGCAGAAACCGTCACTTCACACAGGCAATACTAAAAAGCGTGCGAGAGGTGTGAGGGGAGATAACTGCGAAAGTTCGAAAAGTTTCTAGTTGATAAGAAAATTAATATTTATATAGTGATATAGTGATATAGTAATATTTATATAGTGATACAGTGGCTGTGTTTAATTAAAGAGACGTTATATATATATATATATATATATATATATATATATATATATATATATATATATATATATATATATATATATATATATATATATATTAAAATAACAGATTAAAGTTTAAGCAAAGAATCGTTGCTTTCACCCTTAATGGTGTACTACAGAACAAAGGAGAGACACAAAATAAAGATCTAGTGACTGAGGAAGTCACAGAGTGTGTGAGAAAAGAGCTTTGATAAGAAAAACAACCTTCCGGTTATCGAACCAACCAACAGGAAATTTATAATAAATTGAAGTGAAAACCAACAGGTGCGTGTGTTTTGTGTTTTATTAGCAGCACACCCCTCCCAAAGTATAATTAAATATATATATATATATATATATATTATGAAAATAAAACAAAGAAGCCTTCAATACATCAAAAGTCTTTATTAGCCAACAATGTTTCGTCCTATTAAGGACTCATCAGGGCAATCAAAACCACAAGAAGTACTATCGGCCAATACAAGCTGAAAACTCCGAAGAATATGGAGTGTACATACACTAAAGTATTGGAAGATTATGGGTAAAAATATATAATAAAAATCACTAAGGAGGTGGATAACATTTTGAACCATATTACAAATATAGTCCAAAGCAAAAAAACTAGAGCTAAACAAAGGTGGTTATATAGAGCGGGAATTATAGTACTATATATAATACAATATAATATAATATAATATACTTCTAACACTATTAAAATTAAAATTAAAATTAAAAGGCACAATATACATATGTATATATGTACGCACACGTACGCACATATACATATACATCAATACACATTTCCATCATTAACAGCACAAATTAAACCTTATTAAGAGTTTAAATATAAATAAGCATCATAGGAATAAAAATAATAATAATACGTATATCTAATATACAGTATAACATGAAGTAATGAAATGATTAAAAATAACACATATAATATATAATAAACTATATAATTATATAATATATAATATAATATAATAGATATTCTCCGGTTAATTTACACAAACAATATAGATGTCACAATAATACTATAATAATAATATAATAATATATAATGGCATGTAAGTTAACAAATCAATTCATATAGAGTTACAGAGTAGGTGAGAAATAAATATAAATTTTTCAATACCCAAAATTATGATGGTACAAAAATATAAACATCTTACATTATATATAAAATTTAACATATCATAATGGTACATAAAATCATCGGTAAGTAATAAGGATCAATAGTACAATAACAACTTCAATATAAAATAATGAACATAATATAATATATAATTACTTATAATTACAAGGTTGGTAAACAGACACATATATGAATGAGTGAATAAGGGCCAGACAGAAAATACTATGCACAATAGTATTAATAAATAAATAAATAAAATAGCCGGAAATTAAAAAAAACAAAAACAAAA
>OZ024741.1:52702865-52770365 GCA_964016885.1 Eledone cirrhosa
ATATATATATATACATATATACATATATATGTTGATTTAAAACTGCACTATCCACAAGTGTTTTTTAGCCTTCATATCATGTCCTCCTGTTTTATCTGATGAAAACACAAATATTATTGTATGATGTTGTTTGTTTTTGAAATGCGCATAATAAAATACATGGAACTCCTTTAACCATCTTTTGATCTTATATATTATATACATATATATATATATATATATATATATATATATATATATATATATATATATATATATATATATATATATATATATATATATATATATATTTCGTTTCTGAATTTGTTTAGCAAGATTCTTTATCTGAAATCGTGTGTTGAAACCGATATTGTTATACTTTGGGAGGGTCATGTTGCCAATAAGAAACACACGCACCAGTTGCTTTCACTTCAATTTAATTTAATATATATTTATAAATTTACAAATTTATAAATTTCTGGTTGGTTGGTTGGTTCCACAACCAGATAGTTGTTTATATATATATAGTCATAGTTCTTTCGTCACACACTCTGTGACCTCTTCAGTGACTGGGGATTTCTTTCTTCGTTTCTGTGCCTTTCCTTTCTTCTATCCTACGCCATTTTGTTTGTGTGTGGGTTGCGTGCTCAGTTTGCGCATGCGCCACATCCGGGTGTCTGTGTGTGTTTGTGTTCATTTTTCTATTTTTCTATTTATATTTGTTTGTTTATTTATTTATTTATTGTTGGTTGGTTGTTTGTTCTATGTGTGTGTGTGTTTTCATTTTGTCTTGTGTGTGTTTTCATTTTGTGTGTGTTTTCAATTGTAAGTTGTTTGTTCTATGTGTGTGTGTGTTTTCATTTTGTCCTTAATTGTAAGTTGTGATGTTGCTGTTCCACTCATATTTTCTATTTAATTTTGGTTTTAATTCTTTTATGCTTACTGCCTCTGTAATTTGCCTAAACATTGCGTCTTTCTTGTGTGTGGATTCTATTTTTATTTCTATGCTCTCTAATTTACCCCTGTGTTCTATCTTAGCATGTTGGTAGAGCACAGATGATTCTTTACTATCTTGGAGGTCTCGCCAGTGTTCATTTATTCGTTCCCCTATACTACGAGCTGTCTCACCTATGTACACTATATTTTTGTTTCTACATTGTCCTTCAGTACATCTTATGCTATATACTACATTTCTAGTTTTACAGTTAATATGGGGGCTTATTTTACAGGTTATACATTTCTTATCTATACATGAGGGTCTTTGGAACAGGTATGTCTTGCTAATAAGTGTTTTTACGGAGGTACCAGGTCTTTCTACTATCTTAATATTGAGATTATGTTTCTTTAGGGCCCTTCTAAATTTGTAGGCTAGTTCGCCTCTAGGGGTTGTATTGATGAACATTACACTCTGGTATTTATTGCTATCATACCATGAGTTTATTCTATTGGCCTTGTTCTTAGTTCTTTCTATTCTATTCCAAAATTTGCTCCTATACAAGGGGCAGGTCCCATTTATGTCATTATTTACCATTTTTTTTCCCATTTGGTTCTGGCTCCTTTATACACTCTGATTCTATCTCTCTGATTGTAGCCAGAGAACTGCATACGGTGGATGAAGTGTTGTATGTGTCTCTCTAGTTCTTCGGGGTTGCACATGCGGGACACATTTCTCATCACCCGTACCAAATCCGCAATCAGTATGTTGATTTTGGTATGGTCCGAAATGGCCGAGTTTCGGTGGATCAGATGTTTGGAAGTCATGGGTTTGGCATAATGGGAATGGAGGATTTGTTTTTGGTTGTTAATAGTATCTAACCAGAGCTCTGTGTCTAGTACAGGTAATCGATGGTTGGGGTATCTACTTGGGTAGTCTATAGTAACTCTAATGCTCTGGTGGATGGAGTTTGCTATTTGCTGGATGCTTTCCATTGTGTTTTTCTCTGGTTCCTGACTGTTCTTTAGTGGGGGTGTCTTAACTACGATGTTTATATCATCTACGTAGCGGGAGTACATTATCAGGGTTAAGCTGTCTTCTAATTGTTCATTAAGTTTTTGTTTAAGTCTACTGTCCCACCATACCATGAACAAGTTAGCTATGTCGCCTGCAATGCTAACACCAATGGCTGCTCCTTCCTCTTGGGCATATGTTTTACCATTAAATTTGAACATATGTTCCTTAAGGGTTAATTTTATGCTGGCCCCTACCGCATGTGCAATCATTTTCTTCAGTTCATCGTGGTTTTCGGGTGTCCGTATGGCTCTGGTCCACCCGTTCCATCTATCTGTGTGGGTTTTCTTGGCCATTGAGGTAATGGTAGGTGGTCTGCCTCTTGCTGGTCTTGTAGGGCACAGGTTGCTAAGGTCATAAGTGTCTAGGTAACTATTACTATGGGTAAGCTTAAGTAGAAGTCCCAGCTCACTGGTATCAATCCCACGGAACTCAACCTTGCTCTCGCTGATCATTTCGACGCATTTCTCCACAGCAAAATCCACGTCAATAGATGGATACAGGGACACAACATCCATACTGCCTATTATGCAGTTTGTTAGGTCCCCAGATCGGTTACCCGCGCCGATTCTGCTGAGGAGGTCCTCCGTGCTGTCACACACATCTGGGGACATCTCAATGATGGGGCGTATGATCAGGGAGAGGAAGTAGGACAGTCTGTAGTTACTAGCAATGTTAGCCCCACAGACTGGCCGTGTTGGTGGTCCCGCGACAGGGTCCCAGCCCGTTTTATGGTCTTTTCGAAGCCCATACAACGCCGGCACGTCATTGTTCCAGGCCTGGAAGTTGTTGGCAGTCCTTTTGTTGGGCTGCATTATATTTGTCCACATCACCATATGGGCATTGAGGGTTTTTTCTCTATCCTCATGCTCCTGTGGTGTTACCTCTCTTGTGTTAGTGATGTGGGGTTGCATTGCCTGGATGTAGTTTGGCAGGCTGTCAACCGACATTCTGCCAGACTTGTCTGTTGGAAAGCATGCTATCTCTCCATTACGCGAGCGCTGTATGAGCTTACGCAAGCCATTTGCAGATTCTTCTCCCAGTTGCTGGGCCTCTATTCTATTATGCTTCTTGCTATACTGTTCTATAATATTTCTAAGTTCGGATTTAGCTATACTAAATTGTGCTTCTGTTTGTTCATCGACCTGCGACGGCAACTGCGTGCGTTTGTTAAATGGCAAAGTCGTGGCGTGGACTCGTCGTAGGTCGAATGATTTATCGGAGGGGTTATAAAACGGAGAGTTCCAGGCTGCTGCTTTATGTCTACTAGTGCTATTGTTAGTTGTGTTGTTTCTATTTCCACCAACAGCAGCAGCCTCAGCTTCATGGTTGTTTCTATGTCTCTCATAATTACTCCTGTCTCTTTCCACTGGCTCAATGTTGTTATCTACCCTATTTTGTGTGTCTGTGTGTTCGTCTTGGTTATTCTCTTTGTCCTTAGCCTCCCTTCTCCTTTTAATCCTATTACTTTCTCTTATTTCTCTGATTTCTGTGCTACTGTCATTACTTGTTTTCTGTGTCTGTGTGTTTGTTAAGATTGTAGTGGTGGTGAGAGGCATTGAATGTGTGTGTGTTGTTGTTGTTGATGTGTGTTGTTGTCTCCGTGTGTGTGTGTGTTATCGTTGTTGTGTGTGTTGTTATTGTTCCAACAACATCCCAACAACAACAGACACACAGACACAAACAACAATAACAACAACAATAGCAACATACCCAGATACAACACCAACAATAGCAACATACCCAGATACAACAGACACGCAGACACAAACAACAATAACAACACACACGGAGACAACAATAACAACAACACACACATCAACAACAACAACAACAGCAACATACCCAGATACAACAACAACAGACACGCAAACACAAACAACAATAACAACACACACAACAACGATAACACACACACACACGGAGACAACAACACACATCAACAACAACACACATCAACAAGGTTGAGTTCCGTGGGATTGATACCAGTGAGCTGGGACTTCTACTTAAGCTTACCCATAGTAATAGTTACCTAGACACTTATGACCTTAGCAACCTGTGCCCTACAAGACCAGCAAGAGGCAGACCACCTACCATTACCTCAATGGCCAAGAAAACCCACACAGATAGACTGAATACCTATGTATCGCTGCTTGCGTAATCATGTAATGTTAGCAAGTATTCGATAGCAAATGTATAATCATTTGTCACTTCTTCAGAGATTTTGGATAAATTGGATAAAATCAGAAAAATTGAAGTATTTATATTAGTAATAGAGGAAGAAAAAGAGGGGATAGTATATGACAGATGGTAAATCAATTTACTGCTAAACAAGTATATAATGGGTTTCTAATGAGAATACCATGAGTAAATGGTTCATTTTATCTAAATATGAATTTTTGGGAGTGCCAATTTTAATCTCTACTTGACCAATTGGACAGTGGTCAGGGCTGGTCATTTGGTATAGTAGTATTAATTATAAAGTGTCAATTGGGGAAGGGGGAGATTTCGATTGCTACTGAATAACATCAATCTTAGTAGTCAGCTGGTATATGCACTAGGGAATTGAATCAAGAAATCAGAAATCTCATTTTATCTATAGCAGTTTATATTAAAAGGTAAATAATAGAAGAGTTGATAGAATTAAGACTAATAAAGAATGTTAATATCTATTTTGACAATCAAACGGGGATAGAGACAGGCGTTCAATCCTGGTAGTATTTATAATATGAAAATGTAGATTTTAAGCGATGGTTACAGTATAACGATCGCTCTATTCTGTTATTTAATAAAATGTTTTTGGATTTCATAATACAAAATAATTCTACATTACATAATTTACAATATTCCTGTCCATGGGATATGGGGGGGCAGCCGCTATTATATCCCATTTTAGGTGAAATTGTTGGTTATTTTCACGCAGCTGCCAAGCCTTGTCTGCGAGTGTTGTTACATAACGCTGGTTTTCATGTTTTATCGAGTAACGATGTCTATAAAGGCGTGATTTGAAGGAGGTGGCTGTAGATCCCACATAGTACCACTTCTGTCTATCCGATTCGATAGTACATTTGTATACGATGTTGCGTTCAAGACACTGATTGTTCAACGGACACATTCCTGGTTGGACACAGTTGCAATTATAATTTTGCGTTGTTGTATTGTCATGGATGGGTTGATGAGGTTGCTTATGTAGGACAGGATGTTGTTTTTTGTTTTGTGATGTTATAGCTAATGTTTTACGTGTATTGTTATGTGTTGGAATGCGTTTATACAACCGTTTTGCGTTAAGCTTTTTTATATGTTGTTCAATATTAGGGGCGGTTGAATATGAAAGTCGAATAGTGTTAGGGTTTAAGATTTTATTATATTTATGTGATGTTGGAAAGTGTTTTTTAACTAATCGAAAGAATTTTGAGGTTAGATTGGTTTTAATAGAGTTGTTATAGACCGGGTTGTACCAAATATACTCCTTACATCGCCTTCTTTTTGGTGGTGTGCGACTATTATTGTGTCTATTGCGGTAGTGTATGTATGGTGGTGATTCTGTGCTATTTCTACTCCTATGGGATTTATTTTGGGTGTTTTGGTGATCTTCGACTATATACTCTATATTATCTAGGTGACCGGCTTTCCTAAGTGCATCATCATAATATTCGGCATGTTCTTTGAAGGTTTGTTGGTTGGACGACAGGCGGGAGATTCTAAGAGAGACATTTCTAGGGATGGATTTAATTATAGAGAGTGGATGGTTGGAACTCGTATTTACATATTTAAGGTTCTCATTTAGTTTATGGAACGGTTTAATCGTATCTGTATTGAGATTGAAAGTAACATCAAGGAAATTGACCTCTTTGAGGTTATATTCAAATGTAATATTTAATCCTAGTTCCTTAAAAAGCTTTCTGATATTTTTACGCATCCTTTCTAAATTCTGGTTATTCATATGCTTAACTAATAGGAGCGCATCGTCACGGTAGATTCCACCGTGGAGATCCTTGAATTTTCCTTGTAATCTGTGGGTGATATAAATTCCCACAAGATCTGTTACTTCCGCCGAATCATTAGAACCCATAGTGATATCAAAATTAGAAGGTCTATCTTTGCGAACCCAGTAGCTATCATCGAATTTAACTATAGTTTTCCTCGCTTCCATAATAATTTTAATTTCAGCATCCGTAAGGTCGGAATTATCCTTAGCGAACGAAAGAGCTTCATGTAGAGTATCAGGTGAAATTGAGGAATAATATTCATCAATATCAAACTGAATAAATTTTGATTTTTTCTTATCAGTAATGTTATTAAACCATCTTATTGCTTGATGAGTGTTACCCCATAGTTTAATTTCTACTTTAACCTTAACTTGGGGGATAATTCTGTCTAGTATATATTTGCTAATTTTGCCTATATCAGATTTAGAGGGGCATATAAGTCTAATATTAGGGTTAGTATCGAAGTTTACCTTGTGGTCCTTCAGGTTGAAGGATGGTATAGCTGGTGTTAAGGGTTGCGTTCTATCGTCAATACAAAGTTTTTTAACAATTTCACATGCCGCGTTGTTGATGTTTTTAAGTGTAGCTTCATTAGTTTTCCTGTATTTTTTATGCAATTCCTTACGGATGAAGTTATTGTAAGTGTCCACATCCATGGTATATACGTTTGATGTTTTGTCTGCTCTAACAATAATTCCATTGGCGTTTTTTAGATTATTGAGCAGTGCCGTGATGTCATTCTGTAGTTTATTGTTCTTCCGTTTTGTAAATTTGATCTCCATGATCATATCCATTAGGTCTTGTTCAAATGCATCCAAAAGTGGGTTTGAGGGTGGGTTCTTGTAAGATTTAAATCCAAATTTATCCTTGTTAAGATCCGTTGTTTGGTTTATACGGCTTTTGTCAAAATGGAATGTTTTCCATCTGATTCGTCGAATAAAATCATTGGTCCTTCGTATCATACCTAGAATATATTCCCTTTTTGCCTGAATAGGTATGTTTTTTAACGACATATCGAATTGGTGCCTTTCCATTTTAGAGGCGTATGCTGAATTAGTTGCTCAACTGTATAGGAGATTAATAAAATTTCAGGTTATCAATAATGTAGTGATAATATATCGCTACGTTAGAGATGAACAGCGTACGTGCAGGTTTGCTCAACGAGTATAAATTATATTCCGGAGAAAATGTAGAAAGGATGAATATAAAATGAAAAAGGAATTTATTAGGTATTGACATATGTTTCTGTAACAGACGGAATACCTATGTATCGCTGCTTGCGTAATCATATAATGTTAGCAAGTATTCGATAGCAAATGTATAATCAGTTGTCACTTCTTCAGAGATTTTGGATAAATTGGATAAAATCAGAAAAATTGAAGTATTTATATTAGTAATAGAGGAAGAAATATATATATATATATATATATATATATATATATATATATATGGTCGGGTCGTTGGCGACTAAACTGGCAACCCCATCAAGGTTTATTGGTGAGGAGGGTGACTTTGGACATCCTGCAGGACTAAAAACAAAACCTGTCAAAGGCCAAAGGAGCTCTTAAGAGTCAATGGCCATCCAAAATCACCGGGTGAGATCACCCCTTAGCCTTTGTCGGGGCAGAATTCTAGGAGAAGGAAAACTCTGATATAACACCTGCAACCCTGATGGTATCCAATGATGTTGACTTGTTCTTCTTTTTGGTAAATATCATCTTGGTTAAGAGACTGGGACTGGCTTTGTGCAGTGCCTTTGCTCACTATAAAAGCTTCACGACACAGGCATTGCTTTATATCTGGAGATCTCTCTGCACTTGTCGTAACATGGTACCATGGGCCCAGCACTGTGTCAATAATTGTCACATGTGTAGTGTTTGTACCAGAGTTTTCAAGTCGCTGGCTGGACTAAAAAGTCACACTCGTCAGCGCATCGGTAGGCGTTCTCCTACATGGATATAAAGTAGTGGCCGTACACGAAAACGAGTTGGCAGCCACCATGTATATATATATATAAAAAATAACAAGAGGCTGGACTGGTGTAAATCCTTGAAAAGTTTATTATACTATGATCATTTCAATGAACGGGTTTCGTATGAATCTGGTGATATCATCAGGTATTCGAAATATAACAAAGGAATATATAAAATCCTTGGGTCCGAAAAACAAAGACAAAGAGGACGACTGACCATCTAGCTGCTTTCACATCGGTCAGTCGCCCTCAAGGCGCCCACTTGAGGGCGACTGACCGAGGTGAAAGCAGCTAGTTGGTCAGTCGTCCTCTTTGTCTCTGATTTTTCGGACCCATGGATTTTATATATTCCTTTGTTATATTTCGAATACCTGATGATATCACCGGATTCATAGGGAAACCGGTCATTGAAATGATCATAGTATAATAAACTTTTCAAGGATTTACACCAGTCCAGCCTCTTGTTATTTATATATATATATATATATATATATATATATATATATATATATATATATATATATATATATATATATATATACATACATATATATACATATATATATATATATATATATATATATATATATATATATATATATATATATATATATATATATATATATATATATATATATATATATATATATATATATATATATATAAATGAGAAATGGCGTGCGGCGTTGTTGCGAATGTGATACATATGAATTAAAAAATAGAACAAGAACCCAGGACTATCCACCATCAGTGGTCTTCTGGACATCATAGGTATTTCTTCGCATTAAAGATCATATACATCAGGCCAGCGAGAGCAATAACTAAATAAAGTTATTGGGATAAAAAGAATTGGGTGGAGAAAGAGAGACATGTAAACAAACAAGAATGGTGAGGCAACGTTAAGAGAGGAAAAATGAGAAAATAAGTCAGTGATACATGTGAACATAAGATCTAGTGATTCATTGCCAAGAAGACGAAAGACGCATCTTGGTCATGTGAAATGTGAGCGAGAAAAGAATTTCACACGGTGTCGTACGGTAGCAAGTGAGAAATGGCGAGTGGCAGAGAGTGATTGAGTGAAAGTGTGAGGAAGAGGCTAGCCGAGAAAGGGTGACTAGCAGAGGGGGTGCATGAAAGTAAGAGGTACAAGGAGAGAGAAGGCGGAGAGAGAAAGTGGATAGCAGTAAGGGAAGAGAAAAGGACAGGTTTCGGCGAAGGGAAAAAATATAGGAATGAGAAATGGCGTGCTTCGTTGTTGTGAATGTGATACATATGAATTAGAAAATAGAGTAAGAAGCCAGGACTACCCATCATCAGTGATCTTCTGGCCATCATAGGTATTTATTTCTTCGCATTAAAGACCAGATACCTCAGGCCAGCGCGAACAATAACTAAAATAAGTTATTGGGATAAAAAGAATTGGGTGGAGAAAGAGAGACATGTAAAAAAAACAAGAATGGTGAGACAACGTAAAGAGAGAAAAAATGAGAAAACCAGTCAGTGATACATGTGAACATAAGATCCAGCGAATCATTATGTTCACATGTATCACTGACTTGTTTCCTCATTTTTCCTCTCTTTACGTTGTCTCACCATTCTTGTTTGTTTACATGTCTCTCTTTCTCCACCCAATTCTTTTTATCCCAATAACTTATTTTAGTTATTGTTCGCGCTGGCCTGAGGTATCTGGTCTTTAATGCGAAGAAATACCTATGATGGCCAGAAGATCACTGATGATGGATAGTCCTGGCTTCTTGTTCTACTTTTCAATTTATATATATATATATATATATATATATATATATATATATATATATATATATATTCGTTGACAAATATATCAATGTGCCCAGACACGCAAATATATTGCCCTTGGTATGACATGAGGGCGACCGATCTAAATGTTCGGTCGCCCTTATGTCTCTGATTTTCAGCCCCATGGATTTTGTCTTTTATATTCCTTCCTTTGTTATATTTCAAATACCTGATGATGTCACCGGATTCATACTGAACCCGGTCATTGAAATGATCATAGTATAATAAACCTTTCAAGGAAATACACCCTCCTGTTATTACAGCCTCCTGTTATTTTATAATAATTAACTCCGTACTCACACCACCAACTACACAAACGAAGACGGGTGAGTTGCATTACATTGAGTGCTCTCCATAATATTACATCGAGGTTGACCATACGGAATGACCAGTTCTATCCAGTGGCAAACCAACAAACCTAACTAAATATATATATATATATCCATGGAAAATGCCGTTGTTTCTTTTGATATACTGGTGGTGAATAGTCCAGTCTTATAAAGCAACCGAAATTATAATGATCCCAAGAAAGGTAGCCGATGAGCGGTAATTGTCCATGTACTTGTTATTTCCACGTTTTCTGTTACCTATATACCTCTCGTGTTTTTTAAATTAATTATATATATATATATGATTGTTATTCAAAGTTTAATCAATTAGTAGCTTGGGCCGCGTTTGTAATACTTCAATAAGTCAATAACGCATTTGTTGTCGCATGCATCTTGCTAGTTGTAATATAGGATCACCTCGGCAGTACATGACGGAATATGTGTATAGTAAAAACGAATTTGTAGATTAGTTTTCCAGAATACACTTTATTTGGAAATATGCTGTTATACGAATTTCTGCGGTGCCAGTCTTTATTACGTAATGATATAGTTACGTATTTATTGAAACGACTTCTTCAGACAGCATTTTTTTAGCTTACACAATTTGGTGATAAGATGGTCCTATTTTCGTACTTGCTTTTTCAAAGTTCCGACTCCATATGGTACAGGAATCCATAATTTTCTCTACGTGTTGGCAGGCGTCGTTTAGATGTGGGGGTTTATTCAACTGCACATTATTTCATTGCTCCTGAAGACTGATTCTCAACTTGATTAATGAGATTCGTGACAGACATCATCTCACCAATATACTATTCTATTCTTCCCTGGACACTTGTGGCAACAGATTACAATGTTGATGTGACATTCATGAAGCTGTATTCAGCTAATAAATCAGTTCTATCTTCTAGAGATGGTTCCCCGGTGATCCCTTATCATATTTACGGTCTCGTTTGTTTCCAGTTATTACTATTGTTTTAGTTCAGTGAAAATATGATTGAGTGAGCGTCTATTAAGTTAATTCTCAAATGGATACATGATAAATATATTATAGTATGAAGTGTGAGTGGCAGTATGAGTGGCAGTGTGAGTGGCAGTGTGAGTGTATGTTGGTATGCGCGCGCGGATGTGTACGTCTACTTCCTCGTTATTATATTTTATATTGTCATATGGTTATATTAACATGAAGAAGAAGAAAACGGAGGAGAAGGAGGAGGAGGGGAAGAAAATGTAGAAGAAAAATGAGGAGAAGGAGGAGGAGGAGAGAGGTAGAAGAAGGAGGAGGAAGAGGAGGAGAAAAAGAAGAAGAAAAATGAGGACAAGGAGAGGGGAAGAAGAAGAAGAAGAAGAAGAAGAAGAAGAAGAAGAAGAAGAATTGTTCAATACTCGAAAAAGAAAAAAGATATAGAAAAAATGACCAACTTATCTGAGAAGAAATAAGACAAAGTCATATAACTAAGCAAATATTGATTACAGCAGAGGAACAAAGTTTTCGCACAAAAGATTATCAAAAGCATAAAATGAATTATAATATATTATACTTACTTAATAATGTTGATGTAGCCAACATTGAAATTTTTATTTCTGCACACTCCATTTTTTTAACCCTTAAAGCTAAAGATTTTTTTACAATATTAACAAAAATATAAAACAAAACAATTAATAGCATTAAAGAAATATATCACTCCTTTTGATATAAAAATTAAATTAGGAATTAATCTAATAAATATATATATAAATAAATATAACCAATAGACCCAACGATGTGAAAGGTGGGAGAAAACAAACATTGACTGCTCAGTCTTAGCTTTCATACACTGGAAAATGTGCCAGTACCAGCATTGCGCAAACCAAGAGAAATGGTGTAGTATAAACTCTACCAGGAAATGACAAAGGACAATACTCTGAGGTATGTTAAACCACTCAGACAAGGAGATCAAATCTGATCGACCAGCTGTTATGAAGCGTCATCCAAGTATTAATCCTAACAGACGACACACTATCTCTGAAAGACATGAAGAAATTACCCAATATAAAGATTTAGAAAACTTACGGACTGTAATACAAGTCTTACGAATAAGTAAACAAAAGATGGAGATAAATCTGCACAGTTGAAAACAAAAATGCAGAACACAGAAAATATAATTTCCTGCATGGTTATCCTTTTTCTTGTTGTACCGTTCATCTCATCAACCTCAGCTCTTGTCTACTTGAGGATATCATCATTGTACCATATTATAGATACAGCTGAAGTGTTTACAGTAAAAATCAAGTGTCTTGAACGTTGTGTGGCCTGAAAGAGAAGCTTTAGCTTGTGGAAATATGTCTTTTTACGTCGTCCTTCACTGAGCCACGCAATATCTTATGAATCAATATTTGTAATTACCATCACTTGGGCTACTCAATCCTTCATGATATGATAATTCGATGTTAGTTACATGGGACTCCCCTCTTTTCAAGTTAACGATTGCTCAGTTAACGACACTAAATGCCTTGGTAACGTCTTACAACTGTCTGTAGTAGCGACTCTAATTATGTGTCAGACATCACATACAGTTTCATATCCAGAAGAAAGCGTGAGTAACAGAATGACGAAACTAACATACACTTGGATTTGTTACTACACACAGGCAGAAAGATGACGGACGATTGATCAGATATTAAGTTAAAGACCACAAAGAAAATAAATGCCTTCTAATTGTCGTATCAGTCACCGTAGACGATTTTTTTTTATCGACTCCGTAAGGATGAAAGGCAAAGTTAACCTCGAAGGGATTTGAACTCAGATCATAAGGGCCGTAGCTCTATGTTGCAAAGCATGGTGTCCGACTCTCTATCGATACTGCCAATCCACCGCCCTGGTATGGAGAAATAATAGAAATATAATGTTTTGGGAGAAAGAAATGTCTCAAATATGGATAACGAATATAGAAATAATAGTTATAATAATAAGTGCCCTGGGAACGAACCCAGACTGGCACAAAACACAAAAATATAGCACCACTAGGCATAGCACACATATTACAAAAAATACTTTCAATACAATAGAAGCGACAAATCCAAGCCGCACAGAGATGTGCTCGGTAATGCAGTTACGACATGCAATGAAAATATGACTAATGATAATAATAACAACACCAGCAACAATAATGATGATAATTCTGATGATGATGGTAGTGATGATGATAATAATAATGAGGATGATGATGGTGATGATAATAATGATAATGATGATGATGATGATGTTGAGATTGCTAGTAATATCTAACACTGCATAATGATTTCTAATATAATATAACACAACATAATGGCATCCAATAATATAGTTTCTCTGCTTTTCATTACATTGCAAGCTTTGCTAAAAGTTTAGTCACGCAAATAATACAAAAGACGAAAGAGTAACAAAACATTACATATTGCGTGTTTGTCTGGCATTTGAATTTCTTTTAACAGAATTTCCGTGAATTTCCCCAAATAACTAAGTAACTAACACTTCTAAATCTGAAGTAAGTTCATATGAGGTGGACATAGGAGAATATGGGTCTTCGTATTGCCGTTTCAAACAACTGACCTTCGTCAAATAACTTTTACTAATTGCAACTCACACTTAGTTTTCAATGGGCTCGTATTTTTCTTGGCTGAATTAATCACGCCGTATTTTAAAGAGGTTGCGAATATTTATTATTCTTGTTGTTGAGCCTTACGTCTACACTAATCAAGCAGGTATCCCAACAATAATCACCACGCGTTTTCCATACAGCACTTGCTTCCGTGACAACACTACTCAATGTGTTCTATTTTTAAAGACCTTATGATGTGACTTGAGCGGAGTTTGTCTGCTATTTCTAGCTGGTCGAGATATTTGGCAGAATTCCCTCGTTTGCACGTGTTTAGGGACAGTTGATGCTATTTTTATTATTATTTGCAAACTACTATTTGAAAAGTTCTTTGATGAAAAGTCTTCCAATCATATCCATCCAATCATTTGAGGTATTTGAGTAGAACTGCCTTAATCAGAGTGTCTTTTAAAAGATATCTAAATGTAATTTGAGATAGGCATGAAAGAGAATGATGGAGAGAGCGAGAGAGAGAGCGAGAGAGAGAGAAAGAGAGAGAGAGAAAGAGTGAGAGAGAGAGAGAGAGAGAGAGAGAGAGAGAGAGAGAGAGAGAGAGAGAGAGAGTTCTACATACATATACATAGGGCTGTATGTGAACGTGTATGTAATATCTCACATACACTCCGCCTTGACCTCTGTGACTCACTTTCTCCTCAAACTTTTAGCCATTTTGAATTTGAGAAGAGAAAAAATTTGAAACGTGCTTTAAGAACCCGTCCCTCGAGGAAAGATATATGTGTGACTGAGTTTGCTTAGTCTATTGCGAAATAGGTGAGAGTGTTTTTAGCTGAGCACGGTCGGTGTAAATGTGCAAAATAGGACAAAAACGTAACTTCAAATAAACCGATGTCATCCCAAGGCAGCCAATCGGTAGGGTGCCGGATACCTTGGTTTGCGGCAAAGAGTTATTGCCCTTTTCGCATAGAGTTCAAATCTCGCCCAGGTTAGGTTTGCCTTTCATCCTTACGGGGTCGATGAAATAAAGCATTAATAATGCACTGGGGTCGATTTACTCGACTTCCCCACACTTCAAAATTGCTGGCCTTGTGCCTGAAGCAGAAACAATTATTATTATTATCAAACTCATGGAAAAGGAGACATTACTTTATTCATAAAATAAGATGTTTAGTCACTTCTTTGTTCAGACATTTAAACGGCGATTTGAAAAAATAAATAAATAAATAAGTTAAAATAAAGATAAATAAATAATTAAAACAAAACAAAAAATAAAAAATGGCTGATCTTTTCAGCTGTCTCCTCTTAAGTCAAAATATTAATTAAGATTCCAAGTCTAAATATTTGTACTGGCAATATACGAATCACTTTTATATGTATATGAGTTCATATAAATATATATATTGTGTGTATGTAGGTATGTTTTTAAATATGTATGCGCGTATGGATGGATGTGTGTGCATCTGTATATATATACGTACGGAGATATATGATTATATGTATATGTGTGTGTGTGTGTTTGTATGCAAATATATGCAAATATACGTATGTATATATATATATACGCACACATATATACATATACATTTATATGCACATGCACACACTGGTGTAGTATGAATATGTATGTTTGCGTGTTCGTATGTCTGCGGATGTGTGTATATAGTTTTGTGTTGTCGAAATTCGCGCTTCATGTAAATTCAGGCGTTATGCTATTATACTATTGAGAGAAATATGCTTAGACTATGCATGGACACATTCTGCCAAAATATACCGTAAAAAAAAGATAAAACCATAAAAATAATATGGAAATCTACAAGCAAATGCAAGCAGACTCCAGCATATAAAGTATATAACCACATTTATATACATTTACACGCCCTACACATACAAACACATACACACACATATATATAGTTCAAGAATAAATAAGAAAAACACAAAGATGCACACAAACACACACACACGCACTCACACGCGTACACACACACATATACATATATATTCATTTATATATAGTATATATATATATATATATATATATAGTAATAATAATAAATTTCAAGACTAAAATCCAAAGAGGGCTCGATAAGGATAAATATATATCAAATATATAAGACCCGTAGAGCAAATATTTATTAAAATAACAGATTAAAGTTTAAGCAAAGAATCGCTGCTTTCACCCTTAACGGGATCTTTTGAAACTAACAAAGTCAATCTGTAAACGGAGAAGTGGATATTTCAAAAAACGTTGCAACCGGAGGAAGACAGGAAGACGATACTTTGGTTGGTGGAAACGTTCCCTGGCAAAGAACGGGAAAAAACGAATATAATACGTCATTAATAGGATACGCTTAATTACATAAGTAAGCATTCCAACCATCCTGCCAGCATAACCAAGAACCTGGTAAGAAACGTTTCGTTGAGGCTTTCCCTTCTATCTACTAACGAGCATATTTTCAACGACCATTCCACTTATTACAATGAAGCTCTTGCTCGGAGTGGATTTGTCGATAAGGTAGCATATACAGAGTACGAAAATAGACCTAGAAGTAATAGATCCCGTCGCATTCGTTGATATAACCCACCATATAATATGGAGGTGGCCACACCATTAGCTAAGATCTTTCTTTCCCTTATTACGAAGCATTTTCCCCCTACACATAAATATAGTAAAATTTTTAATAGAAATACTATTAAAATTTCTTACTCTATGACTCCTAACCTTGCACATAACATCACAGCTTCAAATTTAGCTATACTACCTAACCGCAAGAACACGTGCAACCCTGTAGTTAGTACTAACTGTAATTGTAGGAATCGGATTGATTGCCCCCTATCTGGGAAATGCCTCTCTAGTAACATTGTCTACAAATGTAAGGTTGTAACACCCACGTCCCGTAGGGCCTACATAGGGTTAACCGCCAATAGATTCAAGCAGCGTCTTTACATGCATACCCATTCTTTTCGTTACCCTCTTAGAAGGCATATGACGTCACTTTCAGCTTATATCTGGAGTCTAAAAGACAACCACACCCAATTTAAGTTACACTGGGAGATCCTAGCTAGGGCTAGATCGTTTAACGGAAATAAAAGACCATGTGACCTCTGCGCCGCTGAGGCCCTGGAAATACTCTACGCCACAGACCACATCTTAAACAAAAAATCTGAGGCAATTTCGGCTTGTAAACATAAATTGCACAAAACTTTCCTGTATTACAGCCCCACATTATACCCTAACGGATAGTACGATCTATACGTGGATTTTTTACGTCTTGATGTGGCAGCTAAGTATATGTTTTGTTTATACCATTACTTATTTGCATAGGTAAGTATATATTACCTGCATGTTTTGTGAAGGTACGTATACTTTCTCATACGTATATTTGATTGTTATGGCGTATAATTTTTATATATTTCTGGTACATATGGTTTAGTTATGTGTATACGGGAGTTTTGCGTCTGTGTGTGTATGCAGGTTCGTACGTATGTAGGGTGTGTGTATATGTGTACTTCATGTTTTGGCTGACTTACGTCTTCTAACATTTGTGTATTTACATGTAGGTATGTGTGTGCGCTTGTTATATACGTATTTATTTATTTATATACGTTTATTTAATTATTTATTTATTTGTAGACACGCACACGCACACACATATTTATATGTGCGTGGTTTTGTATACCTATGACAAGTGTTTTGCGTATGCTTGTGTATGTACGTATTTGTTTGCGGGTATGTATTTACTTATTTCTATTACCCCTGTATTGTATTTATTTACTTTATTCTTAACTCTGAAGCGGAGATTCATTCGGTTTCCTAGTTAGAATTTAGTCTACGACTTCAGCTATACCATTTACGTGGTTTTTTCTTTGCGTGCAATTGTTCTCAACGCTCCACATATGACGTATTATCTTCGTTTTTTTCCGTTCATTGCCAGAGAACGTCTCTATGAACCACCTAAGAGAACATTAGTCTACGACTTCTTTTATACCATAAACGTGGTTCTGTCTTTGCGCGTAATTGTTTTTCACCGCTCCTATTAATGACGTATTATATTCGTTTTTTCCCGTTCTTTGCCAGGGAACGTTTCCACGAACCAAAGTATCGTCTTCCTGTCTTCCCCCGGTTGCAACGTTTTTTGAAATATCCACTTCTGCGTTTACAGATTGACTTTGTTAGTTTCAGAAGATCCCGTTAAGAGTGAAAGCAGCGATTCTTTGCTTAAACTTTAATCTGTTATTTTAATAAATATATATATAAATATATATATATATCGTTTTTGTATTTGTATTGCAAGTTTTCTTATCTGAAGACGTTTGTTGAAACAGATGTTGTTATACTTTGGGAGGGTCATGTTGCTAATAAAAACACACGCACATGTCAGTTTTCACTTCAATTTATTATACCCTCCCAGTCGGTTAGTATGATAAACGGATGCCAAAAGTAGAAACAATTATATATATATATATATATAAATATATATATATATATATATATATATATATATATATATATATATATATATATATATATATATATATATATATATATATATATATTCGCCTTTTTTCTCTCTCTCGTCTACGATTTCACAGAACTTATGTTCACCGAATTCACAGACTGGATTCCTTCTTCCTCCCGTTCGACCTGTACGGAATTCCTTCCTTGCTCACATTCCAACCAGGTTTGATGGTCTTTGTTCTCTCTCATTCACGATTTGGGACTTGACTCGTTCTTCCTCACTTTTCGTTGCTTCACCATCTTTGTTTGTTTGCGCTTTCGTGTCCCCTTTATTTGCGTGTCCCAACGACTTTATTTAGCCGTTGCTCGCACCAACCGGAGGTATATGGTCTTTAAAGCGATGAAATACCAATGATGGTTGGAAGATCACTGATGAAGGACTAACTTTATTCATATGTAACCCATTTGCAACCACGCAGCACGTTTATTCTCATATATATATATATATATATATATATTCGCCTTTTTTCTCTCTCTCGTCTACGATTTCACAGAACTTATGTTCACCGAATTCACAGACTGGATTCCTTCTTCCTCCCGTTCGACCTGTACGGAATTCCTTCCTTGCTCACATTCCAACCAGGTTTGATGGTCTTTGTTCTCTCTCATTCACGATTTGGGACTTGACTCGTTCTTCCTCACTTTTCGTTGCTTCACCATCTTTGTTTGTTTGCGCTTTCGTGTCCCCTTTATTTGCGTGTCCCAACGACTTTATTTAGCCGTTGCTCGCACCAACCGGAGGTATATGGTCTTTAAAGCGATGAAATACCAATGATGGTTGGAAGATCACTGATGAAGGACTAACTTTATTCATATGTAACCCATTTGCAACCACGCAGCACGTTTATTCTCATATATATATATATATATATTAGGTTATGCAAGAAATGCTTAGGATTATCCTGAATGCACTAATGGTTAATTACTACACTAGATAGAGTCGACGTACCAGTTACAAAAGAACAGTTAAAGAAACTTGATTTTCGATTCTTCTATATTCCGGAATGTAGATAAAAAATTATTAATAAAACAGGGAGACATCATAAAAAGGTAATTTATTCTAAGTTTTTACAAATGTTTCTTTTGTAGTTACACAGCCTAGTCATGTTATATACAAATTAGTAGTTATTAATTTTCAGATACTCAATTTTCAAATGCTGCTCGTACCAAATCTTCAGAACGAATGGTTGAATCGTGGTTTCTTTATATTTCTTAAAGGGAGTAATTGGGGAAGATAGAGTAGAAAAGAGATTAAGAAAGGGAAAGAGAGAGATATATATGTAGGGGTAGGAGAAATGGGAGAAAGAGGTTTGAAGAATACAAATAGCTTAATCTAAATCCTGTGCTAGCGGTCCAAGTGGTTTTATTATACTGCTTACTCTCAAAGTGACAACTTAGGCATTGTGTTGATATTATCAAGTTCGGAATTATTTATAGCTACAGAGAGCAGGTTAATAGATGTAGAGAAGGAGAGAGATATACAGAGAGAGAGAGAGAGAGAGAGAGAGAGAGAGAGAGAGAGAGAGAGAGAGAGAGAGAGAGTGAGAGAGAGAGAGAGTGGGGACTGAAAAAAGTTAGGGAGAAGGGGAAGGAAAGGCGATATAGACCGAGTTGATAGTTGTAGTTTGCTGATCGTACTTAAGTATCCATTTATTACGATAAGCAAGGTACTGGTTAGTAGTGTGTGTGTGTGTGTGGGGGGGGGGGGGGGGGGGGGGGTTATAGTTAGGAAGTAAGTAATGAGTTAAATTAGTTAGCGAGAAAGTGGTGTAATAGTCTCGGGTTCAAATTATGTTAAATTACTTTTATAGTGAGAAAATTTAGCCTTCAGTTTGTGGTTGCAGTATAACGATCGTTCGATTCTATCATTTAATAAATTGTTTTTAGATTTGAAGATATAAAAAAGTTCAAGGTTGCATAATCTGCAGTATTTTAATCCACTCAGATATGCACTAGCGCTGGATAATTTATCCCATTTTAGGATGAACTGCTGGTTGTATTCGAGGAGTTGCCAGGTCTTATTAGCGAATGTAGTTACATAACGGTGTTCAGGATGTTTAATCGAAAATTGATTACGATAGCAGCGTGATTTAAAGGAGGTAGTGGTACCCCGACGTAATACCATTTCTGGTCGTTTGATTCGACAGTACATTGATAAACAATGTTGGACTCCAGAATATAGAAAGGCTACGCAAAAATATTAAGAAATCTTTTAGGGAACTGGGTCTGAAAATAACGTATGAATACAATCTTAAAGAAGCGAATTTTCTAGACGTAACTCTTAATTTGAACACAGGAATGTTACAACCTTTCCACAAGATAAACGAGAACCTTACCTATATTAATTACAACTCGAATCACCCACTTTCCATGATTAAATCGGTTCCTCGTAGTATTTCTCTTAGAATCTCTCGCCTATCGTCTAACTCTCAGATTTTCAGCGAACATGCAGAATACTATAATAACGCACTAGGGAATGCTGACCACCGGGATAAAATGGAATACATTGATAAGAATCACAGAGCACACATAGCAACACACAGAATCGAATAATATGTAACCGGGGCACAGACATACAAACACACACACACAGTACCACCAGACATACTAATAATAGAAAATCATCACCAAATTCAAGTAAATTACGTTTCAGGAAGTATGTCTCGTATAATCCCATTTTTAATGCTTCTATTAGTACAAAACTATCTCTTTTATTCTTTAAATTAATTAACAAGCATTTCCCTAATTCCCATAAATACAGTAAAATTCTAAACTCTAAGACTATTAAGCTATCATACTCCACTGCACCAAACCTAGGTACACAAATAAAAAAACTTAACTTAAAGCGATTATTAAACAACACTACAAAACAAAATATTTTAGACACAGATGGGCATACGTAATATCAACTTCCCAACCACCAAATGGGAAACGAGTATTACACAACCCATGTGTACTGTTATCCCAACATATCCATGGTACAGTTGTTACCCAAAACAAAAACTGTAATTGCCACCTACCCGAGAGATGCCCATTGAAGAATAAATGCCTGGAGTCCAACATTGTTTATCAATGCACTGTTGAATGCTGAAATATTTATTACATTATTGGATGATGATCCAACTTAATCAACAGTGTAAAATAGGCAGCTGAATGTAGGAAGAAAAGGGATAGTTTTGAAGATAACCTAAAGTCTGGGCGTCCTGCAACTGCCACCACCGAGTAAAACATTGATTGTGTTTACGACATGGTGATAGATACCAGGCATTTCTGTTTGGTGGGTGCCACGTTTTCTGACACCTGATCAAAAACGCACCAGGCTGATCACGGGAAAATTTGACATTGTTTGAGACAAATCCAGTTGGTTTCCTTGTACGTTTTCTAACCCAGAACGAGTGTTGGCTTCGTCACTTTGATCCAGAGATAAAGAGATAATCCATGCTGTGGAAACACTCCTCCTCACCTGTTTCAATGAAGGCCAAGCTCGTTTCATTTGCAGGGAAAGTGATGGTCTCAGTTTTTGGGGATGCAAAAGGCATTGTGTTTATTTACTATCTTCAAAATGGCCATACCATCAATAGACAGTACTATGAAGTACTTACTGAAGTATTTACGAAAGGCTATTAAGACCAAATACCCAGCAAAACTGATGAGAAGGGTCTTGTTTCATGAGGACAATCTTGAGTACACACGTCCTTCGTTTCAATGACTGCTGTGCGTGACGGTTGCTTTGAACTGGTTGATCAACCTCCCCATTCTCTTGATTTGACCCTATCTCACTATCATCTGTTTCCCCACATGGAAAATAACTTGGCTGGGAACCAGTATCGTAGTGATGATGACATCCTATCTGCTGTTGATGACTTTTTTTTAATCAACAGGATGAAAGCTTCTTCACAAATGTGATCCAATCATGACAACATCGATGAAAGAAGTGTGTTGATCGCAAGGAGGCAATATGTTGAAAAACAAACATCATTTGGTCACATTCCACGAGAGTATCTTGGTCAGTCTATGAAGTTTTCAGCCGACCCTCGTATATATATATATATATATATATATATAAATACAAACATATATTGATAAATAATAAATAGGAATAAATTGAGTAAATGAGAAGACACAATACAATATGCTTCCTCCTATTGCTTAAGCATAGGTTTTATCTAAAACATGCATTTTATTATATATATTCATATATTCTTTCTTCTCCCTGTCTCTCTTACACTTTGTCTTCTTAGAGATATCTCTGACTCTCTCATGTTTGATCTTCATGTCGGTTGTTCTTCATGCCGTTTATATTTTTTCTATTGCCATGCTCCCCTTCTTTGCCTTTCATTACTGCTCTCACTCTCTTTCTCTCGCTCAATGTCTTTATTTCCATGTCTCATAATCTCTCTCTCTCCCTCTCAATAAAATATTTTGCCTCCACTATTCTCCATTGCACCCTTTTCCTCTCTCGTTCGAGCCTGCCTTTATATCCATGTCTCCTCATTCCCATCCCCATCATTTATATCTTTCTTCATAAATCTCTCCCTTCTCCCATAACTCCATCTCTTTCTATTTTTATAACACCCTCTCTCTCCTCACTTAAGTCCACTTCTCTTTATCTCTATCATACTCTCTCACCTTTCTTCCATAACACCCATTCTCTTTTCCTCTCCATTTCCATAACACTCTCTCTCTCTCGCCTCATCTAAGTCCACTTCTCTTTATCTCTATCATACTCTCTCACCTTTCTTCCATAACACCCATTCTCTCCTCTCCATTTCCATAACACTCTCTCTCTCCTCATCTAAGTCCACTTCTCTTTATCTCTATCATATTCTCTCACCTTTCTTCCATAACGCCCACTCTATTCTCCTCTCCATCTCCATAACGCACTCTCTCATCCTCTCTCTCCTTCTCTCTGCATGTCCCTACCACATTCATTGTCTGTTCTTCCCTTTCATCACATCCATGTCTCTATTTCTCTTTTATCTCCACCACTCTCTCCTTCTAGCTATTCTCTTTACAAAAAAACAAACAAAAAACAAACACTAAACAAAACAGAACAAAATGACAGCAACAAGATCAACAACAAAAAACTCAAAAACGAAATAAAAAACAACATATAAGACACAATTAGGAAGATAGCAGCAGTTTCTATTGGTCGTTTCGCCATATTTCAGCATATAATTATTATATTGCAATGGCGGAGAAGAAAAAGTTATAGCTTTTTCAATGGACGAACTCATAGTTGCAGAAAATATGAATAAATTTGTTTCTAGCTGATATTTTGAATATTAGATTCCTTTGTTTCAACGTTCTTCTAATTATTGTTGATGCTGTTTCTGTTGTGGTTGATGTTGTTGTTGTTGCTGTTGGTGGTGGCGGTGTTGTTGATGCTGTGGTTGTTGTTGTTGTGGTTGCTGTGGTTGTTGTTGTGGGTGTTGTTGATGGTGTGGTTGCTGTTGATGCTGTGGTTGTTGTTGTTGGGGTTACTGTGGTTGTTGTTATTGTGGTTGCTGCCGCTGTTGTTGTTGTTGATGCTGTTGTTGTTGTTGTTGTTGTTGATGCTGTGACTGTGGTTGTTGTTGTTGTTGTTGTTGTTGTTTTTATTTTTGTTGTTGTTGTTGTTGTTGATGATGTGGTTGTTGTTGTTGTTGTTGTTTTTATTGTTGTTGTTGTTGTTGTTGTTGATGATGTGGTTGTTGTTGTTGTAGTTGCTGCTGTTGTTGTTGTTGTTGTTGTTGTTGTTGATGCTGTGGTTTTTGTAGTTGCTGCGGTTGTTGTTGTTGTGGTTGCTGCTGCTGTTGTTGTTGTTGTGGTTGCTGCTGATGTTGTTGTTGTGGTGGTTGCTGCTGCTGTTGTTGCGATTGATGTTGTTGTTGTTGCTGTTAGTGGTGGTGGTGTTGTTGATGCTGTGATTGTTGTTGTTGTTGTGGTTGCTGTGGTTGTTGTTGTTGTTGATGCTGTGGTTGTTGTTGTTGCGGTTGCTGTTGCTGTTGTTGTTGTTGTTGATGATGTGGTTATTGTTGTTGTGGTTGCTGTTGTTGTTGTGGTTTTTGTTGTTGTTGTGGTTATTGTTGTTGTTGTGGTTGCTGCTGTTGTTGTTGTTGTTGTTGTTGTTGTTGTTGTTGATGCTGCTGTTGTTGTTGTTATTTGTAGTTGCTCTTGTGGTTGATGATGTTGTTGATGTTGTTGCTGTCGCTGTTTTTGTTGTTACAGTTGTGGTTGATGTTGTTGTTGTTGCTGTTGCTGCTGTTGTTGTTGTTGTGGTTGATCTTGTTGTTGGTGTTGTTGTTGTTATTGTTGTTGCTGTTGATGTTGTTGTTTCTGTTGATGGTGTTGTTATTGATGCGGTTGTTGTTGTTATTTGTAGACTGATGTTATTGCTGTTGCTCTTCTTGCTGTTGTTGTGGCTCTGGTTGCTCTTGTGATTATGATTGATGTTGTTACACTTCTTCTTCTTTCTATTGCTATTGTTGTAGTTGCTGTTGATGTCGTTGTTATTGCTGTTCTTGTTGTGGTTGTTGTTATTGCTGTTCTTGTTGTGGTTTTGTTATTGCTGTTCTTGTTGTGGTTGTTCTTATTGCTGTTCTTGTTCTGGTTGTTGTTATTGCTGTTCTTGTTGTGGTTGTTGTTATTGCTGTTCTTGTTGTGGTCTTTGTTATTGCTGTTCTTGTTGTGGTTGTTCTTATTGCTGTTCTTGTTCTGGTTGTTGTTATTGCTGTTCTTGTTGTGGTTGTTGTTATTGCTGTTCTTGTTGTGGTCTTTGTTATTGCTGTTCTTGTTGTGGTTGTTGTTATTGCTGTTCTTGTTGTGGTTGTTGTTATTGCTGTTCTTGTTGTGGTCGTTGTTATTGCTGTTCTTGTTGTGGTTGTTGTTATTGCTGTTCTTGTTGTGGTTGTTGTTATTGCTGGTCTTGTTGTGGTTGTTCTTATTGCTGTTCTTGTTGTGGTTATTCTTATTGCTGTTTTGTTGTGGTTGTTGTTATTGCTGCTCTTGTTGTGGTCTTTGTTATTGTTGTTCTTGTTGTGGTTGTTCTTATTGCTGTTCTTGTTGTGGTTGTTCTTATTGCTGTTCTTGTTGTGGTTGTTGTTATTGCTGTTCTTGTTGTGGTTGTTGTTACTGCTGTTCTTGTTGTGGTTGTTGTTATTGCTGTTTTGTTGTGGTTGTTGCTATTGCTTTTCTTGTTGTGGTTGTTGCTATTGCTTTTCTTGTTGTGGTTGTTGTTATTGCTGCTCTTGTTGTGGTTGTTCTTATTGCTGTTCTTGTTGTGGAGGTTGTTATTGCTGTTCTTGTTGTGGTTGTTCTTATTGCTGTTCTTGTTGTGGTTGTTGTTATTGCTGTTCTTGTTGTGGTTGTTGTTATTGCTGTTCTTGTTGTGGTTGTTCTTATTGCTGTTCTTGTTGTGGTGGTTGTTATTGCTGTTCTTGTTGTGGTTGTTCTTGTTGCTGTTCTTGTTGTGGTTGTTGTTATTGCTGTTCTTATTGTGGTTGTTCTTATTGCTGTTCTTGTTGTGGTTGTTGTTATTGCTGTTCTTGCTGTGGTTGTTGTTATTGCTGTTCTTGTTGTGGTTGTTGTTATTGCTGTTCTTGTTGTGGTTGTTCTTATTGCTGCTCTTGTTGTGTTTTTTCTTATTGCTATTCTTGTTGTGGTTGTTGTTATTGCTGTTCTTGTTGTGGTGGTTGTTATTGCTGTTCTTGTTGTGGTTGTTCTTATTGCTGTTCTTGTTGTGGTTGTTGTTATTGCTGTTCTTGTTGTGGTTGTTGTTATTGCTGTTCTTGTTGTGGTTGTTCTTATTGCTATACTTATTGTGGTTGTTGTTATTGCTGTTCTTGTTGTGGTTGTTGTTATTGCTGTTCTTGTTGTGGTGGTTGTTATTGCTGTTCTTGTTGTGGTTGTTCTTGTTGCTGTTCTTGTTGTGGTTGTTGTTATTGCTGTTCTTGTTGTGGTTGTTCTTATTGCTGTTATTGTTGTGGTTATTGTTATTGCTGTTCTTGTTGTGGTTGTTGTTATTGCTGTTCTTGTTGTGGTTGTTGTTATTGCTGTTCTTGTTGTGGTTGTTCTTATTGTTGTTCTTGTTGTGGTTGTCCTTATTGCTGTTCTTGTTGTGGTTGTTGTTATTGCTGTTCCCGTTGTGGTTGTTGTTATAGCTGTTCTTGTTGTGGTTGTTCTTATTGCTGTTCTTGTTGTGGTTGTTGTTATTGCTGTTCTTGTTGTGGTGGTTGTTATTTCTGTTCTTGTTGTGGTTGATGCTATTGCCGTTCTTGTTGTGGTTGTTGCTATTGCTGTTCTTGTTGTGGTTGTTGTTATTGCTGTTCTTCTTGTGGTTGTTTTTATTGCTGTTCTTTTTGTGGTGGTTGTTATTGCTGTTCTTGTTGTGGTTATTCTTATTGCTGTGTTGTTGTGGTTGTTGTTATTGCTGCTCTTGTTGTGGTTGTTCTTATTGCAGTTCTTGTTGTGGTTCTTGGTATTGCAGTTCTTGTTGTGGTTGTTGTTATTGCTGTTCTTGTTGTGGTTGTTGTTATTGTTGTTCTTGTTGTGGTTGTTGTTACTGCTGTTCTTGTTGTGGTGGTTGTTATTGCTGTTTTTGTTGTGGTTCTTGCTATTGATTTTCTTGTTGTGGTTGTTGTTATTGCTGTTCTTGTTGTGGTTGTTGTTATTGCTGTTCTTGTTGTGGTTGTTCTTATTGCTGTTCTTGTTGTGGTTGTTGTTATTTCTGTTCTTGTTGTGGTGGTTGTTATTGCTGTTCTTGTTGTGGTTATTCTTATTGCTGTTTTGTTGTGGTTGTTGTTATTGCTGCTCTTGTTGTGGTCTTTGTTATTGTTGTTCTTGTTGTGGTTGTGTTATTGCTGTTCTTGTTGTGGTTGTTGTTATTGCTGTTCTTGTTGTGGTCGTTGTTATTGCTGTACTTGTTGTGGTTGTTGTTATTGCTGTTCTTTTTGTGGTTGTTGTTATTGCTGTTCTTGTTGTGGTTGTTGTTATTGCTGTTCTTGTTGTGGTCTTTGTTATTGCTGTTCTTGTTGTGGTTGTTGTTATTGCTGTTCTTGTTGTGGTTGTTGTTATTGCTGTTCTTGTTGTGGTTGTTGTTATTTCTGTTCATGTTGTGGTTGATCTTATTGCTGTTCTTGTTGTGGTTGTTCTTATTGCTGTTCTTGATGTGGTTGTTGTTATTGCTGTTCTTGTTGTGGTTGTTGTTATTGCTGTTCTTATTGTGGTTGTTCTTATTGCTGTTCTTGTTGTGGTTGTTCTTATTGCTGTTCTTGTTGAGGTTGTTCTTATTGCTGTTCTTGTTGTGGTTGTTGTTACTGCTGTTCTTGTTGTGGTTGTTGTTATTGCTGTTCTTGTTGTGGTTGTTGTTATTGCTGTTCTTGTTGTGGTTGTTACTATTGCTTTTCTTGTTGTGGTTGTTGTTATTGCTGTTCTTGTTGTGGTTGTTGTTATTGCTGTTCTTGTTGTGGTTGTTCTTATTGTTGTTCTTGTTGTGGTTGTTGTTATTTCTGTTCTTGTTGTGATGGTTGTTATTGCCGTTCTTATTGTGTTATACTTATTGCTGTTTTGTTGTGGTTGTTCTTATTGCTGTTCATGTTGTGGTTGATCTTATTGCTGTTCTTGTTGTGGTTGTTCTTATTGCTGTTCTTGATGTGGTTGTTGTTAATGCTGTTCTTCTTGTGGTTGTTGTTATTGCTGTTCTTGTTGTGGTTGTTCTTATTGCTGTTCTTGTTGTGGTTGTTCTTATTGCTGTTCTTGTTGTGGTTGTTCTTATTGCTGTTCTTGTTGTGGTTGTTCTTATTGCTGTTCTTGTTGTGGTTGTTCGTATTGCTGTTCTTGTTGTGGTTGTTGCTATTGCTTTTCTTTTTGTGGTTGTTGTTATTGCTGTTCTTGTTGTGGTTGTTGTTATTGCTGTTCTTGTTGTGGTTGTTCTTATTGTTGTTCTTGTTGTTGTTGTTGTTATTTCTGTTCTTGTTGTGATGGTTGTTATTGCCGTTCTTATTGTGGTTATTCTTATTGCTGTTTTGTTGTGGTTGTTTTTATTGCCGCTCTTGTTGTGGTTGTTCTTATTGCTGTTCTTGTTGTGGGTGTTGTTATTGCTGTTCTTGTTGTGGTTGTTGTTATTGCTGTTCTTGTTGTGGTGATTGTTATTGCTGTTCTTGTTGTGGTTGTTTTTGTTGCTGTTCTTGTTGTTGTTGTTGTTATTGCTGTTCTCGCTGTGGTTGCTGTTATTGCTGTTCTTGTTGTGGTTGTTCTTATTTCTGTTCTTGTTTTGGTTGTTGTTATTGCTGTTCTTGTTGTGGTTGTTGATATTGCTGTTCTTGTTGTGGTGCTTGTTATTGCTGTTCTTGTTGTGGTTGTCCTTATTGCTGTTCTTGTTGTGGTTGTTGTTATTGCTGTTCTTGTTGTGGTGGTTGTTATTTCTGTTCTTGTTGTGGTTGATGCTATTGCCGTTCTTGTTGTGGTTGTTGCTATTGCTGTTCTTGTTGTGGTTGTTGTTATTGCTGTTCTTCTTGTGGTTGTTTTTATTGTTGTTCTTGTTGTGGTGGTTGTTATTGCCGTTCTTGTTGTGGTTATTCTTATTGCTGTGTTGTTGTGGTTGTTGTTATTGCTGCTCTTGTTGTGGTTGTTCTTATTGCAGTTCTTGTTGTGGTTCTTGGTATTGCATTTCTTGTTGTGGTTGTTGTTATTGCTGTTCTTGTTGTGGTTGTTGTTATTGTTGTTCTTGTTGTGGTTGTTGTTACTGCTGTTCTTGTTGTGGTGGTTGTTATTGCTGTTTTTGTTGTGGTTCTTGCTATTGATTTTCTTGTTGTGGTTGTTGTTATTGCTGTTCTTGTTGTGGTTGTTGTTATTGCTGTTCTTGTTGTGGTTGTTCTTATTGCTGTTCTTGTTGTGGTTGTTGTTATTTCTGTTCTTGTTGTGGTGGTTGTTATTGCTGTTCTTGTTGTGGTTATTCTTATTGCTGTTTTGTTGTGGTTGTTGTTATTGCTGTTCTTTTTGTGGTTGTTGTTATTGCTGTTCTTGTTGTGGTTGTTGTTATTGCTGTTCTTGTTGTGGTCTTTGTTATTGCTGTTCTTGTTGTGGTTGTTGTTATTGCTGTTCTTGTTGTGGTTGTTGTTATTGCTGTTCTTGTTGTGGTTGTTGTTATTTCTGTTCATGTTGTGGTTGATCTTATTGCTGTTCTTGTTGTGGTTGTTCTTATTGCTGTTCTTGATGTGGTTGTTGTTATTGCTGTTCTTGTTGTGGTTGTTGTTATTGCTGTTCTTATTGTGGTTGTTCTTATTGCTGTTCTTGTTGTGGCTGTTCTTATTGCTGTTCTTGTTGAGGTTGTTCTTATTGCTGTTCTTGTTGTGGTTGTTGTTACTGCTGTTCTTGTTGTGGTTGTTGTTATTGCTGTTCTTGTTGTGGTTGTTCTTATTGCTGTTCTTGTTGTGGTTGTTACTATTGCTTTTCTTGTTGTGGTTGTTGTTATTGCTGTTCTTGTTGTGGTTGTTGTTATTGCTGTTCTTGTTGTGGTTGCTCTTATTGTTGTTCTTGTTGTGGTTGTTGTTATTTCTGTTCTTGTTGTGATGGTTGTTATTGCCGTTCTTATTGTGTTATACTTATTGCTGTTTTGTTGTGGTTGTTCTTATTGCTGTTCATGTTGTGGTTGATCTTATTGCTGTTCTTGTTGTGGTTGTTCTTATTGCTGTTCTTGATGTGGTTGTTGTTATTGCTGTTCTTGTTGTGGTTGTTGTTATTGCTGTTCTTGTTGTGGTTGTTCTTATTGCTGTTCTTGTTGTGGTTGTTCTTATTGCTGTTCTTGTTGTGGTTGTTCTTATTGCTGTTCTTGTTGTGGTTGTTCTTATTGCTGTTCTTGTTGTGGTTGTTCGTATTGCTGTTCTTGTTGTGGTTGTTGCTATTGCTTTTCTTTTTGTGGTTGTTGTTATTGCTGTTCTTGTTGTGGTTGTTGTTATTGCTGTTCTTGTTGTGGTTGTTCTTATTGTTGTTCTTGTTGTTGTTGTTGTTATTTCTGTTCTTGTTGTGATGGTTGTTATTGCCGTTCTTATTGTGGTTATTCTTATTGCTGTTTTGTTGTGGTTGTTTTTATTGCTGCTCTTGTTGTGGTTGTTCTTATTGCTGTTCTTGTTGTGGGTGTTGTTATTGCTGTTCTTGTTGTGGTTGTTGTTATTGCTGTTCTTGTTGTGGTGGTTGTTATTGCTGTTCTTGTTGTGGTTGTTTTTGTTGCTGTTCTTGTTGTTGTTGTTGTTATTGCTGTTCTCGCTGTGGTTGTTGTTATTGCTGTTCTTGTTGTGGTTGTTCTTATTTCTGTTCTTGTTGTGGTTGTTGTTATTGCTGTTCTTGTTGTGGTTGTTGATATTGCTGTTCTTGTTGTGGTGCTTGTTATTGCTGTTCTTGTTGTGGTTGTCCTTATTGCTGTTCTTGTTGTGGTTGTTGTTATTGCTGTTCTCGTTGTGGTTGTTGTTATTGCTGTTCTTGTTGTGGTTGTTCTTATTGTTGTTCTTGTTGTGGTTGTTTTTATTGCTTTTCTTGTTGTGGTTGTTGTTATTGCTGTTCTCGTTGTGGTTGTTGTTATTGCTGTTCTTGTTGTGGGTGTTCTTATTGCTGTTCTTGTTGTGGTTGTTGTTATTGCTGTTCTTGTTGTGGTTGTTGTTATTGCTGTTCTTTTTGTGGTTGTTGTTATTGCTGTTCTTGTTGTGGTGGTTGTTATTTCTGTTTTTGTTGTGGTTGATGCTATTGCCGTTCTTGCTGTGGTTGTTGCTATTGCTGTTCTTGTTGTGGTTGTTGTTATTGCTGTTCTTGTTGTGGTTGTTGTTATTGCTGTTCTTGTTGTGGTGGTTGTTATTGCTGTTCTTGTTGTGGTTATTCTTATTGCTGTGTTGTTGTCGTTGTTGTTATTGCTGCTCTTGTTGTGGTTGTTCTTATTGCTGTTCTTGTTGTGGTTCTTGGTATTTCAGTTCTTGTTGTGGTTGTTGTTATTGCTGTTCGTGTTGTGGTTGTTGTTATTGCTGTTCTTGTTGTGGTTGTTGTTACTGCTGTTCTTGTTGTGGTGGTTGTTATTTCTGTTCTTGTTGTAGTTGTTGTTATTGCTGTTCTTGTTGTGGTTGTTCTTATTGCTGTCCTTGTTGTGGTTGTTGATATTGCTTTTCTTGTTGTGGTTGTTCTTCTTGCTGTTCTTGTTGTGGTTGTTGTTATTGCTGCTCTTGTTATGGTGGTTGTTATTGCTGTTCTTGTTGTGGTTGATGCTATTGCCGTTCTTGTTGTGGTTGTTGCTATTGCTGTTCTTGTTGTGGTTGTTCTTATTGCTGTTTTGTTGTGGTTGTTGTTATTGCTGTTCTTGTTGTGGTGGTTGTTATTGCTGTTCTTGTTGTGGTTATTCTTATTGCTGTTTTGTTGTGGTTGTTGTTATTGCTGCTCTTGTTGTGGTTGTTGTTATTGCTGTTCTTATTGTGGTTGTTGTTATTGCTGTTCTTGTTGTAGTTGTTCTTATTGCTGTTCTTGTTGTGGTTGTTGTTACTGCTGTTCTTGTTGTGTTTGTTGTTATTGCTGTTCTTGTTGTGGTTGTTCTTATTGCTGTTTTTGTTGTGGTTGTTGCTATTGCTTTTCTTGTTGTGGTTGTTGTTATTGCTGTTCTTGTTGTGGTTGTTGTTATTGCTGTTCTTGTGGTTGTTCTTATTGCTGTTCTTGTTGTGGTTGTTGTTATTTCTGTTCTTGTTGTGGTGGTTGTTATTGCTGTTCTTGTTGTGGTTATTCTTATTGCTGTTTTGTTGTGGTTGTTGTTATTGCTGCTCTTGTTGTGGTCTTGTTATTGTTGTTCTTGTTGTGGTTGTGTTATTGCTGTTCTTGTTGTGGTTGTTGTTATTGCTGTTCTTGTTGTGGTCGTTGTTATTGCTGTTCTTGTTGTGGTTTTTGTTATTGCTGTTCTTGTTGTGGTTGTTGTCATTGCTGTTCTTGTTGTGGTCGTTGTTATTGCTGTTCTTGTTGTGGTTGTTCTTATTGCTGTTCTTGTTGTGGTTGTTGTTATTTCTGTTCATGTTGTGGTTGATCTTATTGCTGTTCTTATTGTGGTTGTTCTTATTGCTGTTCTTGTTGTGGTTGTTGTTATTGCTGTTCATGTTGTGGTTGATCTTATTTCTGTTCTTGTTGTGGTTGTTCTTATTGCTGTTCTTGATGTGGTTGTTGTTATTGCTGTTCTTGTTGTGGTTGTTGTTATTGCTGTTCTTGTTGTGGTTGTTCTTATTGCTATTCTTATTGTGGTTGTTGTTATTGCTGTTCTTGTTGTGGTTGTTGTTATTGCTGTTCTTGTTGTGGTGGTTGTTATTGCTGTTCTTGTTGTGGTTGTTCTTGTTGCTGTTCTTGTTGTGGTTGTTGTTATTGCTGTTCTCGTTGTGGTTGTTCTTATTGCTGTTCTTGTTGTGGTTGTTGTTATTGCTGTTCTTGTTGTGGTTGTTGTTATTGCTGTTGTTGTTGTGGTTGTTGTTATTGCTGTTCTTGTTGTGGTTGTTCTTATTGTTGTTCTTGTTGTGGTTGTCCTTATTGCTGTTCTTGTTGTGGTTGTTGTTATTGCTGTTCTCGTTGTGGTTGTTGTTATTGCTGTTCTTGTTGTGGTTGTTCTTATTGCTGTTCTTGTTGTGGTTGTTGTTATTGCTGTTCTTGTTGTGGTTTTTGTTATTGCTGTTATTTTTGTGGTTGTTGTTATTGCTGTTCTTGTTGTGGTGGTTGTTATTTCTGTTTTTGTTGTGGTTGATGCTATTGCCGTTCTTGTTGTGGTTGTTGCTATTGCTGTTCTTGTTGTGGTTGTTGTTATGGCTGTTCTTGTTGTGGTTGTTTTTATTGCTGTTCTTGTTGTGGTGGTTGTTATTGCTGTTCTTGTTGTGGTTATTCTTATTGCTGTGTTGTTGTGGTTGTTGTTATTGCTGCTCTTGTTGTGGTTGTTCTTATTGCTGTTCTTGTTGTGGTTCTTGGTATTGCAGTTCTTGTTGTGGTTGTTGTTATTGCTGTTCTTGTTGTGGTTGTTGTTATTGCTGTTCTTGTTGTGGTTGTTGTTACTGCTGTTCTTGTTGTGGTGGTTGTTATTGCTGTTTTTGTTGTGGTTCTTGCTATTGCTTTTCTTGTTGTGGTTGTTGTTATTGCTGTTCTTGTTGTGGTTGTTGTTATTGCTGTTCTTGTTGTGGTTGTTCTTATTGCTGTTCTTGTTGTGGTTGTTGTTATTTCTGTTCTTGCTGTGGTGGTTGTTATTGCTGTTCTTGTTGTGGTTATTCTTATTGTTGTTTTGTTGTGGTTGTTGTTATTGCTGTTCATGTTGTGGTTGATCTTATTGCTGTTCTTGTTGTGGTTGTTGTTATTTCTGTTCTTGTTGTGATGGTTGTTATTGCCGTTCTTATTGTGGTTATTCTTATTGCTGTTTTGTTGTGGTTGTTGTTATTGCTGTTCATGTTGTGGTTGATCTTATTGCTGTTCTTGTTGTGGTTGTTCTTATTGCTGTTCTTGATGTGGTTGTTGTTATTGCTGTTCTTGTTGTGGTTGTTCTTATTGCTGTTCTTGTTGTGGTTGTTCTTATTGCTGTTCTTGTTGTGGTTGTTCTTATTGCTGTTCTTGTTGTGGTTGTTCTTATTGCTGTTCTTGTTGAGTTTGTTCTTATTGCTGTTCTTGTTGTGGTTGTTGTTACTGCTGTCCTTGTTGTGGTTGTTGTTATTGCTGTTCTTGTTGTGGTTGTTCTTATTGCTGTTCTTGTTGTGGTTGTTGCTATTGCTTTTCTTTTTGTGGTTGTTGTTATTGCCGTTCTTGTTGTGGTTGTTGTTATTGCTGTTCTTGTTGTGGTTGTTCTTATTGTTGTTCTTGTTGTTGTTGTTGTTATTTCTGTTCTTGTTGTGATGGTTGTTATTGCCGTTCTTATTGTGGTTATTCTTATTGCTGTTTTGTTGTGGTTGTTGTTATTGCTGCTCTTGTTGTGGTTGTTCTTATTGCTGTTCTTGTTGTGGGTGTTGTTATTGCTGTTCTTGTTGTGGTGGTTGTTATTGCTGTACTTGTTGTGGTTGTTCTTATTGCTGTTCTTGTTGTGGTTGTTGTTATTGCTGTTCTTTTTGTGGTTGTTGTTATTGCTGTTCTTGTTGTGGTTGTTCTTATTGCTATTCTTATTGTGGTTGTTATTATTGCCGTTCTTGTTGTGGTTGTTGTTATTGCTGTTCTTGTTGTGGTGGTTGTTATTGCTGTTCTTGTTGTGGTTGTTCTTGTTGCTGTTCTTGTTGTTGTTGTTGTTATTGCTGTTCTCGTTGTGGTTGTTGTTATTGCTGTTCTTGTTGTGGTTGTTCTTATTGCTGTTCTTGTTGTGGTTGTTGTTATTGCTGTTCTTGTTGTGGTTGTTGTTATTGCTGTTCTCGTTGTGGTTGTTGTTATTGCTGTTCTTGTTGTGCTTGGTCTTATTGCTGTTCTTGTTGTGGTTGTTGTTATTGCTGTTCTTGTTGTGGTTGTTGTTATTGCTGTTCTTTTTGTGGTTGTTGTTATTGCTGTTCTTGTTGTGGTGGTTGTTATTTCTGTTCTTGTTGTGGTTGATGCTATTGCCGTTCTTGTTGTGGTTGTTGCTATTGCTGTTCTTGTTGTGGTTGTTGTTATTGCTGTTCTTGTTGTGGTTGTTGTTATTGCTGTTCTTGTTGTGGTGGTTGTTATTGCTGTTCTTGTTGTGGTTATTCTTATTGCTGTGTTGTTGTGGTTGTTGTTTTTGCTGCTCTTGTTGTGGTTGTTCTTATTGCTGTTCTTGTTGTGGTTCTTGGTATTGCAGTTCTTGTTGTGGTTGTTGTTATTGCTGTTCTTGTTGTGGTTGTTGTTATTGCTGTTCTTGTTGTGGTTGTTGTTACTGCTGTTCTTGTTGTGGTGGTGGTTATTGCTGTTCTTGTTGTGGTTGTTGTTATTGCTGTTCTTGTTGTGGTTGTTCTTATTGCTGTCCTTGTTGTGGTTGTTGATATTGCTTTTCTTGTTGTGGTTGTTCTTCTTGCTGTTCTTGTTGTGGTTGTTGTTATTGCTGTTCTTGTTATGGTGGTTGTTATTGCTGTTCTTGTTGTGGTTGATGCTATTGCCGTTCTTGTTGTGGTTGTTGCTCTTGCTGTTCTTGTTGTGGTTGTTGTTATTGCTGTTCTTGTTGTGGTTGTTGTTATTGCTGTTCTTGTTGTGGTGGTTGTTATTGCTGTTCTTGTTGTGGTTATTCTTATTGCTGTTTTGTTGTGGTTGTTGTTATTGCTGCTCTTGTTGTGGTTGTTGTTATTGCTGTTCTTATTGTGGTTGTTGTTATTGCTGTTCTTGTTGTAGTTGTTCTTATTGCTGTTCTTGTTGTGGTTGTTGTTACTGCTGTTCTTGTTGTGTTTGTTGTTATTGCTGTTCTCGTTGTGGTTGTTCTTATTGCTGTTTTTGTTGTGGTTGTTGCTATTGCTTTTCTTGTTGTGGTTGTTGTTATTGCTGTTCATGTTGTGGTTGATCTTATTTCTGTTCTTGTTGTGGTTGTTCTTATTGCTGTTCTTGATGTGGTTGTTGTTATTGCTGTTCTTGTTGTGGTTGTTGTTATTGCTGTTCTTGTTGTGGTTGTTCTTATTGCTATTCTTATTGTGGTTGTTGTTATTGCTGTTCTTGTTGTGGTTGTTGTTATTGCTGTTCTTGTTGTGGTGGTTGTTATTGCTGTTCTTGTTGTGGTTGTTCTTGTTGCTGTTCTTGTTGTGGTTGTTGTTATTGCTGTTCTTGTTGTGGTTGTTCTTATTGCTGTTCTTGTTGTGGTTGTTGTTATTGCTGTTCTTGTTGTGGTTGTTGTTATTGCTATTCTTGTTGTGGTTGTTGTTATTGCTGTTCTTGTTTTGGTTGTTCTTATTGTTGTTCTTGTTGTGGTTGTCCTTATTGCTGTTCTTGTTGTGGTTGTTGTTATTGCTGTTCTCGTTGTGGTTGTTGTTATTGCTGTTCTTGTTGTGGTTTTTGTTATTGCTGTTCTTTTTGTGGTTGTTGTTATTGCTGTTCTTGTTGTGGTGGTTGTTATTTCTGTTTTTGTTGTGGTTGATGCTATTGCCGTTCTTGTTGTGGTTGTTGCTATTGCTGTTCTTGTTGTGGTTGTTGTTATGGCTGTTCTTGTTGTGGTTGTTTTTATTGCTGTTCTTGTTGTGGTGGTTGTTATTGCTGTTCTTGTTGTGGTTATTCTTATTGCTGTGTTGTTGTGGTTGTTGTTATTGCTGCTCTTGTTGTGGTTGTTCTTATTGCTGTTCTTGTTGTGGTTCTTGGTATTGCAGTTCTTGTTGTGGTTGTTGTTATTGCTGTTCTTGTTGTGGTTGTTGTTATTGCTGTTCTTGTTGTGGTTGTTGTTACTGCTGTTCTTGTTGTGGTGGTTGTTATTGCTGTTTTTGTTGTGGTTCTTGCTATTGCTTTTCTTGTTGTGGTTGTTGTTATTGCTGTTCTTGTTGTGGTTGTTGTTATTGCTGTTCTTGTTGTGGTTGTTCTTATTGCTGTTCTTGTTGTGGTTGTTGTTATTTCTGTTCTTGCTGTGGTGGTTGTTATTGCTGTTCTTGTTGTGGTTATTCTTATTGCTGTTTTGTTGTGGTTGTTGTTATTGCTGCTCTTGTTGTGGTCTTTGTTATTGTTGTTCTTGTTGTGGTTGTGTTATTGCTGTTCTTGTTGTGGTTGTTGTTATTGCTGTTCTTGTTGTGGTCGTTGTTATTGTTGTACTTGTTGTGGTTGTTGTTATTGCTGTTCTTTTTGTGGTTGTTGTTATTGCTGTTCTTGTTGTGGTTGTTGTTACTGCTGTTCTTGTTGTGGTGGTTGTTATTGCTGTTTTTGTTGTGGTTCTTGCTATTGCTTTTCTTGTTGTGGTTGTTGTTATTGCTGTTCTTGTTGTGGTTGTTGTTATTGCTGTTCTTGTTGTGGTTGTTCTTATTGCTGTTCTTGTTGTGGTTGTTGTTATTTCTGTTCTTGCTGTGGTGGTTGTTATTGCTGTTCTTGTTGTGGTTATTCTTATTGTTGTTTTGTTGTGGTTGTTGTTATTGCTGTTCATGTTGTGGTTGATCTTATTGCTGTTCTTGTTGTGGTTGTTGTTATTTCTGTTCTTGTTGTGATGGTTGTTATTGCCGTTCTTATTGTGGTTATTCTTATTGCTGTTTTGTTGTGGTTGTTGTTATTGCTGTTCATGTTGTGGTTGATCTTATTGCTGTTCTTGTTGTGGTTGTTCTTATTGCTGTTCTTGATGTGGTTGTTGTTATTGCTGTTCTTGTTGTGGTTGTTCTTATTGCTGTTCTTGTTGTGGTTGTTCTTATTGCTGTTCTTGTTGTGGTTGTTCTTATTGCTGTTCTTGTTGTGGTTGTTCTTATTGCTGTTCTTGTTGAGTTTGTTCTTATTGCTGTTCTTGTTGTGGTTGTTGTTACTGCTGTCCTTGTTGTGGTTGTTGTTATTGCTGTTCTTGTTGTGGTTGTTCTTATTGCTGTTCTTGTTGTGGTTGTTGCTATTGCTTTTCTTTTTGTGGTTGTTGTTATTGCCGTTCTTGTTGTGGTTGTTGTTATTGCTGTTCTTGTTGTGGTTGTTCTTATTGTTGTTCTTGTTGTTGTTGTTGTTATTTCTGTTCTTGTTGTGATGGTTGTTATTGCCGTTCTTATTGTGGTTATTCTTATTGCTGTTTTGTTGTGGTTGTTGTTATTGCTGCTCTTGTTGTGGTTGTTCTTATTGCTGTTCTTGTTGTGGGTGTTGTTATTGCTGTTCTTGTTGTGGTGGTTGTTATTGCTGTACTTGTTGTGGTTGTTCTTATTGCTGTTCTTGTTGTGGTTGTTGTTATTGCTGTTCTTTTTGTGGTTGTTGTTATTGCTGTTCTTGTTGTGGTTGTTCTTATTGCTATTCTTATTGTGGTTGTTATTATTGCCGTTCTTGTTGTGGTTGTTGTTATTGCTGTTCTTGTTGTGGTGGTTGTTATTGCTGTTCTTGTTGTGGTTGTTCTTGTTGCTGTTCTTGTTGTTGTTGTTGTTATTGCTGTTCTCGTTGTGGTTGTTGTTATTGCTGTTCTTGTTGTGGTTGTTCTTATTGCTGTTCTTGTTGTGGTTGTTGTTATTGCTGTTCTTGTTGTGGTTGTTGTTATTGCTGTTCTCGTTGTGGTTGTTGTTATTGCTGTTCTTGTTGTGCTTGGTCTTATTGCTGTTCTTGTTGTGGTTGTTGTTATTGCTGTTCTTGTTGTGGTTGTTGTTATTGCTGTTCTTTTTGTGGTTGTTGTTATTGCTGTTCTTGTTGTGGTGGTTGTTATTTCTGTTCTTGTTGTGGTTGATGCTATTGCCGTTCTTGTTGTGGTTGTTGCTATTGCTGTTCTTGTTGTGGTTGTTGTTATTGCTGTTCTTGTTGTGGTTGTTGTTATTGCTGTTCTTGTTGTGGTGGTTGTTATTGCTGTTCTTGTTGTGGTTATTCTTATTGCTGTGTTGTTGTGGTTGTTGTTTTTGCTGCTCTTGTTGTGGTTGTTCTTATTGCTGTTCTTGTTGTGGTTCTTGGTATTGCAGTTCTTGTTGTGGTTGTTGTTATTGCTGTTCTTGTTGTGGTTGTTGTTATTGCTGTTCTTGTTGTGGTTGTTGTTACTGCTGTTCTTGTTGTGGTGGTGGTTATTGCTGTTCTTGTTGTGGTTGTTGTTATTGCTGTTCTTGTTGTGGTTGTTCTTATTGCTGTCCTTGTTGTGGTGTTGATATTGCTTTTCTTGTTGTGGTTGTTCTTCTTGCTGTTCTTGTTGTGGTTGTTGTTATTGCTGTTCTTGTTATGGTGGTTGTTATTGCTGTTCTTGTTGTGGTTGATGCTATTGCCGTTCTTGTTGTGGTTGTTGCTCTTGCTGTTCTTGTTGTGGTTGTTGTTATTGCTGTTCTTGTTGTGGTTGTTGTTATTGCTGTTCTTGTTGTGGTGGTTGTTATTGCTGTTCTTGTTGTGGTTATTCTTATTGCTGTTTTGTTGTGGTTGTTGTTATTGCTGCTCTTGTTGTGGTTGTTGTTATTGCTGTTCTTATTGTGGTTGTTGTTATTGCTGTTCTTGTTGTAGTTGTTCTTATTGCTGTTCTTGTTGTGGTTGTTGTTACTGCTGTTCTTGTTGTGTTTGTTGTTATTGCTGTTCTCGTTGTGGTTGTTCTTATTGCTGTTTTTGTTGTGGTTGTTGCTATTGCTTTTCTTGTTGTGGTTGTTGTTATTGCTGTTCATGTTGTGGTTGATCTTATTTCTGTTCTTGTTGTGGTTGTTCTTATTGCTGTTCTTGATGTGGTTGTTGTTATTGCTGTTCTTGTTGTGGTTGTTGTTATTGCTGTTCTTGTTGTGGTTGTTCTTATTGCTATTCTTATTGTGGTTGTTGTTATTGCTGTTCTTGTTGTGGTTGTTGTTATTGCTGTTCTTGTTGTGGTGGTTGTTATTGCTGTTCTTGTTGTGGTTGTTCTTGTTGCTGTTCTTGTTGTGGTTGTTGTTATTGCTGTTCTTGTTGTGGTTGTTCTTATTGCTGTTCTTGTTGTGGTTGTTGTTATTGCTGTTCTTGTTGTGGTTGTTGTTATTGCTATTCTTGTTGTGGTTGTTGTTATTGCTGTTCTTGTTTTGGTTGTTCTTATTGTTGTTCTTGTTGTGGTTGTCCTTATTGCTGTTCTTGTTGTGGTTGTTGTTATTGCTGTTCTCGTTGTGGTTGTTGTTATTGCTGTTCTTGTTGTGGTTTTTGTTATTGCTGTTCTTTTTGTGGTTGTTGTTATTGCTGTTCTTGTTGTGGTGGTTGTTATTTCTGTTTTTGTTGTGGTTGATGCTATTGCCGTTCTTGTTGTGGTTGTTGCTATTGCTGTTCTTGTTGTGGTTGTTGTTATGGCTGTTCTTGTTGTGGTTGTTTTTATTGCTGTTCTTGTTGTGGTGGTTGTTATTGCTGTTCTTGTTGTGGTTATTCTTATTGCTGTGTTGTTGTGGTTGTTGTTATTGCTGCTCTTGTTGTGGTTGTTCTTATTGCTGTTCTTGTTGTGGTTCTTGGTATTGCAGTTCTTGTTGTGGTTGTTGTTATTGCTGTTCTTGTTGTGGTTGTTGTTATTGCTGTTCTTGTTGTGGTTGTTGTTACTGCTGTTCTTGTTGTGGTGGTTGTTATTGCTGTTTTTGTTGTGGTTCTTGCTATTGCTTTTCTTGTTGTGGTTGTTGTTATTGCTGTTCTTGTTGTGGTTGTTGTTATTGCTGTTCTTGTTGTGGTTGTTCTTATTGCTGTTCTTGTTGTGGTTGTTGTTATTTCTGTTCTTGCTGTGGTGGTTGTTATTGCTGTTCTTGTTGTGGTTATTCTTATTGCTGTTTTGTTGTGGTTGTTGTTATTGCTGCTCTTGTTGTGGTCTTTGTTATTGTTGTTCTTGTTGTGGTTGTGTTATTGCTGTTCTTGTTGTGGTTGTTGTTATTGCTGTTCTTGTTGTGGTCGTTGTTATTGTTGTACTTGTTGTGGTTGTTGTTATTGCTGTTCTTTTTGTGGTTGTTGTTATTGCTGTTCTTGTTGTGGTTGTTGTTATTGCTGTTCTTGTTGTGGTCTTTGTTATTGCTGTTCCTGTTGTGGTTGTTCTTATTGCTGTTCTTGTTGTGGTTGTTGTTATTTCTGTTCTTGTTGTGATGGTTGTTATTGCCGTTCTTATTGTGGTTATTCTTATTGCTGTTTTGTTGTGGTTGTTGTTATTGCTGTTCATGTTGTGGTTGATCTTATTGCTGTTCTTGTTGTGGTTGTTCTTATTGCTGTTCTTGATGTGGTTGTTGTTATTGCTGTTCTTGTTGTGGTTGTTCTTATTGCTGTTCTTGTTGTGGTTGTTCTTATTGCTGTTCTTGTTGTGGTTGTTCTTATTGCTGTTCTTGTTGTGGTTGTTCTTATTGCTGTTCTTGTTGAGGTTGTTCTTATTGCTGTTCTTGTTGTGGTTGTTGTTACTGCTGTCCTTGTTGTGGTTGTTGTTATTGCTGTTCTTGTTGTGGTTGTTCTTATTGCTGTTCTTGTTGTGGTTGTTGCTATTGCTTTTCTTTTTGTGGTTGTTGTTATTGCCGTTCTTGTTGTGGTTGTTGTTATTGCTGTTCTTGTTGTGGTTGTTCTTATTGTTGTTCTTGTTGTTGTTGTTGTTATTTCTGTTCTTGTTGTGATGGTTGTTATTGCCGTTCTTATTGTGGTTATTCTTATTGTTGTTTTGTTGTGGTTGTTGTTATTGCTGCTCTTGTTGTGGTTGTTCTTATTGCTGTTCTTGTTGTGGGTGTTGTTATTGCTGTTCTTGTTGTGGTGGTTGTTATTGCTGTACTTGTTGTGGTTGTTCTTATTGCTGTTCTTGTTGTGGTTGTTGTTATTGCTGTTCTTTTTGTGGTTGTTGTTATTGCTGTTCTTGTTGTGGTTGTTCTTATTACTATTCTTATTGTGGTTGTTGTTATTGCTGTTCTTGTTGTGGTTGTTGTTATTGCTGTTCTTGTTGTGGTGGTTGTTATTGCTGTTCTTGTTGTGGTTGTTCTTGTTGCTGTTCTTGTTGTTGTTGTTGTTATTGCTGTTCTCGTTGTGGTTGTTGTTATTGCTGTTCTTGTTGTGGTTGTTCTTATTGCTGTTCTTGTTGTGGTTGTTGTTATTGCTGTTCTTGTTGTGGTTGTTGTTATTGCTGTTCTCGTTGTGGTTGTTGTTATTGCTGTTCTTGTTGTGGTTGTTCTTATTGCTGTTCTTGTTATGGTTGTTGTTATTGCTGTTCTTGTTGTGGTTGTTGTTATTGCTGTTCTTTTTGTGGTTGTTGTTATTGCTGTTCTTGTTGTGGTGGTTGTTATTTCTGTTCTTGTTGTGGTTGATGCTATTGCCGTTCTTGTTGTGGTTGTTGCTATTGCTGTTCTTGTTGTGGTTGTTGTTATTGCTGTTCTTGTTGTGGTTGTTGTTATTGCTGTTCTTGTTGTGGTGGTTGTTATTGCTGTTCTTGTTGTGGTTATTCTTATTGCTGTGTTGTTGTGGTTGTTGTTTTTGCTGCTCTTGTTGTGGTTGTTCTTATTGCTGTTCTTGTTGTGGTTCTTGGTATTGCAGTTCTTGTTGTGGTTGTTGTTATTGCTGTTCTTGTTGTGGTTGTTGTTATTGCTGTTCTTGTTGTGGTTGTTGTTACTGCTGTTCTTGTTGTGGTGGTTGTTATTGCTGTTCTTGTTGTGGTTGTTGTTATTGCTGTTCTTGTTGTGGTTGTTCTTATTGCTGTCCTTGTTGTGATTGTTGATATTGCTTTTCTTGTTGTGGTTGTTCTTCTTGCTGTTCTTGTTGTGGTTGTTGTTATTGCTGTTCTTGTTATGGTGGTTGTTATTGCTGTTCTTGTTGTGGTTGATGCTATTGCCGTTCTTGTTGTGGTTGTTGTTATTGCTGTTCTTGTTGTGGTTGTTGTTATTGCTGTTCTTGTTGTGGTTGTTGTTATTGCTGTTCTTGTTGTGGTGGTTGTTATTGCTGTTCTTGTTGTGGTTATTCTTATTGCTGTTTTGTTGTGGTTGTTGTTATTGCTGCTCTTGTTGTGGTTGTTGTTATTGTTGTTCTTATTGTGGTTGTTGTTATTGCTGTTCTTGTTGTAGTTGTTCTTATTGCTGTTCTTGTTGTGGTTGTTGTTACTGCTGTTCTTGTTGTGTTTGTTGTTATTGCTGTTCTTGTTGTGGTTGTTCTTATTGCTGTTTTTGTTGTGGTTGTTGCTATTGCTTTTCTTGTTGTGGTTGTTGTTATTGCTGTTCTTGTTGTAGTTGTTCTTATTGCTGTTCTTGTTGTGGTTGTTGTTATTTCTGTTCTTGTTGTGGTGGTTGTTATTGCTGTTCTTGTTGTGGTTATCCTTATTGCTGTTTTGTTGTGGTTGTTGTTATTGCTGCTCTTGTTGTGGTCTTGTTATTGTTGTTCTTCTTGTGGTTGTGTTATTGCTGTTCTTGTTGTGGTTGTTGTTATTGCTGTTCTTGTTGTGGTCGTTGTTATTGCTGTTCTTGTTGTGGTTGTTGTTATTGCTGTTCTTGTTGTGGTTGTTGTTATTGCTGTTCTTGTTGTGGTCGTTGTTATTGCTGTTCTTGTTGTGGTTGTTCTTATTGCTGTTCTTGTTGTGGTTGTTGTTATTTCTGTTCATGTTGTGGTTGATCTTATTGCTGTTCTTGTTGTGGTTGTTCTTATTGCTGTTCTTGATGTGGTTGTTGTTATTGCTGTTCTTGTTGTGGTTGTTCTTATTGCATTTCTTGTTGTGGTTGTTGTTATTGCTGTTCATGTTGTGGTTGATCTTATTGCTGTTCTTGTTGTGGTTGTTCTTATTGCTGTTCTTGATGTGGTTGTTGTTATTGCTGTTCTTGTTGTGGTTGTTCTTATTGCTGTTCTTGTTGTGGTTGTTGTTATTTCTGTTCTTGTTGTGATGGTTGTTATTGCCGTTCTTATTGTGGTTATTCTTATTGCTGTTTTGTTGTGGTTGTTGTTATTGCTGCTCTTGTTGTGGTTGTTCTTATTGCTGTTCTGGTTGTGGTTGTTGTTATTGCTGTTCATGTTGTAGTTGATCTTATTGCTGTTCTTGTTGTGGTTGTTCTTATTGCTGTTCTTGATGTGGTTGTTGTTATTGCTGTTCTTGTTGTGGTTGTTGTTACTGCTGTTCTTGTTGTGGTTGTTGTTATTGCTGTTCTTGTTGTGGTTGTTCTTATTGCTGTTCTTGTTGTGGTTGTTGCTATTGCTTTTCTTGTTGTGGTTGTTGTTATTGCTGTTCTTGTTGTGGTTGTTGTTATTGCTGTTCTTGTTGTGGTTGTTCTTATTGTTGTTCTTGTTGTGGTTGTTGTTATTTCTGTTCTTGTTGTGATGGTTGTTATTGCCGTTCTTATTGTGGTTATTCTTATTGCTGTTTTGTTGTGGTTGTTGTTATTGCTGCTCTTGTTGTGGTTGTTCTTATTGCTGTTCTTATTGTGGTTGTTGTTATTGCTGTTCTTGTTGTGGTGGTTGTTATTGCTGTTCTTGTTGTGGTGGTTGTTATTGCTGTTCTTGTTGTGGTTGTTCTTGTTGCTGTTCTTGTTGTGGTTGTTGTTATTGCTGTTCTCGTTGTGGTTGTTGTTATTGCTGTTCTTGTTGTGGTTGTTCTTATTGCTGTTCTTGTTGTGGTTGTTGTTATTGCTGTTCTTGTTGTGGTTGTTGTTATTGCTGTTCTTGTTGTGGTGCTTGTTATTGCTGTTCTTGTTGTGGTTGTCCTTATTGCTGTTCTTGTTGTGGTTGTTGTTATTGCTGTTCTCGTTGTGGTTGTTGTTATTGCTGTTCTTGTTGTGGTTGTTCTTATTGCTGTTCTTGTTGTGGTTGTTGTTATTGCTGTTCTTGTTGTGGTTGTTGTTATTGCTGTTCTCGTTGTGGTTGTTGTTATTGCTGTTCTTGTTGTGGTTGTTCTTATTGCTGTTCTTGTTGTGGTTGTTGTTATTTCTGTTCTTTTTGTGGTTGTTCTTATTGCTGTTCTTGTTGTGGTTGTTCTTATTGCTGTTCTTGTTGTGGTTGTTCTTATTGCTGTTCTTGTTGTGGTTGTTCTTATTGCTGTTCTTGTTGAGGTTGTTCTTATTGCTGTTCTTGTTGTGGTTGTTGTTACTGCTGTCCTTGTTGTGGTTGTTGTTATTGCTGTTCTTGTTGTGGTTGTTCTTATTGCTGTTCTTGTTGTGGTTGTTGCTATTGCTTTTCTTTTTGTGGTTGTTGTTATTGCCGTTCTTGTTGTGGTTGTTGTTATTGCTGTTCTTGTTGTGGTTGTTCTTATTGTTGTTCTTGTTGTTGTTGTTGTTATTTCTGTTCTTGTTGTGATGGTTGTTATTGCCGTTCTTATTGTGGTTATTCTTATTGTTGTTTTGTTGTGGTTGTTGTTATTGCTGCTCTTGTTGTGGTTGTTCTTATTGCTGTTCTTGTTGTGGGTGTTGTTATTGCTGTTCTTGTTGTGGTGGTTGTTATTGCTGTACTTGTTGTGGTTGTTCTTATTGCTGTTCTTGTTGTGGTTGTTGTTATTGCTGTTCTTTTTGTGGTTGTTGTTATTGCTGTTCTTGTTGTGGTTGTTCTTATTGCTATTCTTATTGTGGTTGTTGTTATTGCTGTTCTTGTTGTGGTTGTTGTTATTGCTGTTCTTGTTGTGGTGGTTGTTATTGCTGTTCTTGTTGTGGTTGTTCTTGTTGCTGTTCTTGTTGTTGTTGTTGTTATTGCTGTTCTCGTTGTGGTTGTTGTTATTGCTGTTCTTGTTGTGGTTGTTCTTATTGCTGTTCTTGTTGTGGTTGTTGTTATTGCTGTTCTTGTTGTGGTTGTTGTTATTGCTGTTCTCGTTGTGGTTGTTGTTATTGCTGTTCTTGTTGTGGTTGTTCTTATTGCTGTTCTTGTTATGGTTGTTGTTATTGCTGTTCTTGTTGTGGTTGTTGTTATTGCTGTTCTTTTTGTGGTTGTTGTTATTGCTGTTCTTGTTGTGGTGGTTGTTATTTCTGTTCTTGTTGTGGTTGATGCTATTGCCGTTCTTGTTGTGGTTGTTGCTATTGCTGTTCTTGTTGTGGTTGTTGTTATTGCTGTTCTTGTTGTGGTTGTTGTTATTGCTGTTCTTGTTGTGGTGGTTGTTATTGCTGTTCTTGTTGTGGTTATTCTTATTGCTGTGTTGTTGTGGTTGTTGTTTTTGCTGCTCTTGTTGTGGTTGTTCTTATTGCTGTTCTTGTTGTGGTTCTTGGTATTGCAGTTCTTGTTGTGGTTGTTGTTATTGCTGTTCTTGTTGTGGTTGTTGTTATTGCTGTTCTTGTTGTGGTTGTTGTTACTGCTGTTCTTGTTGTGGTGGTTGTTATTGCTGTTCTTGTTGTGGTTGTTGTTATTGCTGTTCTTGTTGTGGTTGTTCTTATTGCTGTCCTTGTTGTGGTTGTTGATATTGCTTTTCTTGTCGTGGTTGTTCTTCTTGCTGTTCTTGTTGTGGTTGTTGTTATTGCTGTTCTTGTTATGGTGGTTGTTATTGCTGTTCTTGTTGTGGTTGATGCTATTGCCGTTCTTGTTGTGGTTGTTGTTATTGCTGTTCTTGTTGTGGTTGTTGTTATTGCTGTTCTTGTTGTGGTTGTTGTTATTGCTGTTCTTGTTGTGGTGGTTGTTATTGCTGTTCTTGTTGTGGTTATTCTTATTGCTGTTTTGTTGTGGTTGTTGTTATTGCTGCTCTTGTTGTGGTTGTTGTTATTGTTGTTCTTATTGTGGTTGTTGTTATTGCTGTTCTTGTTGTAGTTGTTCTTATTGCTGTTCTTGTTGTGGTTGTTGTTACTGCTGTTCTTGTTGTGTTTGTTGTTATTGCTGTTCTTGTTGTGGTTGTTCTTATTGCTGTTTTTGTTGTGGTTGTTGCTATTGCTTTTCTTGTTGTGGTTGTTGTTATTGCTGTTCTTGTTGTAGTTGTTCTTATTGCTGTTCTTGTTGTGGTTGTTGTTATTTCTGTTCTTGTTGTGGTGGTTGTTATTGCTGTTCTTGTTGTGGTTATTCTTATTGCTGTTTTGTTGTGGTTGTTATTATTGCTGCTCTTGTTGTGGTCTTGTTATTGTTGTTCTTCTTGTGGTTGTGTTATTGCTGTTCTTGTTGTGGTTGTTGTTATTGCTGTTCTTGTTGTGGTCGTTGTTATTGCTGTTCTTGTTGTGGTTGTTGTTATTGCTGTTCTTGTTGTGGTTGTTGTTATTGCTGTTCTTGTTGTGGTCGTTGTTATTGCTGTTCTTGTTGTGGTTGTTCTTATTGCTGTTCTTGTTGTGGTTGTTGTTATTTCTGTTCATGTTGTGGTTGATCTTATTGCTGTTCTTGTTGTGGTTGTTCTTATTGCTGTTCTTGATGTGGTTGTTGTTATTGCTGTTCTTGTTGTGGTTGTTCTTATTGCATTTCTTGTTGTGGTTGTTGTTATTGCTGTTCATGTTGTGGTTGATCTTATTGCTGTTCTTGTTGTGGTTGTTCTTATTGCTGTTCTTGATGTGGTTGTTGTTATTGCTGTTCTTGTTGTGGTTGTTCTTATTGCTGTTCTTGTTGTGGTTGTTGTTATTTCTGTTCTTGTTGTGATGGTTGTTATTGCCGTTCTTATTGTGGTTATTCTTATTGCTGTTTTGTTGTGGTTGTTGTTATTGCTGCTCTTGTTGTGGTTGTTCTTATTGCTGTTCTGGTTGTGGTTGTTGTTATTGCTGTTCATGTTGTAGTTGATCTTATTGCTGTTCTTGTTGTGGTTGTTCTTATTGCTGTTCTTGATGTGGTTGTTGTTATTGCTGTTCTTGTTGTGGTTGTTGTTACTGCTGTTCTTGTTGTGGTTGTTGTTATTGCTGTTCTTGTTGTGGTTGTTCTTATTGCTGTTCTTGTTGTGGTTGTTGCTATTGCTTTTCTTGTTGTGGTTGTTGTTATTGCTGTTCTTGTTGTGGTTGTTGTTATTGCTGTTCTTGTTGTGGTTGTTCTTATTGTTGTTCTTGTTGTGGTTGTTGTTATTTCTGTTCTTGTTGTGATGGTTGTTATTGCCGTTCTTATTGTGGTTATTCTTATTGCTGTTTTGTTGTGGTTGTTGTTATTGCTGCTCTTGTTGTGGTTGTTCTTATTGCTGTTCTTATTGTGGTTGTTGTTATTGCTGTTCTTGTTGTGGTGGTTGTTATTGCTGTTCTTGTTGTGGTGGTTGTTATTGCTGTTCTTGTTGTGGTTGTTCTTGTTGCTGTTCTTGTTGTGGTTGTTGTTATTGCTGTTCTCGTTGTGGTTGTTGTTATTGCTGTTCTTGTTGTGGTTGTTCTTATTGCTGTTCTTGTTGTGGTTGTTGTTATTGCTGTTCTTGTTGTGGTTGTTGTTATTGCTGTTCTTGTTGTGGTGCTTGTTATTGCTGTTCTTGTTGTGGTTGTCCTTATTGCTGTTCTTGTTGTGGTTGTTGTTATTGCTGTTCTCGTTGTGGTTGTTGTTATTGCTGTTCTTCTTGTGGTTGTTCTTATTGCTGTTCTTGTTGTGGTTGTTGTTATTGCTGTTCTTGTTGTGGTTGTTGTTATTGCTGTTCTCGTTGTGGTTGTTGTTATTGCTGTTCTTGTTGTGGTTGTTCTTATTGCTGTTCTTGTTGTGGTTGTTGTTATTTCTGTTCTTTTTGTGGTTGTTGTTATTGCTGTTCTTGTTGTGGTGGTTGTTATTTCTGTTCTTGTTGTGGTTGATGCTATTGCCGTTCTTGTTGTGGTTGTTGCTATTGCTGTTCTTGTTGTGGTTGTTGTTATTGCTGTTCTTGTTGTGGTTGTTGTTACTGCTGTTCTTGTTGTGGTGGTTGTTATTGCTGTTCTTGTTGTGGTTGTTGTTATTGCTGTTCTTGTTGTGGTTGTTCTTATTGCTGTTCTTGTTATGGTTGTTGTTATTGCTGTTCTTGTTGTGGTTGTTTTTAATGTTGTTCTTGTTGTGGTTGTTCTTATTTCTGTTCTTGTTGTTGCCGTTTTTATTGCTGTTCTTGTTGTGGTTGTTGTTATTGCTGTTCTTGTTGTGGTTGTTGTTATTGCTGTTCTTGTAGTGGTGGTTGTTATTGCTGTTCTTGTTGTGGTTGTTCTTGTTGATGTTCTTGTTGTGGTTGTTGTTATTTCTGTTCTTGTTGTGGTGGTTGTTATTGCTGTTCTTGTTGTGGTTATTCTTATTGCTGTTTTGTTGTGGTTGTTGTTATTGCTGCTCTTGTTGTGGTCTTTCTTATTGTTGTTCTTGTTGTGGTTGTTGTTATTGCTGTACTTGTTGTGGTTGTTGTTATTGCTGTTCTTGTTGTGGTCGTTGTTATTGCTGTTCTTGTTGTGGTTGTTGTTATTGCTGTCCTTGTTGTGGTTGTTGTTATTGCTGTTCTTGTTGTGGTTGTTGTTATTGCTGTTCTTGTTGTGGTCTTTGTTATTGCTGTTCTTGTTGTGGTTGTTGTTATTGCTCTTCTTGTTGTGGTTGTTGTTATTGCTGTTCTTGTTGTGGTTGTTGTTATTGCTGTTCTTGTTGTGGTTGTTCTTATTGCTGTTCTTGTTATGGTTGTTGTTATTGCTGTTCTTGTTGTGGTTGTTGTTAATGTTGTTCTTGTTGTGGTTGTTGTCATTGCTGTTCTTGTTGTTGTCGTTGTTATTGCTGTTCTTGTTGTGGTTGTTGTTATTGCTGTTCTTGTTGTGGTTGTTGTTATTGCTGTTCTTGTTGTGGTGGTCGTTATTGCTGTTCTTGTTGTGGTTGTTCTTGTTGCTGTTCTTGTTGTGGTTGTTGTTATTGCTGTGGTTGTTGTTATTGCTGTACTTGTTGTGGTTGTTCTTATTGCTGTTCTTGTTGCGGTTGTTGTTATTGCTGTTCTTGTTGTGGTTGTTGTTATTGCTGTTCTTGTTGTGGTTGTTGTTATTGCTGTTCATGTTGTGGTTGTTCTTATTGCTGCTCTTGTTGTGGTTGTTGTTATTGCTGTTCTTGTTGTGGTTGTTCTTATTGCTGTCCTTGTTGTGGTTGTTGATATTGCTTTTCTTGTTGTGGTTATTCTTCTTGCTGTTCTTGTTGTGGTTGTTGTTATTGCTGTTCTTGTTATGGTGGTTGTTATTGCTGTTCTTGTTGTGGGTGATGCTATTGCCGTTCTTGTTGTGGTTGTTGCTATTGCTGTTCTTGTTGTGGTTGTTCTTATTGCTGTTCTTGTTGTGGTTGTTGTTATTGCTGTTCTTATTGTGGTGGTTGTTATTGCTGTTCTTGTTGTGGTTGTTGTTATTGCTGTTCTTGTTGTGGTTGTTGTTATTGCTGTTCTTGTCGTGGTTGTTGTTATTGTTGTTCTTGTTGTGGTTGTTCTTATTGCTGTTCTTGTTGTGGTGGTTGTTATTGCTGTTCTTGTTGTGGTTGTTCTTGTTGCTGTTCTTGTTGTGGTTGTTGTTATTGCTGTTCTCGTTGTGGTTGTTGTTATTGCTGTACTTGTTGTGGTTGTTCTTATTGCTGTTCTTGTTGCGGTTGTTGTTATTGCTGTTCTTGTTGTGGTTGTTGTTATTGCTGTTCTTGTTGTGGTTGTTCTTATTGCTGTTCATGTTGTGGTTGTTCTTATTGCTGCTCTTGTTGTGGTTGTTGTTATTGCTGTTCTTGTTGTGGTTGTTCTTATTGCTGTCCTTGTTGTGGTTGTTGATATTGCTTTTCTTGTTGTGGTTATTCTTCTTGCTGTTCTTGTTGTGGTTGTTGTTATTGCTGTTCTTGTTATGGTGGTTGTTATTGCTGTTCTTGTTGTGGGTGATGCTATTGCCGTTCTTGTTGTGGTTGTTGCTATTGCTGTTCTTGTTGTGGTTGTTCTTATTGCTGTTCTTGTTGTGGTTGTTGTTATTGCTGTTCTTATTGTGGTGGTTGTTATTGCTGTTCTTGTTGTGGTTGTTGTTATTGCTGTTCTTGTTGTGGTTGTTGTTATTGCTGTTCTTGTTGTGGTTGTTGTTATTGCTGTTCTTGTTGTGGTTGTTCTTATTGCTGTTCTTGTTGTGGTGATTGTTATTGCTGTTCTTGTTGTGGTTGTTCTTGTTGCTGTTCTTGTTGTGGTTGTTGTTATTGCTGTTCTCGTTGTGGTTGTTGTTATTGCTGTACTTGTTGTGGTTGTTCTTATTGCTGTTCTTGTTGCGGTTGTTGTTATTGCTGTTCTTGTTGTGGTTGTTGTTATTGCTGTTCTTGTTGTGGTTGTTGTTATTGCTGTTCATGTTGTGGTTGTTCTTATTGCTGCTCTTGTTGTGGTTGTTGTTATTGCTGTTCTTGTTGTGGTTGTTCTTATTGCTGTCCTTGTTGTGGTTGTTGATATTACTTTTCTTGTTGTGGTTATTCTTCTTGCTGTTCTTGTTGTGGTTGTTGTTATTGCTGTTCTTGTTATGGTGGTTGTTATTGCTGTTCTTGTTGTGGGTGATGCTATTGCCGTTCTTGTTGTGGTTGTTGCTATTGCTGTTCTTGTTGTGGTTGTTCTTATTGCTGTTCTTGTTGTGGTTGTTGTTATTGCTGTTCTTATTGTGGTGGTTGTTATTGCTGTTCTTGTTGTGGTTGTTGTTATTGCTGTTCTTGTTGTGGTTGTTGTTATTGCTGTTCTTGTTGTGGTTGTTGTTATTGCTGTTCTTGTTGTGGTTGTTCTTATTGCTGTTCTTATTGTGGTTGTTGTTATTGCTGTTCTTGTTGTGGTTGATGTTATTGCTGTTCTTGTTGTGGTGGTTATTATTGCTGTTCTTGTTGTGGTTGTTCTTGTTGCTGTTCTTGTTGTGGTTGTTGTTATTGCTGTTCTCGTTGTGGTTGTTGTTATTGCTGTTCTTGTTGTGGTTGTTCTTATTGCTGTTCTTGTTGTGGTTGTCGTTATTGCTGTTCTTGTTGTGGTTGTTGTTATTGCTGTTCTTGTTGTGGTGGTTGTTTTTGCTGTTCTTGTTGTTGTTATTGCTGTTCTTGTTGTGGTTGTTGTTATTGCTGTTCTTGTTGTGGTTGTTGTTATTGCTACTGTTGTTTGTGTTATAATTGTTGTTACTCTTATTCTCGCTGTCATCGTTGTTATTGTTGTTTTTCGTTTCGTTGTTTGTGTTATTATTGCTGTTGTTAATCATCATCCTCATCTTCTTCTTCTTCTTCTTCTTCTTCTTCTTCTTCTTCTTCTTCTTCTTCTTCTTCTTCTTCTTCTTCTTCTTCTTCTTCTTCTTCTTCTTCTTCTTCTTCTTCTTCTTCTTCTTCTTCTTCTTCTTCTTCTTCTCCCCCCCCCATCATCCCTAACACTTCCTCTTCCTTTCTTCTCCCTTTTCGTTTCATTACATATTTGTATGGTACATATTTCCACAACAGCCTTTACACTGATATTGCTGTTGTTGTTGTTGTTGTTGCTATTGTATTGCTGTTGAGTTGTTGTTTTATTGATTGTTGTTGTTGTTGATGTAGTAGTCGTGTTGTGATCGATGTCTCATTATCATTGTCATTAAAGTCATTGATGTTGCTGTTATCACTATACCTGTTGCTCAAGTTGTGATTATTGTAGCTATTATTTCATGTTGCTGTTGATGTTTTTGTGGTTAGTGTCATATATTCTCATCGTTGTTGATGTTGTTGTTGTTGGTGTAGTAGTAAACCTGTTCTTTTAATTTATTATTGTTGTCGTTGTTCATATATTTGCATGTAATCTCGCTGTCAGTGTCGTTATTATCATGGATGTTGTTTTTCATCTTCCTGTTTTCTTAATAGTCTTCTTTCTAGTCTCCAGAGTCGGAACGGAATTAATTCTGTAAAACGCATAATCGAAAACACACACACACACACACACACATACCCCCACCCCCACACGCACGCTCAGACGCATACATACACGCATGTACACACACAGTTGTGTAGAAGTCATTTCTATATGAAAGGAACATGTATCTTTTTTAGTAACGTATTGAGTACCTTATTTAACGTCGGCTTCCTTCCGTTTCTCTTCATATATATATATATATGTTTGCACGTATGTATTCATGTATAAATATCTACATAGGTTATATATGGAGTGGTATTTCATCCTACCTCTATATACATTTCTATATACCTATAATAAGAAATACTACTTTCTGTGCGTGTGTGAGGATGCAATTCTCGCTTCAGCAAATATAAGTATTATCTCCTTAAATATTTAAGGAGATAAGCCGCAAGATGATATACGCCATTGCAATTTTGTATCGTTCTTCCGCCACGAAAGAATTTTTGCCTTTTAATCAGAAGCGATTCACTGCGCAACTCGCATTTGGCTGTTCGAGTGGATCAAAGGGGGGAGAGAGTCGATAAAGAAAAAAAAAAAAATAATAAATAAATAAATAAAACGCTTTCATTCAAAAATCGGTAAGGGTTCGAATTTCATCGTGGGTGATGATTTATGTTGTTTCAATTATGGCTCTGCCTCTTCCTGGTTCACATCCCATCTTTGTTTAATTCAGTTACTGAACGAGAGGAGCGATGGAGGTGTTGTTCCACTCTTTTATACAGAATAAACGTTGTGTTAAATTCAAATGAATAAACATCAAAAGAAAATCTGGTTCGAATTCGCATTATTTGAATCTCAAAATGTAGTTTTCTTTTTTCATACAGTCAAGACGTTTGAAGATTTTTTCTATTCAATCACCTTTAATTTACCTACGTAACTGGAACTCTGATAGACCTTTCATATGGTTATAATAAGCTAAAATGCCAAATATTTTTTTCTTCCAGGTTTAAGTTTGGGGCCGCTACAGAACTTTAAACGTTACCTGTCATACACATCTAGTTATAGCTGACTGATTCCACAGTGCAGTCGGGACGCGAGGACAATCCGTACATTTGTATTGAAAAATACATAAAACACGAGACACACACAAAGAAACACAGGTACATGCGCACGCGCGCTCGCACACACACACACACACACACACACACACACACACACACACACACACACACACACACACACACACACACACACACACACACACACACACACACACACACACACACACACACACACACACACACACACGTGTATATATATATGCGTGTATATATATATGCGTGTAATATTGATGGACGTGAAAATGAGTACTCAATATCGATGTAGAGTTTAAATATATTTTATTTAAACTTGGAATGGGTAAAAGAATAATCTATCTATCTATCTATCTATCTATCTATCTATCTATCTATCTGTTTGTTTTTATATTTTTTACACGACTGTATGTAAAATCCCCGGCATGTCTTTGTATTGTCCCCTTTCTTGTTGCGCCCTTGTGGCTAATAAAGAAATCTATCTATCTATCTATCTATCTATCTATCTATCTATCTACTATCTATCTATCTCTGGGATGGACACACGCGTATAACTTGCTGAGTAAGTTCTGTTTAAATTTCTATAGAAATTCTTGTCTGATAACTTTAATTTTTGTACCATTTTGTAGAGGGACTGCCAGGTCAAACTTTGATCTGGTCAGTCTCTCAAAATATTCTACGCCTTTAGGCGAAATAGTTAAAAAAAAAAAGTTTTTTCTTGTTGAAAAGTCAATATTTTTTTAAATGGCCGAAGCTTCTTCACCAAAATTCGAAGGAGGAAAGGGGAAGATGAACTTACAGCTTCCCCCTGCCACTGTCACAGTAGCAGAGGTCAAGAAGATAGGTCAGCCAGAGGAAGAATTCTCTCCACCTGTTAACCGACAACTTGACGTTGCCATGGCAACAACCCAAAGAACCAGCAGCAACAGCAACAACAACAACAATGCGACGGACGAAAGCAACACCAATAACAATAACAATAACAACAACAAGACCAATAACGGTGACAACAACAACAATGATAACAACAACACCACCAACGACAACAACAACACAAACAAACAAAATTTCTCCTTCGCCGAGACGACAAGGAAAACCCTCGACTATCTGCCAGTAGATATAACAAAAGCGAAGGAGCTACTGGCGGATGCGAAAAAATATATAGTGTACGGGGAAAATGGTTCATTCACAATCCATTCCCCCCCGGAACTAAAAAGCCAGAGACTCCTAAACACGGTCATGTTTAGGACAATCTCGAACAAAAGTAAAAAACCAGCTCAACCATCACAGAGCGAAATAGAGCTGGTTTTAAAAGACGTCATGAAGGACATCACCTTCATTCAGAAGGATAGACTCTACGGGAGTCTATCCATTCTCATGAAGGACAGGGACACAGCAGTGAAACTGTCCATCAAACCAATCACATCCAGCGCATACACCTTCTACCCTACGTACATGGGTAGAAGAACACAAAAAATAAAAATCCACACCATCCTGCCGATTATGGACATATGGTGGGTTTTGACAGGTTTTCTGGACCTGGAGGATGACATGCTGGTGTCCATGGGAAAGGCATCGGGTGACGCGTTCAGTGGAACGAGCCTCGAACTTGTAGTTCAAATGAGGCCCGAAAGGATCGCCCAGATCCCTGAACGCGTCATACTAGATGATCTAACCTTCATCAACATTACCGTTGAGGGTAGACGGCCCTCGTGTTACCTCTGCAGAACCAGAGGTCACCTGAGGGCTGTCTGTCCCCAACTTAATAAGAAAACCCCAATCCTGCCTACACCACCAACAACTGCACAACCAACACAATCACCACAACTACCACTACAAAAACAACCACCACAGCTCAAACCAAAACAAAACAATGTCCAACCCATCCCCTCCACTCAAAAAACAAAAACAATTTCCAAAACACCCGTACCGCAAACACAACCCGAAAATATACCCCTCCCCTCCAACGCGGAAGATGACCCTAGTTCGTCGTCAGACGAGGAGGAGCACTTCCACACAATCAAAAGAAAAAAGAAAACACACCTCAGACACACAAATGAAAAAAACCCCTCCCCAAAACATAACACTGACACCAACACAAAAGAGCTCACAACAGCAAACAAAAAACACCACACAAAAACAAAAACATGCATACACATACATAAATACAAGAAACAAAAAACTGTTAAACATTGTGTACAACAACAATCTAATAAAAACACAAGGGCCTAACTTCACCCAGGCAGGGGATTTCCCCCACCTCAAAATGATTAAGGCCCCACAGGACACCTATAAAACTTTAAAAAACAATTTTAAAGAGGACGTGGGTCCCCCCTGCGTCGGGCCCATTAACCGCGTCCTCCTAAAAAACTATCCCACCCCCTCCCCAAACACCCTCACAACTCCAAGCTCCCCAACCACACAACACACTGATGCCCCCACACTTCCACAAACCACCACCCCACCCAACAACCCATCCCCCACCCTAATGGAAATTGTGCAGCCCGATACCCGGGACGCAGAGAGGTAAGTGCCTTTTCTCTTCACCACCAACATGGCTATGCTAAGAGTAGGCTGTTTAAATGCGCGTGGCCTGGGCTCAACTTGGAAGCAAGCAATGCTTCTAAATGACCTCAGGTCACAACGTATAGATGTGATGGTTATTTGCGAGGCCCGGATCAGCAACGTGCGACAGCTGGCCCCCACCTTTGATGACTTTGAGATGCACGCATCTCTCTGTCAGCCCGGAGGTGGGGGTGGAGTTGTCGTTCTGCTGCAAAAACATCTGGGTCTCGCAACACAGATGGTACATTTGGACCCGGAGGGTCGACTAGTGGTTCTGGACCTTGGCAGTGGTAAAGGCGGAGCGTTTAGGTTGGTAGCCGCCTACGGCCCTTTCGGGTCAATGCGGCCGGACTTCTTCCATCGTCTGGAGACTTTTCTAGGGACGTCCCGCTCCTTGCTATTAGTGGGGGACTGGAATGGTATCCTAGATGCACGCTGGGACTACGTAGGGGCCTGCCCCGATAGAGAGGGGTGTAATAGCCTCAAAGGGTTAATCGGTCGATTTGACCTGGCCGATAGATATCGACTAGATTTTCCGACTGCGCCAACCTGGACTTGGGCAAATCGTAGCGGATCATCTAGGTCGTACCTAGATAGGTTCTTAGTTAGAATTAAGGATAAGGACTTTTTAAGTTGTCCAAAAATGCGCATTGTTGGCTATTCAGACCACAAATTAGTGACCTGCATGGTCAACCTTGACAGAACTCATAAACAGGGCCCCGGTTACTGGAAGCTCAACTTGTCCTTGCCGGCAAGTAGAGTCTACAGGAATCGGATTAGTACGTTAGTTAAGGAACGGTTGACTGGAGCGATCGTCAACAGCAGGTGGTGGGTATCTCTAAAGAGAGAGATTAGAGTAGTCTCGATAGAATTTAGTAAGGTTCTAGCTGCGGATAGGAATAGGAAGGAAAGGGAGCTAATAGATAGAGTAGAAGAGGCAATTAGAAGCGGCGACGTGGCCAGAGTGCTAGCGTCGAGAACGGCTTTGAGCCAGTTTTTCGACGCGAAGCACGAAGGCTGCGTTGTCCGAAGTAAAATACGTGCTCTAGGGAACGAGGGGACCAAAGCTGTTAGCTGGGCCCGCGTGACAGAGGCCAACAGTGGAACTAAATCCACCATCCGGTCTTTGCGAGACCTGGATGGACGGGCGATTCTTGAGCCTAAGCAGATATGTGAGGCCTTTCAAAGGCACTTTGCCCGACTGTTCGGGAGGGGCGGGGAGCCGGTTGGGAACGTGGACTTCGGTCCATACCTCGACGGCCTGCCGCGCCTCTCGGACAGTGAGGCGAAGTCCTGCGAGGAGCCGATTTCGGCCGCTGAGATAGAGGACGTGCTGAGCCAATGCGGCAAACGCAAATCCCCGGGTCTCGATGGTCTTCCTTACGAATTATATCTAGCTATGCCGGACTTGTTCCCCGATCTCCTCGAGGCGGTCTACTGCAACTGGCAACAGAACGGGAGAATTCCCTGTACTGTGACCAAGGGCGTAGTCACGCTAGTGAGGAAGGACGAGAAAAAGGGGGACGAAATAAGTAACTTCAGGCCCATAACACTGCTAAATACAGAGTTACAGATTTTGGCCAAGGTGCTAGCAAAGAGGTTGGCGCTTGTCGTGGGCAACCTGGTGGGAGATGCGCAGACATGCGCTATCCCGTCCAGGTCCATCCATGACAACCTCCACCTCATGCGATACATCATAGAGAGGGTTGGGAACGAACCCGGCTTTGGTGGGGCTCTGATCAACTTGGATCAATCTAAGGCGTTCGATAGGGTCGACCATGGTTACCTGGATGCGGTGCTAGCGGCGGCAGGCTTCGGACCCGTTTTCAGGGGCTGGATCACTGCTATGCACAGCAGCCGCATCTGCTCTAGGGTCAAGGTGAACGGCTACCTCTCGGAGCCGTTCAAAATCGCGCGGTCCATCCGACAAGGGTGCCCTCTCTCCTCCCTTCTGTATGTGTTGACTCTCGAGCCACTACTGCGGAAGTTGGAGTTGTTGCAGGGCATCCCTTTGGAACCGGGATTGCGGAAAGCGGTGTCGGCCTACGCCGATGACGTGACAGTAATGGTGTCGACGGCCTCCGAAATCGAGGCGGTCGGCACCTTACTGGAGGAGTACGAAAAGTTCACAGGGGCTAAGCTGAACCGGGACAAGTCGATCGGTTTGCAACTCGGCACGTGGAGGGGCAGACCGATGCCCTCCGATAGCGTCGTCGGACGCTGGACGGAGGGCCCGGTGAAGTTGCTCGGGGTCTGGTTCGGACCGGACCTCCAGGTGGAGAAAAACTGGGCGGAGGTTACGAACAGGGTGTTTGCACTGACCCAGAAGTGGGCCAGTTGCAAACTATCCCTGAAAGGTCGGGCGGAGGTGGCGAACACCTACATAGCGTCCGTCATCTACTACCGCCTGACCGTAGTGCCCTGCCCAAGGGAAACCCTCACCAAGATGGAGCGCGCGCTCTTCCAATTCCTTTGGAAGAGGCGGGCTCCTATGGTGAGGAGATCCATCTGCTGTCAACACCCTTCGAAAGGAGGGCTGGGGATGCCGTGGCTAATGATGCGTAAACACGCATTAAGGCTACGGCACCTCTACGTATTCCTCACCGGACAACCGGTGTGGGCCTCGTTTGTGAGACGAACCTTTCCCAAACTCGTCTCACTCACCGAGCTGCAATCCTGGGTCAAGCAAAGACCGAGAAAACTGGGCGCCTGGCACACTGAGTGTGCCCAGGCGCTCACCGCCCTCTGGCAGGCGGATCCGGTTATCAGTGGAGACTCCACCGCAACATTCTATAGAGGGCTGGTACGCAGCAGGTGCGACGACGCCCTCGGAGAAGCCCTAGACATGGAGGAGGACGAACTGGCCAGCCTGTTCGGTAGGACATTCAGCCCGGGACCTATGGACAACTTCCAGAAGTCCCTGGCCTGGCAGTGCTACCGAGGGGCTTTACCCGTTCGAGAAAGGCTCTACAGACACGGGCGCCCGGGTAGGGACCCCGCCAAAAAGATCTGTCCCAGATGCGTGTGCGACGAGGAAACCGTTGCACACGCATTAGTACACTGCTCGGGCGTAGCCGATCTGTGGGGCTATGTCGAACAACTGCTGTCAAGGGTGGGACCGATCCGGTTGACCACCGAGTCGATTGTAATGATCAAGCCGCCTCCCCCCTTCAAAGATGAAGCAGAGGCGGTGTTTCTGTGCGTAATAGCCATGGCGAAAGAGGTTGTATGGTGGACGCGTCTGAAAGGACTGAGGTCGGGCACCTTTCTCTCTGGCCAACAACTGGTCCGTTTCTTCCGATATCATTTCGGAAGAAGGATCAGGATGGAGAGAGAGGTGCTGCACCCCAGCCGTTTCTATGAAAGATGGGTGAAAGTGGCGAGAATGGCCCGTGTGAATGGGCCTTCACTCTACATCAGACTATAGGTGAGGAAGATAAAAGACCAAGGGAGCACCCCTTCTCTGTGCTCCTGAGGAGAAGGGTTGCACACTTTTTTCGGGGGTGTGTGCGACCCCCCAAGGCGCCTCCTCTCTATTGAGGATTTTGTTAAAAATTTTATTTTTTGTTATATCTTATTTTATTTTTATATTTTGTTATTGCCTTCTCCTTATTGAGGACGCCTTTTTGTGTAAACTCCCCCCTTTGTACTTGTCCCACTTTTGATGCCCTAGTGGCAAATAAAAGAAATATATCTATCTATCTATCTATCTATCTATCTATCTATCTATCTATCTATCTATCTATCTATCTATCTATCTATCTATCTATCTATCTATCTATCTATATATCTATCTATCTATCTATCTATATCACCTAGCTGTCGTCTGTTCGATAGCGTAGACGTAATTCACTTCGCGCAGAAGTTTTGTTCCAATTTATTGCGGAAATATTGTAAGTTTAATTTTAATTTTGATACTATTGTGTAGCTTGAACCCCGTCTGAACTGTCAGGCGGTGGGTCAACTCATTTTCGCCCCTCCCAGGGGTGAAAAACCTGTTTAAAAAAAATTTTGTTGCATAAAATTTCAATCGTCTGGGAGAAATGTTAAATGAAGCTAACGAAAATAGTGGTGGGGGGACAGCGGTAAGAGTTGTAAGCTCGCACGCTTTAGTCGCCCCTTCCTTCCCAACTAACGTCATAGAGAAGGAAAGAAAAAATAAAATAAAAACAGACGAATGTGCGGAGAAAAATGTTGACGAAAACACAAATCTGGACATTGATTCCAACAACAACAAAAATTTGGAAGAATTGCATGACAATATTAATACCACAAACAAAGAAACAACAAACACAAAAATAACATTTGAAAACAATAACATCATAACAGAAAGCAAAACAGACGACAAAGTCAACACCAATAATATCTCATTTGCACAAACAACAAAAAAATCTTTAACATACATACCTGAAAATATTTCAGATGTGGCACAAAGAATAAAAAACGCCAAACAATTCATAACTCAAGGGGAAAATGGAGCCTTGTCGGTAAAAATGTCCCAAGAACTCACCAAAGATATTGTAAGTCGGACGGTCGTTTTCCGCACCATCAACAACATCTCAAAAAAGCCGCAACAACCAACACAAGTAGAAATTAAAGCGGTACTTAGAGAAGTATTTAATGAAGCCACTTTCATAAGAAGAGACAGGCTGTATGCAAGCCTGGCCATTATTATGAAGAACGAATCGGCGGCGAAAAAATATGCTTTGTCGCCGATTCATTCGACACATTTTACCTTTTATCCATCTTATATGGGTAAAAGAACTCAGCGCATATGGCTGGATGCGATGATGCCAGATATGGACTACTGCTGGCTCATAGCTGGCTTCATTGATCCAGCGAATGACAACGTAATTTCCATTGGGAAAACCACAGGCAATGCGTTCAGTGGAACAGGTATAGAACTTGTAGTGCAAATGAAGCCTGAACGCATTGCCCAAATACCCGACAGAATCCTATTAGAGGGCCACGGGTATATAAACATTAGCGTGGAGGGGAGAAGGCCGTCCTGTCATATCTGTGCAGGCAGAAGGCACCTGAAGGCGGCTTGTCCACAACTCAACAAGAAGAAAACCCTGCTACCAACACCAGCTCCACCACCACCACAACAGATAAACAAACAACAAAACTCAGTCCCACCCAACCCGTCCCTCAGTAAAACTACACCACCACCACAGAACATTACCCCAAAACAAAACACAGTCCCACCCAACCCCTCACTCAATAAAACAACACAACCACCGCAGCCACAACACACAACACAGTCTAACATAGTGACATCCATCTCCCCCACAAAGAAAACTAACACGGAAACACTACCAGCAAACATACCTCTTCCCTCCAACACTGAATATAACCCAACGAATTCGGAGGAAGAAACGGAGTCCTTCAGACAGATTAAAAGGAAAAAAAGAAAACATGTGCAAAACACACAAGGCCAAACAGCCCCTACCCAAATGTCAACACAATCCAACAAAACACAGAACACCCCTCCAGCAACAAACAAAACCAAACCTGCCACTCCCCTCTTCGAAACACTCACACCATCCGAAAAGAGACATTACACTATACTTACACAAACAGAAACAATAATAAATTAAATGAACTCATAAACAATAACCCTTCGGTACAAACCGAAGGGGTAAACTTTGTTTTTTCAGAAAACAACCCACAATTAAAATTAATAAAGGTCTCAATGAACCTCTACCAAAAACTAAAAAAGGATTTTAAGGAGGACGTAGGACCGCCCTCTGTTAAACCCATAAACCGCGTCCTCCTAAAAAGCTTCCCCTCCCCCCTTCCCCTCCCCAACACAACTCCAATCACCCCAACCCCACCAAACACTGACGACCCCACACCACCACAAGACACCCCTTCACCCAACACCACCGACCCCATGGAAGTCGTGCGACCCGAACCCCGGGAAGCAGAAAGGTAGGTCTCTACACTCTCCTTTGGCTTTGCCGCCCACATGGATGTGTTAAGAGTAGGATGTTTGAATGCACGTGGCCTGGGCTCAACTTGGAAACAAGCAAAGCTTCTAAATGACCTCAGGTCACGTGGTATAAATGTAATGGTTATCTGTGAGACTCGGATCAGCGTCGTGCGGCAGCTGGCCCCTACCTTCGATGACTTTGGGGTGCACGCATCTCTCTGTCAACCTGGAGGTGGGGGTGGGGTGGTCGTACTGCTGGAAAAACACCTGGGTCTCGCCGTACAGGTTGTTCACTCGGACCCGGAAGGTCCTTTGTTGGTGCTAGACGTTGGCAGTAGTGGAGGTGCGGCTTTGAGACTGGTAGTCGTCTACTCTCCTTTCAGAGCTGAACGACCCGACTTCTTCCAGCATCTGGAGACTTTTCTGGGAACGTCGCGTTCCCTGCTTCTAGCGGGGGACTGGAATGACATCCTAGATGCACGTTGGGATTATGCAGGAGCATGTCCTAATAGAGGGGCGTGTAACAGCTTCAAGGGGTTACTTGACCGTTTTAACTTGGTCGATAGATATCGACTAGATTTTCCAACTGTGCCAACCTGGACTTGGACGAACCACAGTGGTCAATCTAGATCGTACTTAGATAGATTCTCAGTTAGAAGTAAGGATAGGGACATATTAAGCTGTCCAGAAATGCTCACGGTTGGCTATACAGATCACAAATTAGTGACCTGCGTAGTCAACCTCGAGAGAACACATAGACAGGGTCCCGGTTACGGGAAACTTAATTTGTCTTTACCGGCAAAAGAGGCTTACAGAGACCGGATTAGCAGATTAGTTAAGGAGAGGTTGACGGGTGCAATCGTCAACAACCGATGGTGGGCATCTCTCAAAAGAGATTAGAACAGAATCAATAAGTTATAGCAAGATGTTAGCTGCCGATAGTAATAGGAACGAGAAAGAATTAACAGGTAAATTAGAAGAGGCAATCAAGAGCGAAGATGTGGCCAGAGTGCTGGCATCGAGGACGGCCTTGAGCCAGTTTTTCGATGCAAAGCACGATGGCTGCGTCATTTGAAGTAAAAGACGTGCTCTAGGTAATGAGGGGTCAAAGCCGTTGGCTGGGCCCGCGTGACAGAAGATATGAGTGGAAATCGATCCACCATCCGGTCTTTGCAAGACGAGGATGGACGGGTGATCCGGGAGCCTAAGCAGATGAGCGAGGCCTTTCAAAGGCACTTTGCCCGATTGTTCGGGGAGGCGAGGGTCCGGGCGGGGACGTGGATTTCGGTCCATACCTCGACGGCCTGCCGCGTCTCTCAAGCGAAGAGGCAGAGTCCTGCGAGGGACCAATCTCGGCTGATGAGATCGGGGATGCGCTGAGCCAATGCAGCAGACGCAAATCTCCAGGTCTCGATGGTATACCTTACGAACTTTATTTAGCAATGCCGGTCTTCTTCTCCGAACTCCTCGAAGCAGTCTACTGCAATTGGCAGCAGAACGGGATAATTCCTTGTTCTGTAGCCAAGGGCGTAGTCTCGCTGGTGAGGAAGGACGAGAACAAGGGGGATAGTATAAATAATTTTCGGCCCATAACCCTGCTAAACACAGAGTTAAAGATTTTGGCCAAGGTGTTAGCAAAGAGGTTGGCGCTTGTCGTGGGTGGCCTGGTGGGAGATGCGCAGACATGTGTTATCCCATCCAGGTCCATTCACGACAACCTCCACCTCATGCGATACATCATAGAGAGGGTTGGCAACAAACCCGGCTTCGGTGGGGCCCTGATCAACTTGGATCAGTCTAAGGCGTTCGATGGGTCGCTCCTGTTTTCAGAGGCTGGATCACTGCCTTACATAGCAACCACATCTGTTCTAGGATCAAGGTGAACGGCTACCTTTCGAAGTCATTCGAAATCACGCGATCCATTCGAAAGGGGTGCCCTCTCTCCTTCCTTCTGTACGTATTGACTTTCGAGCCTTTACTGAGGAAGTTGGAGTTGTTGCAGGGTATCCCCCTGGAACCAGGATTGAGCAAAGCGGTGTCGGCCTACGCCGATGACGTAACAGTAATGGTATCGACCGACTCGGAGATCGAGGCGATCGGTACCTTACTGGAGGAATACGAAAGGTTGTCAGGAGCGAAACTGAACCGGGAAAAATCCATCGGGCTGCAACTTGGAACGTGGAGAGGCAGACCGATGCCTCCCGACGGTGTCGTCGGACACTGGACGGAGGGCCCGGTGAAGTTGCTTGGGGTCTGGTTTGGACCGGACCTCCAGGTGGAAAAGAACTGGGGCGAGGTTACGAACAAGGTGTTTGAACTGAGACAGAAATGGGCCAAGTGTAAGCTGTCCCTGAAAGGTCGGGCGGAGGTGGCGAACATTTACATAGCGTCCGTCACCTACTACCACCTGACTGTCGTGCCTTGCCCTAAGGAAACAATCACCACCATGGAACGCATTCTCTTTCAATTTCTTTGGAAGATGCGCCCTCCTATGGTGAGAAGATCCATCTGCTGCCAACAACCTTCCAAAGGAGGGCTGGGGATGCCGTAGTTGATGATGCGTAGGCACGCATTAAGGCTACGGCACCTACAGGTATTCCTCACTGGTCAACCTGTGTGGGCTCCGTTCGTGAGACGAGCCTTTCCGAGACTCGTCTCGCTCACCGAGCTGCAGTCCTGGGTCAAGCAAAGATCCGGAAAACTGGGCGACTGGCACACTGAGTGTGCCCAGGCGCTCAGGGCTCTCTGGCAAGCGGACCCGGCCATCGGTGGAGAATCCACCTCATCATTCTATAGAGGGCTGGTGGCTAGCAGGGGCGATGACACCCTTGGAGAGTCGCTGGACATGGAAGAGGACGAACTGGCCAGCCTGTTCGGTAGGACTTTCGGCCAGGGACCAATGGACAACTTCCAGAAGTCACTGGCCTGGCAGTGCTACCGTGGGGCTCTACCCGTTCGAGAGAGGCTCTACAGACACGGGCGCCCGGGCAGGGATCCCTCGAAAAAGATTTGCCCTAGATGCGTGCGTCACGAAGAAACCGTTGCGCACGCATTGGTGCACTGTCCGGGCGTGGCTGATCTGTGGGGCTAGGCCGAACGACTGCTGTTGCGGGTGGCGCCGATTCGATTGACCGCCGAGTCCGTGGTAACAATCAAGCCGCCTCCCCTCTTCACAAAGGAAGCAAAGGCGGTTTTTCTGTGCGTAATAGCCATGTTGAAAGAGGTTGTTTGGTGGACACGATTGAAAGATCTGAGGTCAGGCAACTTCCTCTCTGGCCATAGTCTGGTCTACTTCTTCCGATATCACTTCGGAAGAAGGATAAGAATGGAGAGAGAGGTGCTTGGCCACAGGCAGTTTTATGAAAGGTGGGTGATAATAGCGAGAATGGCTCGTGTAAATGGGCCTTCTCTGTATACCATCCTGTAGGTAAAGAAGTGAAGGAGAGGGGCGCACCTTCTGCATGTGCTCCCCGGGCAAAGGACTGCACACTTTTTCGGGGGGGGGGGGTGCAACCCCCATCACGTCCCCTCCCTTTTGAGTTTGTTTATGATTATTTTCATTTTATACCCTTTTTACTCGGTTTTATGTAAACTCCCCCTTTGTATTTGTCCCTTCTTTTTATACCGTTATGGTAAATAAAGAAATATATCTATCTATCTATCTATCTATCTATCCATTTTACACGTTTTTATTGTATGTAAACTTCCCCCTTTGTATTTGTCCCCTTCTTTTGTGCCCCTGTGGCTAATAAAGAAATATATCTATCTATCTATCCATCTATTTACCTCTCTCTCTCTCTCTCTCTCTCTCTCTGTCTCTATCTCTCTCTCTCTCTCTCTCTCTCTCTCTGTCTCTATCTCTCTCTCTCTCTCTATATATATATATAGAGAGAGAGATAGATATATGTGTGTGTATGTGTGTGTGTATGTGTGTGTGTGCGTGTGTGTGTGTGTTTGTGTGTGTGTGTGTGCACATCTTTGTATTTTATTTATCAACATATACAAATGTGTGAAAAAGGAAAACTTCATTTTAATATCCCAATATCCAAACGATACGAATTCGCACCAACAGATTCCACCCACACTCACAGACACACACACACACACATACAAACAAACATACGCACACACACACATACACACACATGTATATATATATATATATATACGTACACACACATGTATATATATATATATATATATATATATATATATATATATATATATATATATACGTAACCCCACCACTCTTACAGGCCCTAACGGGTCTTTCCGTATCCGCCATTCCTTCACCTTCACATCCACCCATGTTGTCTATGCCCTCCGGTGTTCCCTTTGCGGGTCTTTATATATCGGACAAACGGGACGCCGTATGGCGGACCGTTTTGCCGAACATTTGAGGGAATACGACTCGGTTTGGTTACTCCTGTCGACCGCCATTTCTGTTCTCCTGGTCATTCTTCCCTACATGTTTCAGTCCTGGGTGTCCTTTTATAGATCACAGGTCAGGCGCACCACGACTGAACAAAGTCTGTTTCACCACCTTGGGTCCTATTCCCCTCTTGGACTCAATTCACCTCCCCAATTTCTCTAATATCCCATCCATTATCACATCCCTAGATTCCTATCGCTTTCTCTTGATCATTAGCAGCTTCTCTTACAACTAATACATGCCGACTATATATGCTTACTCCACTTTTCCCTTCACTGCTCTGTATACACACATACACACACTTATATTAACATACTTTTGCTCATAGCTTCGTACTGACATGCACTCACACATACACTCTTTTACTCACATATACACACACATTTCTTCTTGGCTTCGTACGGACGTATAATAACACGCGCACACACACACACTCTCTCACACACACATACACACACACGCACGCACACACACACACATACTTACGCACGTGCTCAAGTATAGCTCTTTTTACAAAACGTTTTTTTTTCCATTTCAGTTTGTCACGCTCCATCATCCACTTTTCTAAAAAATAAAGCATACACAAAACGCCAGCACCGACAGTTTCGCAAGAGATGTCAACATGAATGGACCTGTTATTTTTATCTAAAGACATTTTTTCTAATTCCATCCCGCCCGTCCCCTCAAACTATCTTATTTCTCATTCTTTCTTCTGACGAAGGAATAGCGTCCGAAACGTTAAGACCGACTTCCTGCTATATCAAGCGTTAACCTAATATATACCTCCCATATTCTGTACCCATTGTGTTGTTATTTCTGTTTACCTTATACATACATACATATATACACACACACACATATATATTTATAAATATATGAATCAAAATGGCGAGCTGTGTTGTTGCAATTAAGTATAATGAAAAATTGTATATATATATATATGTGTGTGTGTGTGTGTGTGTGCAGGATATATATTTGTGTAGCATGAATTTGAATGATGAGATTGTTTGATTTATGTATATTAACACACTAACAAGAACACACGCACGCACACACACACAAACGTATATGCACAATGAAACCTACCGATAAACATACACATTCACATATATATGACTTTATACGAAATAAATTACCTTACGAACAAGAAGATAGCTGCAGAAAATCTGCACACATATATACGAACACACACACCTACATACATACACATACACACACACCCACACACATAGACACACACACACACTCAGAC
>OZ024741.1:52775365-52785365 GCA_964016885.1 Eledone cirrhosa
CAAGACACATATTTCGATACTCCTATATTCATCCATGGATAAACATCCATAAATATTATGTGCACACACACGCACACACACTCATATATATGTAAGTATATATATATACATACATGCATATATATATATAGATAGATATATAGATATAATATATATGCATATATATAAGTGTGTGCATAAGGTAATATATATATATATATATATATATATATATATATATATATTACCCTATGCATACACTTATACAGACACATACACAAAAAAATATCTGCGTCCATTAACATGATTGGAATGTAAAAGATGGATGTACATACTTTATAAAGTAGATGTATAGCATTGAGTGGCATAAATACCATCTGGACTTTTCATTGGTCAATTTGATTAGATGTTGAAAATTTGATGACTGTAGTCACGCATACCTCTTTCCTATCTAGCGTTCTTATTGGTGGATTCACTTCAAAATATTGTTCGTTCTACGGTGTCGAAGTTGACTACAAGTTCAATGTTGGGTGCTGGATGTTTAGCTATGTCCAGAGGTGACAGATGAGGTCAATCCAGGTCTGGAAATTACGCTCACACGTGGGGCACATGTGGGTAAGTACTGCAGCGGAAGTGGCTCGTGTCTTGCACGCGGAGAATTTCCTGTGCGCCTCTGTTTTCTGTTGCACATGTTCCCTCTAAGGTTTTGCTTCACCAGTTTGGGAGAGCCAAGGCAACTGATTCCCAGCTACTGGGATTTCAAAATATATAACTTATAATTGATGAAAGAGTAGCAGGCATATGTCTATGTATGTAAGGGTTGTCTGTTAGAACGTTGGATATTTGTTCCAGGATCTCGATATCTAAGTTCAAATCCAGCCTAGGTGCACTATGCGTTTCATCTATTTGTAGTCGATAGAAGCTCTTTCTTCTTTCATTTGTCACACTCTAGTTGTTCCTCTGTATTAAAGGCTAGAGAGCGAGAGATAGAGATAGTCGCAAAAGCATAGTATATACTATTAACTATTACTCGATTGCGAGGGATTTATGTGTATATATGTATATACACAGCGTTGTGCATAATCTAGAGTCCACCTGCATTTTAGCTGTCATATTATTAGTAACCTAAGCATACACACACAAGCGCGCAAATATCATCACACTTGATTTTCCTTTTAAATCATTGTACATATGTCGACCAATCACATTATTTGATGTATTTTCATATATGCAGCACGCCGAGTCAGTATTTTAATAGATATTTGAGTATTAACATGACAACCATTTCAAGCGGAAAACATGCACATATCATTCTTCTTCACGAGGAAGGCTATTCTCAGCGCCAAATGTCTGTACGATTGGTAGTATCAAAGACTTGTGTTCAAAAACACTAGCCCGTAATACAACAATAGGCACTCTTAACCCAAACAAGCGGTATGGAAGGTCACGTAAGATAAGTGTTCAAACGGATCACATGATACGCCAACTTGCAGTGTCAAATCCAACTGCTTCCAGCCCATATATCCAAGTTCGACTTCCCCACGACACAAATATAACACCATCTGGCAATGCTGTGTTAAGGATTTTAGCCTTCAGGCTTTTAAGCCAGCTGTCAAGCCTCAACTTTCAAATAAAAGCATCAAGGACCATCTGTTATTCTGGAACACTTATCGTCGCTGGACTGCTGATCAACGGTGTGATGTAATGTTTAGTGATGAAACATTAATTATACAATTTGCTCATTATAATCACCATATAAGAAGACCACCTGGACAGCGTTATAGTTCTCGTTATGTCAAACCAACAGTTAAACATCCACAATCATTAATGGTCTGGGGATCAATAAGCATAATGGGACGAGCTGCATTGACAATAATTCCAGCAGTAAAGACTGAAAATACAAACATGTATTTGGAAATCATACGAGAAAAGGTCTCATTATGGATGGGGAGGCGTGTTAAGATATATCAACAAGATGGTGCTCCGTGCCATAATCAATTTTTTCGAGAATCTGATATTGAAGTGCTGCCACATTGGCCAGGCTCAGGTCCTGATTGAAAACTGTTGAAAGACAAAGTTACCAAGCTTTATCCCAGATCAATTACTGACTTACAACAAACAATTCTTAGTGTATTGACATAACACATTACTCCTGAATATTGTGCTATCTTGGCGGACTCAATGCCTCGCAGAATTGCTGCAGTAATTGCTACTAAAGGCCATCAAATTACTGATTTGGAATGGACAATTTGTAGCATCATGCTTTATTTTGTATGTTTGTAATATATACTATTTTCATCTAATAATTCTATCTTGTTCAATATTAATCTAACATAATAAAATTATTAAGTTGGTCTCTGAATTAAGAGAAATAAGTGACACAGAAAATTCGGAAAGGATCTATGCAGTTTCAGTTTCCGCTCATCAACTGTCTTCTGAGATCGTTATAGATTCGTATTTCAAAAGACAGGACTGAACTTCCCAGGAAGATAGCTATTCGGGATGGAAACAAAACAAGACAAAATCACTATTTATCTAAATGGGCCAGGAGAATTCCTACAATCAAATGCAGTAAACATCTATATATCTCTGTCTATCTATATAGAAAGAGGAATCATAAAGATAAATTTACAGCTATACTCACGCACATATGTATATGTATGTATGTATGTATGTATGTATGTATGTATGTATGTATGTATGTATGTATGTATGTAGGCAGAATTCTAGGAGTAGGAAAACTCTGATATAACACCTGCAAACCTGATGGTATCCAATGATGTTGACTTGTTCTTCTTTTTGGTAAATATCATCTTGGTTATGAGAGTGGGACTGGCTTTGTGCAGTGCCTTTGCTCACTATAAAAGCTTCACGGCACAGGCATTGCTTTATATCTGGAGATCTCTCTGCACTTGTCGTCACATGGTACCATGGGCCCAGCACTATGTGTCAATAATTATCACAAGTGTAGTGTTTGTACCAGAGTTTTCAAGTCGCTGGCTGGACTAAAAAGTCACACTCGTTCAGCGCATCGGTAGGGGTTCTCCTACATGGATATAAAGTAGTGGCCATACTCGAAAACGAGTTGGCAGCCACCATGTATGTAGGTAGGCGGAAGAATTCATAAGAGTCGGCGGCCACCCAAAAATGTGTAAATATATATATATATATATATATGAAAGGAACGATCGACTTTCGTTAAATCGGACCGAGGGAACAATGTTTCCGTTGGTCTTTCCTATTGCTAATACTATCTATCGGTCGCAACTCCAGGTAGAAGGAGCAACGTGAAATAAAGTGTCTTGCTCAAGGACATAACGCATCGCCTGGTCCATGAATCGAACTCACAACCTTACGATTGCGAATCCAATTCTCTAACCGCTCAGCCACACGCCTTCACACACACACACACACACACACACACACACACACACACACACACACACACACACACACACACACACACATATATATATATATATATATATATATAATTGAAGGCGTGTGGCTGTGCGGTTAGAGAATTGGATTCGCAATCGTAAGGTTGTGAGTTCGATTCATGGACCAGGCGATGCGTTATGTCCTTGAGCAAGACACTTTATTTCACGTTGCTCCTTCTACAAGGAGTTGCGACCGATAGATAATTTTTTTACCCTGCTGTTACCCGTCTATTTCGTTCTTACTGCTTCTTCTTTCTCTGTATCTTTACCCTCTCTAGCAGTCACTCTCTCTGTTAGCCTCTTCCTCACCCTTCACTCACTCATTCTCCGTTACTACCTCTCCTCCTCCTCCTTTTTCCCGTTTGACCTGTGCGTAATTCTTTTCTTTCGCACGCTTGGCCAGGCCGGTCGGCATTTTTTCTCTCTCTCGTCTACGATTTCACAGAACTTATGTTTACCGAATTCACAGACTAGACCCCTTCTTCCTCCCGTTAGACCTGTGCGAAATTCCTTCCTTGCTCTCATTTCAACCAGGTTTGATGGTCTTTATTCTCTCTCGTTCACGATTTCACAGAATTTAAATTCATAGAAATTTGGGACTTGACTCCTTCTTCCTAACTTTTCGTTGCTTCACCATTTTTGTTTGTTTGCAGTCGTGTCCCCTTTATTTATGTGTCCCAACGACTTTTTTTAGCCGTTGCTCGCCCCAACCGGAGGTATATGGTCTTTAAAGCGATGAAATACCAATGATGGTTGGAAGATCACTGATGAAGGACTAACTTTATTTATATATATATATATATATATATATATATATATATATATATATATGAGAGTGGATGATGTAGAAACAGGTTTATCAAGGGCCGTAGCAAAGATAGAGGCAGAAGGAGGTAGGTCAAACTAGCCACAGCTATTGCTAGCAGCAGTCAGAACGACCAAATTTGTTCTCAACATTAGTGGAGGTAGTAGTAATAGGATATACGTTCCTTCACGCACAAGGCGCCAAGGTACGCATATATCCACTCTCATCCCAGGAACAGTTTTGATAGCGCTAGTCTGTGATTTAAATTCAGGAATTTTATATTCTTTGAATGAAAAGAACCTTCTGACGAGAATCTTTCTTTGCAACGAAGGCCGTATGGTCTCCGTTTTATTTTTGGGATTCGAAACCGATCGGTAAAGGTAACTATAGTAGGTAGTCAATTTTTTAAAATCTATTTTGAAACTTTTTCATTATTTGCTAAACCTTGTTTATATTTGTTCTGGCTCGTTAATTTATTAACCCGCCATTGAACCACACTGGCATCTGGTTGGACAATACATGCGTACCTTGGCGCCTTGTGCGTGAAGGAACGTATATCCTATTACTACTACCTCCACTAATGTTGAGAACAAATTTGGTCGTTCTGACTGCTGCTAGCAATAGCTGTGGCTAGTTTGACCTACCTCCTTCTGCCTCTATCTTTGCTACGGCCCTTGATAAACCTGTTTCTACATCATCCACTCTCATCCCAGGAACAGTTTTGATAGCGCTAGTCTGTGATTTAAATTCAGGAATTTTATATTCTTTGAATGAAAAGAAACTTCTGACGAGAATCTTTCTTTGCAACGAAGGCCGTATGGTCTCCGTTTTATTTTTGGGATTCGAAACCGATCGGTAAAGGTAACTATAGTAGGTAAAGTCAATTTTTTAAAATTTATTTTGAAACTTTTTCATTATTTGCTAAACCTTGTTTATATTTGTTCTGGCTCGTTAATTTATTAACCCGCCATTGAACCACACTGGCATTTGGTTGGACAATACATGCGTACCTTGGCGTCTTGTGCGTGAAGGAACGTATATCCTATATATATATATATATATATATATATATATATATATATATATATATACATATAAAAGGGTATGGATATTTCAACAGGCACTAGGTACCTATAGAAATATGCAAGGTGTTTATAATAGTTGTGATTCGATGGTACTAATTTGAGATACCAGAACAATATAAAAAGAGCTGAGCAAGCAATTATCAAACAATTCTCTAAATAAATTAAAAAAACGATTTAAATAATCACCTGTTCTATTGCTGTTAGCGACGGTCTCACCAATCCAAACATTAGAAATCCAGAGAATTTCCAATGGAAAGAATTAGATCGTCAGACAGCTTATTTCCATACTATAAGGTTGCTAATCTCACAGTAAGTCAACATTTCGCTTCCTGCCTAACGCATGCGGCCAGGCCGTTGAAATGACACACACGCAAAATCAGGTCGCAAGTAAGAGCTGTTTATTATAAACTTGTTGATACTGCCACTAAAACCAACAGCACTATACAACGTTTTGTTCTCTACATAAGGAGAACAATTATAAAAGGGTATGGATATTTCAACAGGCACTAGGTACCTATAGAAATATACAAGGTGTTTATAATAGTTGTGGTTCGATGGTACTCATTTGAGATACCAGAACAATATAAAAAGAGCGGACATTGCTGAGTTTTTGAGTATCAGGTATTTAGAGGTCATGGGTTTAGCATAGTTTGAGTGGAGAATTTGGGCTCTCTCGTCTATAGTGTTAATCCAGAGTTCCGAGTCTAATACAGGTAGTCTATTGTTAGGGTGTTTGGAAGGGTAGTCGATAGTTACAGTTATACTCTGGTGTATGGAAATAGCTATCTGCTGGATGCTTTCCATTGTGCTACGTTCTAAATCAAACTTGTTAGTGCTCTCTTGTGGGGATGTCCTTATTACTATATTGATGTCGTCTACGTAACGAGAGTACATGATGAGATCTATGGAGCTCTCATCAAGGAGATTTTTGAGTCTCCTTTCCCACCATACCATAAAAAGGTTGGCAACATCACCAGCTATGCTGACACCAATGGCTGCTCCCTCATTTTGAGTGTAGATCTTCTCGTTGAACTTGAATATGTGGCCCTTTAGGGTAGTTTTGATACTAACCCCTATTGCATGTGCGACCATTTTTCTTACCTGATCATTGTTTTGGGGGGTCCGTATAGGTTTAGTCCACCCAATCCACCTTCCCATGGGAGTCTTTTTTGCCATTGAGGTTATGGTGGGGGTCTACCTCTTATGGGTCTACTGGGGCATAAACGTCTAAGGTCATGGCTGTCTAAGGTCATGACAGTGTCGTAGGTAAGTCTAAGTAGGAGGCCCAGTTCGTCTGTGTCGACGTCGCAGAACGCCACCTCACTCTCAATGATCATCTCTCTCCACACATTTTTCCACAGCAAAATCAATGTTAATGGATGGGTACAGTGAAACCATATCCATACTGCCTATTATGCAGTTGGATAGGTTCCTGTTTTTGTTGCACTCACTGATTATGCTGAGGAGGTCCTCTGGACTGTCACATACATCAGACAACAACACAACGGTAACATAGACAACATAGAAGTTAGAATAATATCTAAACATAGAAATGACCCAGCAGATAGGCAAACCAGAGTGGCCAGCGAAATAGAACTTAGACGGCCAAGGCTAAACAGAAAAAAATTAATGGAATAACAACAACACCCAAACAAACAACACTGACCTCAGAGATGTATAAATAAATAAATAAATAAATAAATAAATAAATACATACACAAGCACAACAACAACAAACACATATAAACACACACTAGTAAACTAAGATAGAATACATTAACCAATACACAGTCAACCAAACAAGAACACACATCAAACAAAACACTATACACACACGCAAACGCATGCGCAGAGAAGACAAAAAAACAACAAATAAATAAATAAATAAACAGACTAAATAAAGATGGCGTAGGCATACAATGCAACGGGAGGAAGCATAATAGCACCACTGACGATGTTGCAGATGTGCAACGAAATAACTTTGATAGACTATATATAGTCATATATAGTCATTTTAGCCATTATCAGGCAAAAATTCCTTTAGTCAAAAATACGGTGAAAGCTATTATATATATATATACATATATAAATGTTCGGTGAATCCATACGTATATATATATATGTGTGCATATATGTATATATATATACATACTACTGTACGTCTGTATACATATATGTATGTACGTGTACATACTTATATTTAAGTAACAGCCTCACTAAGAGTGGGAAATGAAATTTCGTTTCATTTTTTCCGTTTATATATATATATACATATGTATATATATACATATGTATATATGTATATACATATGTATATATATATATATATATATATATATATATATATATATATATATATATATATATATATATATATATATATATATATATACAGTATTTTCCGTTGTGTTGTAATATAAATATTACACACAGTAGATTATCAGCTCGCGTAGAGTTTGCTCGACGGTTTCAGTTGTAGTTCCAAAAGTAATCCGGAGAAAAATAGAAAGATTTGAATGGATACAGTTTAGTTGAAAGGAATTTATTGACACGTGTTTCTATAACAGTTACATAACCTAAAACAGCTGCTATCTACAAACTTTTAGTTATGCAGACATTCAATATTTCAATGTTATTATTTACTGTCATTTCATCAGAATAATATTACTGAGGACCTATTTAGTTTTTATAGAGAATATTAGGAGGGAGGGGTGAAGTTGTTAGAAGAATAGTTGAAGGAGTGGTTTTTCGATAGCAGTGAGAATTCTTGGTGGCAGTGAGTAATTAGATTCCCATCTGTTGTTTTGACATTTTTTATAGAATATATTATTGGTTATTTTTCTAAATCTATAGAAGGATTAGAGATAGTAAAGATATGCGTGGTTGGTTTTGTGTTTGCACTTAATTAACATTCAGACTTAAATTTTTTTTTCTTTCAAGTGTAAGTATCCTTTCACCCACGCATTCACACACATATATTTGCACACCTCTACAAAATACATATACTCACAATTCACATATTCATACTTACATATATATACACACATGTATTCATGTACATACATACGCGCTCATGTGTATACATTTTCATACTCAACTTATCTTTATATACACACGTATAGACACACACATATATACATACATACTCTAGTCCATGTGTACACACATACACATACATACACATCTATATACACATATATACATACATATATATATATATATATATATATATATATATATATATATATATATATATATATATATATATATATATATATGTATATATATATATAAGCACTTTAATACATGAATACACTTACATCTAACTATACACATCAAACATATATATATATTTACTTATTTATATACATTTTCACATATATATACATACTTATGGACGTTTTTAGACACATTCATTATCTCATATTTGCACCTATTCTCATCAGCATATCTTTCCATTATTAGTGTGGTAATTTAAGGTTATTAATATATGTTGAGAAGAGATTGTTTTTATATTTTTCTAACTAGATTAAGGTTTATATAGTTGGGGGATGTCCCTCTTTTATGTAATATTCGGCTTGTAGTGGGAAAAAAGGGTTTTAGTTCTGTGACGGCAGAATAATGTTCGTTCAATTCTGTTATTCAGCAGTATGTATATATGTGTATATAGATGTGTATGTATGTGTATGTGTGTACACATGGACTAGAGTATGTATGTATATATGTGTGTGTCTATACGTGTGTATATAAAGATAAGTTGAGTATGAAAATGTATACACATGAGCGCGTATGTATGTACATGAATACATGTGTGTATATATATGTGTATGCATGTGTATATATATGTAAGTATGAATATGTGAATTGTGAGTATATGTATTTTGTAGAGGTGTGCAAATATATGTGTGTAAATGCGTGGGTGAAAGGATACTTACACTTGAAAGAAAAAATTTAAGTCTGAATGTTAATTAAGTGCAAACACAAAACCAACCACGCATATCTTTACTATCTCTAATCCTTCTATAGATTTAGAAAAATAACCAATAATATATTCTATAAAAAATGTCAAAACAACAGATGGGAATCTAATTACTCACTGCCACCAAGAATTCTCACTGCTATCGAAAAACCACTCCTTCAACTATTCTTCTAACAACTTCACCCCTCCCTCCTAATATTCTCTATAAAAACTAAATAGGTCCTCAGTAATATTATTCTGATGAAATGACAGTAAATAATAACATTGAAATATTGAATGTCTGCATAACTAAAAGTTTGTAGATAGCAGCTGTTTTAGGTTATGTAACTGTTATAGAAACACGTGTCAATAAATTCCTTTCAACTAAACTGTATCCATTCAAATCTTTCTATATATATATATATATATATATATATATATATATATATATATATATATATATATATATATATATATATATATATATGTATGTATATATATATATATATATATATATATATATATATGTATATATATATATATATATGAGAAAACCCACACACCCTCCATCTCAACTCTACTTTTGAAAAGAACTGCGAAACCGGTAAAGGAATCAAATAAATATATATATATATATTTTAAAAATAAGATTCCAGTTGCATTTTCGATTTCACCTTTTTTTCTTTATACTTTCACTCGTGTAGGACACCTCGGTTATTTTTCATTTTGTAAA
>OZ024741.1:52787865-52792865 GCA_964016885.1 Eledone cirrhosa
CCAGAGTTTTCAAGTCGCTGGCTGGACTAAAAAGTCACACTCGTTCAGCGCATCGGTAGGGGTTCTCCTACATGGATATAAAGTAGTGGCCGTACTCGAAAACGAGTTGGCAGCCACCATGTATCTATACATGTATGTATGTATGTATGTATGTATGTATGTATGTACATAACAAAATATAATATATATGTATATATATATATATATATATAATACAATATGTTGAAAAGGTAACACACTAGAGAGAGATAGTGTGCCATCAATAAAACAGGAAAACCACCAGTGTATGGAATCTATAATCAATGGAAGGCAGGGTAGACACACAATAATTAAAAATATGAATTAAAATGTATATACGCACCTCTATAACTATATAACAGACGCGTACAAATCCAAAGAGATCTGTTTCGCCAGGAAGTTGTCGACTGAAATGGTTCATCAGCGCGTGCAAGACTATACATTCCAGACAACTTAGAGGTGCATATATACATTTTAATTTATATTTTTAATTCTTGTGTGACTCCACTGCCTTCCATAGATTATAGATTCCATACACTGGTGGTTTACCTGTTTTATTGATGGCACACTATCTCTCTCTAGTGTGTTACCTTTTCAACATATTGTATTTTAAAGAGCTCAGGATTCCTTTTCCTTTGAGCACATTATTGACAGGGAATAACGACAGTCTATGGCTCCGTTAATTTATCGTGATATATATATATATATATATATATATATATATATATATATATATATATATATATATCCTGCTGTTTTGTAGTTGAGTCCACAAAGGCAAAAACAAAATGACTACACAGTGAGAAAATAAACAAGCTGTGGCGGTGAGCTTTATGATGGTTTCCGACAGACATCATTTCTAGCTGCTGTATGCAATAAGTACATCTTTCACAGTGGTTACTGATGTCATGATGCATGGATCTCATATCAAATATAAAAAATATTAATTTATTGCTTCAGAAAAGCATAAATATTTATAGAATGAGTAATGGAGCAATGGAATTTAGCATTTTATTCTACGGCTTAATAGAAGTCAATAATTTGATATATAACTGAGTGATATATATCATTTTGTTCTAGATGAATGGATGTCTAAAATACCTCGCAAGCCTCGCGTGGAACCCTGAAGAAAGCGATACGGACTTCTTCATAAAATGGAAGATACAGAAAAAATCCATACCCTACATTAAGGGATTGAAAACTTGTTATTTATGTACCACAGAAAAGTGGAACATACATACACAACAGTTTTCGAAAGGAACTCCTTGAATACTCGCTCGGATATCTTCAATTGTTGCCCAAAAGAAACTTTTTTTCTGATGGAATGGTTTACACCGAACTAAACATTGATTTAACTTTGTTACGTGCCTACTCTCTACACATAAGTTAGCTCATCTTTATCTGTTTGGAGTTTTCTCCCTAACGTCTTACGGGGTTCACCCCCAGATTAGCCCCCTTTTATTTTCATATCCATATATTTTGACGTTCTCTACCTTACCTCTTACAGAGTTTACTAATATCCCCATAACCACTTGACATTAATTCCCCCACCTAGCTTTAGAACTCTCCTATATTAAAAATAATCTTCCCCGAAGTAATTCTATTATGAAATGGCAAACTGAATGAGTTGGTTTAAGGCCAACGAAACACGAAGAATATTTGTCTAAAAAAATCGTTGTGTAATTGATTTTATGTATGTGTGTATGTATGTATATACATACATACACACACACACACACACACACATATATATATATATATATATATATATATATATATATATATATATAAATATATGATTGTGTGTGCGCGTGCGTATGCATGTACGCATGTATATATTCGTTTAATCGAACAGTATCATTGGTACACCCGCCAATACATCATTTTCAACCCACACAATCACACATATACACATACGTGTATAACAAGTAAACAAGTGGAAAACAACTGTTGAAGTCGCCTAATAACTTGATAAATATCTGTGGAATAAATCTAACACACTATTATATGAATATATATATATATATATATATACATTTACCAATGTATATAGATATAGATATATACATACCCATATATATATATATATATATATATATATATATATATATATATATATATATATATATATATATACACACACATTTACCATTGTATATATATACACATGTACGATTGTAACACTTATATACGCATACACTTAAACCACTGTTAAACCTACGTTTTTAAATTTTATATTAATATATATATATATATATATATATATATATATATATATATATATATATAAATATATATATATGTGTGTGTGTATATACATAGATACACACACACACATAACAGCGTAACATGCATATACATACTTACACACACACACACACACACACACACACACACACACACACACATATATATATATATATATATATATATATATATATATATATATATATATATATATTTATACATATATATATATACACATGAATATATATACGTGCATGCACTCACAAACACGCACACACACACACACACACACACACACACACACACACACACACACACACACACACACACACACACACACAGACACACACATATATATATATATATATATATATATGTATGTATATATCTACACATATTTATGCATGATCATTTTAAAATAATAATTAAAGATCTAAACAATAATTTCTAATTAGTTTTAATGTTCTAAGAAGTGAAAACTAGATTCCATTAATTAAGCGCCAGGCGAAAACAGGAAAAGAAGCGTAAAGCAACTACTCAATTGCTCTCCATTGTTCACGCATGCGTTATTGCAATGTCACCGTGACCGCACTTCCTGTCTCCAGGGACGGAAACGCAAAAATTTCTGGTTGTATATGAAATATGGAAATTAACTGACATTCCATCCCACCACATCCCCACAACCCACTCGTTTTCTATCACTGAATATCACGTGGTTCCAGTCTGCCAGACAAGACACGTTACCATCTTTTCTTTCATTGGCAATCGTGGTGTAATATATATATACATATATACATACGCACATACACGTATATATATATATATATATATATATATATATATATATATATATACGTGTATCTATCTATATATATATATATATATATATATATATATATATATATATATACATATATATGTATATATATATATATATATATGTATGTATATTTATATACATATATATATACATGTATATATTTATACACACAGACACAGACACACACACACATATATATACATACACACACACATACACACACACACACACATATTTATATATAGCGAGAGAAAGAGATGGGAGAAGTGGAGAGATCTGTTTCTTTATTAGCCATAGGGGCACAAAAGAAGGGGACAAATACAAAGGGGGAAGTGGAGAGATAGATAGACTGAAGTGTATGGGTGCACAAGGAAGGGAAGAACAGTAGGGTACAACTGAAAGATGGGCAACAGTATAGAAATACGGCAGGGAGTAATATACAGACAGATGGTAAAGTGAACGAGTGAGAGATAGGTAGAAAGAGATATATATAGAAAGAGAGAGAGAGAGAGATAGAGAGAGGGGGCTTTGTGGTGTTGGCAGCAGTTTGGCATAGAACTTGTATTGAGTTCCGTTCTACAAAATTCTGATTTCAAATTCTCCCTGTGGCCATTCATGTCTTTAGGGTTGAAAAAGGAAATATAGCAAAAAATCATACAGACCTTGTTTAAATGTCATCTAGCTCTCTCTCTCTCTCTCTCTCTCTCTCTCTCTCTCTCTCTCTCTCTCTCTTTCTCTCTTTATATATATGTATATATATATATATATATATACACACACATATATATATATATATATATATATATATATATATATATATATATATATATATATATATATATATATAGAGAGAGAGAGAGAGAGAGAGAGAGAGAGAGAAGGAAAGAGGTGGTGAGGGGGAGTGAGCGACGGAAAGGATAGATAAAAAGACTTGAGACAGAACAGAAATGAGAATCTGTGGGAGGAACATATTACCGTGGGTAATAAAATTAATTTGGTTTATTTTTATAACCTTAAGTCTATTATAGTATAATCCTATAATATTATGCTATATTTGACTCATCATCAATAAAAGAGGAGAGACGTGTGATGGAGTGGCGGTATTACAAGATCGTGACAGATAAAATGGTATGCGGTATTTAGTTACGACTTTCTAAGTTTTGAGTTCATATTCTGCAGTGGTCAACTTTTCATTTAATCTTTCTGGGGTCTTTAAATTAAAATATTATTTAAGTACCTGGGTCGATATTATCACCCCCCCCCGACCTTCCACCATATTGTTGGCTTTGTACCAATGTTAGAAAGAATTGTTGTTTGGCCTCCATCGTTTCCGATGATGAATGCTCCATTGATTCAATAAAGGGAACTGCCTGCTCGTGAAATTAACGTTGTTGAGCTATCCACAGAAGTCACCCGTAACAGAGTTCTCAAGGAGATACAACGTGACACAATATGTGACAATACTGGCTCTTTAAATTACAGATACAACTAATTTTTACTAACTGGGTCAACATGAAATCATTTTTTTGCCTAAGGACACAAGCTGCCCAGCCCGGGAATTGACTTAATAAATCCATTAGAAATTACAAAAACAACACCGACTAGATGATTCGTGATCTTTGTGATTTTTGTGATAACTAACAAATAAGTCGTCCTCTAGGTTGTCACTCCAGTTCCATAGCTCTGGTGTATGAAAGTCGCGATAACCATGCCTGCTGGCAGACACACATACACTCTCATATATCTTCGTTATATATAATTCTACATCATCGTAACGATTATACTATCCCAACTTGAACAGGCACATACACTCGGATGCGCACATAGACGTACATATACATGTATACACTCACTAAGCTACTTATCTACACACACAACTACTCCCTAAATATATACAAATTTATATGGAAGCGCG
>OZ024741.1:52797865-52810365 GCA_964016885.1 Eledone cirrhosa
GCAATTTAAGATAGTAAAGAGTCCATCGTCACGATAAATTCCACCGCGAAGTTGAGGAATTATCCGATTAAAAGATGTCAAAATAAAGATACCAATTAAATCTGTCAATTGGGATGAATCGGATGCTCCCATTGTGATGTCAAAGTTGTTAGAGGTATCAGCTCTGGTCCAATATTCATTGTTGAACTCTAGGATGGTTTTACGTGCGGTGAGAATGATGTGAAGTTCATCTGTGGTGATGTCCGAATATTTGTAAGCGAAAGATAGAGCATTGTTGAGAAGTGAGGGCGAAATAGAAGAATAGTAGCTGGCAATATCAAATTGAATAATTTTTTGTTTGTTTTTCTTACTCAATTTGTTGAACCAGCCAATCACTTCAGAAGTACCAAACCATAAATTTAGGTTCAAAGAAGAGCAATTAGAACGAACCTGTGGGATAATTCTATCCAAGATGGCTTTGCTAACAACCCCAGATCTGATTTAGAGGGGGCGATTAGTCTAACAGGTAGTTCAGTACGAAAGTTGTTTTTGTGATCCTTGAGATTTATCCTCGGAGTTCTTGGGGGGAATGGTTCGGTCTTTTTCCGATGCCAAGTTTTGACATAATCTCAGAAGCTTCAAAGTTTATGGATTCTAAATTATCATGGTTGGTTTTGCGATATTTTTTCCTAAGTTCCTTTAGGATAAGGTTGTTATAGTTATCCTTAGAAATACCATATAAATTATTTGTTTTGTCAGAGTGGATTAAAACACTTTTTGAGGAATTTAGGTTTGAAATCGTGTTCTTGAGATTTACAAGGTGCTCTTGTCCTCTGTAAGGGTTTCTCTTGAATTTAAGATTTTTTATAGTGTTAGTTAACTCCTCCTCGAATTGCACTAGATTTTTGTTGGAAGGAGAATTTCTTCTAGAATTAAATAAATGATCAAGAAAGTTATGTTCCTTGGTATAGAAGTTCCCTTTTAGGCGCTTTATTGTACTACAATAAAACTCACCTCCTACATATATATATATATATATATATATATATATATATATATATTTAGGCGCTTTATTGTACTACAATAAAACTCACCTCCTACATATATATATATATATATATATATATATATATATATATATATATATATATAAGGGTTATCATATACATAAAATTAAAATTAAATTAAAGATATATATATGTTGCAACTGTTCACTTTTAAACTCTATGAAGAATTAATAAATTAAAATCAGAAAATCAAAAAATCAAAAAACCAAAAAATCATTCGTTGTACTGCCTCTCTGTTTTGTTCCTGTTCAAATTTTCCATTATATATATATATATATATGTATACAATATTCTTTAATTTTTTCAAATAACCAAAGTCTCACTCACGTATCAAATATAAAAAAAACGCACACAATGGGGGTGGGGGTTTTGGTGGAATATGACCACTGACCAGCAAGCCCACAACGGACGAAATTGGTCTGATAATGAAATTAACCTCTTAATAAACACATGGTTTTCTCTGTCCTAAACAATAAACATTAACGCATCGTGTCTGAATGAAATTGCTGAAAATACAGCTCAAACATTTACCACGAGGTCTGCTAAGCAGATACACAACAAACTAAAACATGTAGAAGTCTCAAACGAATTCAAAACCATTTTGAAAAACCTCGACATATTTACTCCAATGGACAAACACAACAACAGCAACAACAACAACAACAACAACCAGAAAACCAGGAGCCACCACCACCGCCACCACTACTGAATTCAAGCATAATAGCTGAGTTACTGAATGACAATGACGTATTATCTTCGTTTTTTCCGTCCATTGCGAGAGAACGTCTCTATGAACCACCTAATAGAATATTAGTCTACGACTTCTTTTATACCATAAACGTGGTTTTGTCTTTGCGTGTAATCGTTTTTCACCGCTCCAAATAATGACGTATTATATTCGTTTTTTCCCCGTTCTTTGCCACGGAACGTTTACAAGAACCAAAGTATCGTCTTCCTGTCTTCCTCCGGCTGCAACGTATTTTGAAATATTTACTTCTGCGTTCACAGATTGACTTTGTTAGTTTCAGAAGATCCCGTTAAGGGTGAAAGCAGCGATTCTTTGCTTAAACTGTAATCTGTTATTTTAATAAATACATATATATATATATATATATATATATATATATATATTGTTATACTTGGGGAGGGTCATATTTGTGTAATAATATTGCCAGAATTAATAACAGAACACACTCACTGTTTGGTTGGTTTTCGCTTCTGTGTCTTTTATATCGGTTAATTTAATTTATTCGCTCCTCAATGTTACCATTGACTGAACAACGGTAAAAAATACAGATACAATATAGACACAAACACATATATATATATAGTCTAACAAAGTTCTTTCGTTAGGAGAAATTCTATGATTGGAATGTGGTTTTAGGAAGTGTGTGTGTATATATATATATATATGTAGTAATAATAATAAATTTGAAGACTAAAATCCAAAGAGGGCTCGATAAGGATAAATATATATCAAATATATAAGAACCGTAGAGCAAATATTTATTAAAATAACAGATTAAAGTTTAAGCAAAGAATCGCTTCTTTCACCCTTAATGGGATCTTCTGAAACTAGCGAAGTCAATCTGTGAACGCAGAAGTCAATATTCAAAAAACGTTGCAACCGGAGGAAGACAGGAAGACGATACTTTGGTTGGTGGAAATGTGTATACGTGAGTTTTGTGTCTGTGTGAGTATGTGGGTTCGTACGTATGTAGGGTGTGTGTATATGTGTACTTTGTGTTTTGGTTAACGTTGTATCCGAATATATGTGTATTTACATGTAGGTATGTGTGTGCGCTTGTTATATACGTATTTATTTATTTATATACGTTTATTTAATTATATGTATACACGCACACACACATACACACACACACACACACACATATATATATGTATATATATATATTATATATATTTTTATGTGTATTTGGTGTATACATTCGTATGCGTGCGGGTACAGGCGTTGCGTCGGTTCTGTATGTGCGTGCGGGTTTTATTTGTTTTTTTGTGTGTGTACGTGCGTATATTTGTATACTTATGGCGAGTGTTTTCGCGTATGCTTGTGTATGTACGTATATGGATGCGTGTATGTATTTATTTAATTTCAATTACCTCTGTATTTTATTTACTTTACTCTTAACTCTGAATCATTCGGTTTCCTAGTTAGAATTTTAGTCTACGACTTCCGTTATACCATTTACGTGGTTTTGTCTTTGCGTGCAATTGTTCTTCCCGCTCCACATATGACGTATTATCTTCGTTTTTTCCGTCCATTGCCAGAGAACGTCTCTATGAGCCACCTAAGAGAATATTAGTCTACGACTTCTTTTATACCATAAACGTGGTTTTGTCTTTGCGTGTAATTGTTTTTCACCGCTCCAAATAATGACGTATTATATTCGTTTATTCCCGTTCTTTGCCAGGGAACGTTTCCACGAACCAAAGTATCGTCTTCCTGTCTTCCTCCGGTTGCAAGGTTTTTTGAAACATTTACTTCTGCGTTCATAGATTGACTTTGTTAGTTTCAGAAGATCCCGTTAAGGGTGAAAGCAGCGATTCTTTGCTTAAACTTTAATCTGTTATTTTAATAAATAATATATATATATATATATATATATATATATATATATATATATATATATATATACAATATGTTGAAAAGGTAACACACCAGAGAGAGATATACACTGGTGGTTTTTTCCCCTGTTTTATTGATAGCGCACTGTATATCTCTCTCTGGTGTGTTACCTTTTGAACATATTGTATTTTAAAGAGCTCAGGATTTCTTCTCCTTTGAGCACATTATTTACAGGGAATAGCGAGGGCCTATGCCTCCGTTAATTTATCGTGATATATATATATATATCTATATAGGAACGAGTAGGACCCCCACGGCTGAACTCAAGCCGTTTCGACGGCTAATTCTGGCCCATTCTGTATATATATATATATTATTGTTCCATTTTTATAAATATATCGAGATTGATACTTTCCTTTAATTATTACACTCCCTTACCTCTTTTACTTCCGCATATAAGTGTACGTGTGTGTAGGTGTGTTTATGCGCGTGCCTTCATATTCTTATGATGTATCTATTCTGTCTGTATATTACAGATACACAGATACATTTGCCCTAAATTATATATTTACGCACACTTTTTCACTATACGTATACATATGTGCATAAACATATATGCACATCTGTGAGCGTATATACATACATATGCACACACCTAACTATATTTCTTGAAAGATTTTTATATATTTCATATTCTAATTCATTTGTCTATTTTATTTTTGCTTTTCTTGATGAGACTTTCCAAGTATTTACCCATGTTTTATATTGCCTCGTCTGACGAACGAATGAAGACGTTTCTTTCGTATTCGCCTCACTCGGGAAACCTCTGGTAATGAGGTAATTATATTGTATTGATTTTTATACATTAAATTTTGCTCTGGTACTTACATAGAGCACTCTTCACTTCTATGACCTTTTCTGTTTTCAACGGAAATTTCAATACTTATATATATATATATATATATATATATATATATATATATATATATATATATATACAGAGAGTGCGGGTGTATATATTACAATACACACATGTGTGTGTATGTATGTTTTTTTCAGTCTGTCTGTCACAGTCCTTTTAACAATACACATACGTGTGTGTGTGTGTGTGGGGGGGGGTTGTTGTCGTGTCGGTGTTTGCGTGTGTTTTCTTCAGCCCGTCTGTCACAGATCCCTTTGTGGTGGGAAATAGAAAAAAAAATTCTTCAAATTTCAGAAAATTTTCAAAAATTAAAAACTAAAACCCAAGAATTTAAAGATTAAACATTTTTTTTTTTAAATTCTTGACAATACACACACAGGATGTTTGTCAAAAAACATCTTTGTTCTGTGAAGAAACACAACTACTGCTATCTTCTCTTGGCACAACATTTTGAGCAATAAGTATGGAAGAAAACTTACTCCAAACATTTGATTTTAATTTTAAATCCGTAGTTTTTAACTCCTATTTATTCTTTTTAATTTTTATTTCAATACTCAACATTTGATAAGATGGATAATACATCGAAACCGGTAATTCTTCATATACGTTATCTACATTATAAAACTTTTTTTAAAAAAGAATTGACCCTCTCATTTGTTCAATAATGTTATCTTTTCAATAATGTCAGTTTGACGAATAAAAAAAAACCCCCAGAAAAACACACCCTTAAATATTTTTTCGGGCTATTTCCAAGATCACCTTTTCTCTATATATACATACATATATATATACATACATGTGTGTATATATATATATATATATACACACACATACACACACATATACATACATATACACACACATATATATATATATATATATATATATAGGAACCAGTAAGACCCCGACAGCTGAGCTCAAGCCGTTTCGACGGCTAATTCAGTCCAGAATTAGCCGTCGAAACGGCTTGAGCTCAGCTGTCGGGGTCTTACTGGTTCCTATTACCCACTCTACTACCTCAAGTATTGAGTACTTTGGTGCGTTATGGTCCACCTGGTTCCTTACCACATTTCCTTCGTTATATATATATATATATATATATATATATATATATATATATATATATATATATATATATAAACATGAGAAGAAAGAAGAATACTGCGTGGTTGCACATGGGTTACATATGATAAAATTAGTCCCTCGTCAGTGATTTGCCAACCATCATTGATATTTCATCGCATTAAAAATCATATACCTCAGGTTGGTGCGAGCAATAACTAAAAAAAGCTATTGGGACAAGTAAATCGCGTAAAGTGAGTGAGACAAGTAAACAACATAGGAGGATAAAAGCAAACCGAAGATAGGAAAATAAACAAGCAACATGGTTATCCGGTCAGCATAAACTGGGTGGATTTCATGAGCGATCGGGATACAGACCGTCCGACGTGAGTGAGATGTGAGCAATAAGAGACCCCACTACTAGCCAAACGGGAGGAAGTGAGAAGGGGCGAAAGTGAGAGTGAGTGAGTGGAAGTGAGAGGAAGAGGTCAGTCGAGAGAAAGTGTAACTGACAGAGGGGGCGAAAGAAGGTCAGAGAAACAGAGAGAACGGGGAAACAGTAGAGAGAAACAGACAAACGCAGCCGAGGTAAATATATATGAAAAACATGAGAAGAAAGAAGTATACTGCGTGGTTGCACATGGGTTACATATGATAAAATTAGTCCCTCATCAGTGATTTGCCAACCATCATTGATATTTCATCGCATTAAAAATCATATACCTCAGGTTGGTGCGAGCAATAACTAAAATATATATATATATATATATATATATATATATATATATATATATATATATATATATATATATATATATATATATATATATATATATATATATATATACATATACAAATATAAGGGTGAAAGCAGCGATTCTATGCTTGAACTTTAATCTGATATTTTAATAAATATATCTATATATATATATATATATATATATATATATATATATATATATATATATACATATACAAATATAAGGGTGAAAGCAGCGATTCTATGCTTGAACTTTAATCTGATATTTTAATAAATATATCTATATATATATATATATATATATATATATATATATATATATATATATATATATATATATATATATATGTATATATATATACATATATATATACATATACAAACATATACATATATATATATACAAACACACATACATACATATACATACACATACATACACACACGTACACAAACATGTAACATACACACACACACACACATATATATATATACACACAGAGGGGCACAATTCAAGTACGTTATACAAGTGGAAAAAGCAGATAGGTAAGAGCAGGTGTGTGTATTTATATGTGTATATATGTGTATATATATTTGTATACGTATATATATATATATATGTATGCGTATATATATATGTATATGTGTTTAGATGTATATATATGTGTATATGTATATATATACTTCGTGCGACGCACGAAGCTACAGGCACATTTCGGCCGAACGCCACCGGCTCCGGACGCCCCAGACCCGTTTCTCGCCCTGGGCCTACGACCATCTTCTTGGACGCCGGCCCCAGGGCAATTTAGCACCCTGGACGCGTTCGTCGATGCCAGCCGTAGCGCCTTAAATCGTTTCGACTTCCGCCACCGTTCCAAACGTAATAATATCTCACGGGGCGAACTCCTCGCTCTCCGCTCCCTCCGTAGCCGAGATGACATCGTCATCAAACCGGCGGACAAGGGAGGCGCCGTGGTGGTGTGGCGCTCGGACCTCTACACGGCCGAAGCCCTCAGGCAGCTCCGTAACCCCCTCTTCTACCGCCCTCTACCCTCCGATCCCACACCCCTCTACCAACAACAAGTTTCCTCCACCATCCAACACCTTGTCTCCTCCTCCCTCCTCCCCCCACCTCATCGTCCGCACCCCCGCACCCCCACCATCTACTTCCTCCCCAAACTCCACGAACCCGACAACACCGGCCGCCCCATCGTCTCCGCTTGCAACTGCCCCACTGAACTCATCTCCGCCTTTCTCGACTCCATCCTCGCCCCCCTTGTCACCACCCTCCCCGCCCACATCTCCGACACCAACAACGCCCTGCGCCTTTTCGACTCCTTCACCTACCCACCCGGCCCACAACCCTTCCTCTTCACCCTACACATCAAGTCCCTCTATACCGTCATCCCCCACGCCGACGGCCTACGCGCCCTCAAACACTACCTCGACCTTCGCCCCTCCCCCATTCCCTCCACCCCCACCCACCTTCGCCTAGCCGAGTTGGTCCTCACCCTCAATTGTTTCTCCTTCTCGGGTGAGTTTTACCAACAGGTCACGGGGGTAGCCATGGGTACAAGAATGGGCCCGAACTATGTCAACCTTTTTGTTGGCCGTGTTGAGGCCCAAATCTTTGCCCAGTACACCGGCCCCACGCCCGAACTGTACGGTCGTTACATCGACGACTGTATCGGAGCCACGACCCTCACCCGAGAACAGCTCGACTCCTTTCTCTCCTTCTTCTGCTCCTTCCACCCCTCCCTCCACTTCACCACCTCTATCTCCACCACCCACGTCCACTTCTTAGACATCTCCGTCGCCTTCGACCCCTCCCACCACTCCCTCGTCACCTCCGCCTTCTTCAAACCCACCGACTCCCACTCTTACCTCGACTTCACCTCTTCCCACCCCACACACACTAAACACTCTATTCCCTATTCCCAACTCCTCAGGATACGCCGCCTCTGTAGCCGAGATGCTGACTTCGAGTCCCAGGCCCTTTCCCTAGTCAGCCATTTCCTCCGCAGAGGTTACCCCCCCTCTCGTCCACACCGCTCTCACCCGCGCCCGTGCTGTCCACCGCTCCACCACCCTCTCCCCACGCCACCGCACACCCATCCACCGTCTCCCCTTCCCCATAACCTACCACCCCTCCACCTTACCACTCCACCGCACCATCCGCCGCCTCTTCCGACGCCTCCAGTCCGACCCCTCCACCTCCCACATCTTCCCAACCCCACCACTCCCCTCCTTCAAACGCGCACGAAATCTCTGCACCCTCCTCGTCCACAGCTCCCTACCCCCCAACCCACGCTCTCCCCCCCGGTTACTTTCCCTGTTCTAGGCCTCGCTGCAACACCTGTCCCCACATCACCAACACCACCACCTTCCAGGGTCCCAACGGCCACTCTCTCTCTGTCCGGCATGCCTTCCGCTGCACCTCCTCCAACCTAGTCTACGGACTTCGCTGCACGGAGTGCAGCGCGACTTACGTCGGACAGACGGGACGTCGCCTGGCGGACCGATTCACTGAGCACCTCCGGGATATTCATCTCAGTGGTAGTTCCCCCATCGCCCGCCACTTTGGTGCCCCTGGACATTCCGCACGCCATCTCACAGTCTGTGGCCTACTCCAATGCCACGGAACACCCGGCAATCTCCTCAGAGTTGAACAAAGAACCATCTTCATCTTACAGACCCACACTCCCCCCGGCCTGAACTCCCCACCATTATTCCTTTAGCCTTCGACCCCCCCCCCACATATCCCCCACTAACACCACTAATACCCCCCTCATTTTCACCGCCCACCCCACAACTAACAATACTAACACCTCCACTCCACCCCTCATCCGACCACCCTTCCCCAACTAACATACTAACATCCCTCCCTTCTTCTCCTCCTCCTCCTTATCACACGCACACACCCACTGGCACATATATACACGCGCTCACACTAAACACACACCCTACTACCACCACTAACCCTCACTCCCACACATCCATCCCACCATCCCGCAACTAACATCACTAACACCCCCTGACCTCAAGCACACGAACACACGCACCCACTTACACCACCCACCCTACACGCAACTAACATCACTAACACCCCACAACCCCATGCACACGTACACACACACCCTCTTACACCACCAACTCTACACACCCTATCACCACTAACCCCCACTCACACCCGCATTCAACCCTTTCTCCACCTCCCGTATACTAACACCCACTAACACCCCTTCATCAAACTACACACACACCAGTACATCACACTCCCTCCATCGACCGCCACACCCTTCTCTCCCCGCTCCACCCACACCCTTTCTCAAACACTCACTCATCCCACTAACACCTCTACTAATACCCCCCCCCTCCTCACTCCAACTTTCACACCTACCCATCCTCGCCCCTTTACCATTCCACCCTACTGCTGCTATGCCCTCTGACCACCTCCCAGCACACACAGACACACAGCACTCCTACTGCCTTGACCACTTCCTGTTGCGCGCGCACCCCACATCTCCCCTCTTTCGACCATCTCTTCACGGATTACTCGTATGTGGACCTTGACCGCGGAATCAACTACCATCCTAGGATTTTACCAACCTTTCCACAACATCTTCTTACGGAATCACCTTTTTGACTCACCCACACACACTCCCAAAACAATTTTTTTTCCCACACGCCACCTATACCACAACACGCTTAAACCCCACATACACGTGCGTTCCACCACATATTTACACATTCAGCCTCCGGATTCCTCTCCCCCCACCTCACTATCCACACACGCACACACAATCCGACCTACACCCCACCCCACACACACCTCTTCCTGAACATGCAACCCCGTTCTTCCCCAAACCCTTGCTTTCACATACACACACACACGTACACCTACACACACACACCACCTTCAGCCCTCCCCGCTCGGACAACCCGTCTCCCTCTCCCCACTCCACCCGCCACCACCCCTACACGCCCCACACCCGTCCACCACCTGTTTCACCCCATTTTGATCATGCTTTTATTTTTAATTTCATTCGCACCGTTTCCTCCCACCCCCTTTTCGCTATATGTCTCTCCACCACTCCCCTACACACCCTTTGAACTCTCTTCCCACACACTTTACACCTGAAGAAGGGCTTATGCCCGAAACGTCGTTCCCCACCACCACCCCACTCTCAAGAGCGTGAAATTAATAAACATTCGTTGTACTGCCTCTCTGTTTTGTTCCTGTTCAAAGTCTCCATTATATATATATATATATATATATATATATATATAGAAAAGATGAATATAAAATGAAAGTGCTTTTTTTTAAAAAAGGAATTTATTAGGTATTGACATATGTTTCTGTAACAGACGGAATACCTATGTATCGCTGCTTGCGTAATCATATAATGTTAGCATGTATTCGATAGCAAATGTATAATCAGTTGTCACTTCTTCAGAGATATTGGATAAATTGGAAAAAAATCATAAAAATTGAAGTATTTATATTAGTTGTAATAAAGGAAGAAGATAAGGGATAGTATATGACAGATGGCAATTCAATTTACTGGTAAACAAGTATATAAAGGGTTTCTAATGAGAATACAATGAGTATATGTTTATTTTATCTAAATCAGAATTTTTGGGAGTGCCTATTTTAATCTATACTTGACCAATTGAACAATGGACAGGGCTGGTCGTTTGGTGTAGTAGTATTAATTATAAAGTGTCAATTAAGGAAGAGGGAGATTTTTCACTGCTACTGAATAACAACAATGCTGGTAGCCTGCTGGTATATGCATTGGGAATTGAATTAAGAAATCTCATTTTATCTATAGCAGTTTATATTAAATGGTAAAGAATAGAAGAGTTGATAGAATTAAGACTAATAGAGAATGTTAATATGTATTTTGACAATCAAACGGAGATGGAGACAGGCGTTCAATCCTGGTAGTGTTTGTAATATGAAAATGTAGATTTTAAGCGATGGTTACAGTATAACGATCGCTCTATTCTGTTATTTAATAAAATATTTTTCGATTTCATAATACAAAATAATTATATATTACACAATTTACAAAATTCCTGTCCGTGGGAATATGGAGGGGCAGCTGCTATTATATACCATTTTTAGGTTACGCAGCTGCCAAGCCTTGTCTGCGAGTGTTGTTACATAACGCTGGTTTTCATGTTTTATCGAGTAACGATGTCTATAAAGGCGAGATTTGAAGGATGTGGCTGTAGACCCCAGATAGTACCACTTCTGGCTATCCGATTCGATAGCACATTTGTATATGATGTTGCGTTCAAGACACTGATTGTTCAACGGACACATTCCTGGTTGGACACAGTTACAGTTATAATTTTGCGTTGTTGTATTGGCATGGATGTGTTGATGAGGTTGCTTAGGTAAGGCGGGATGTTGTTTGTTGTTTCGTGATGTTATAGCTGATGTTTTACGTGTATTGTTATGTGTTGGAAGGCGTTTATACAACCGTTTTGCGTTAAGCTTTTTTATGTTGTTCAATATTAGGGGCGGTTGAATATGAAAGTCGAATATTCAAGCACTTTTATTTTATATTCATCTTTTCTACAGTTTCTCCGGAATATAATTTATACTCGTTGAGCAAACCTACACGTACGCTGTTCATCTCTAACGTAAAGATATATTATCACTACATTATTGATATATGTATATGTGTTTAGATGTATATATACGTGTATGTGTATATATATACATACATATATATATATATATATATATATATATATATATATATATATATATATATATATATATATATATATATAATATATTTAGAAACCCACAGATACATGCGGACACACACATATACATGAATGCATCCGCACCCAACCGTGAGTTAAGGGTGCCAACGTCACCGATGTTGCTCAATGAATGACTGGGACAGACCAATCCGGTTGAACTAGACTGAACTAGTATCAGAGTTAAAAATACATTATGAAGAGAGAAGAAACATTTAGATATAATTAGTAATAAAATGTATCATACCTAAACTGCTCCTAGATTCCTCGACTACGTAGTTTCGTGGCATAAACAAAAACAATACATCATAAAGATATAGAGTCCTTGCGAGGTCTGCCGAC
>OZ024741.1:52812865-52815365 GCA_964016885.1 Eledone cirrhosa
AATTTTGTATTGGCGATCGAGTAACTTGAAAACAAGCGAATAGCGATCTCTAGACCTACCAGTTCAGAGAAACTATTGTCAGCAATGAGATTAAAAAGCTTTTTTGTATAGCAAGCCATGTCAATCTTCTTTCCTGATTTATTATTATTCCAAGTGTTTACTACATAGGAATTACAGCATACTCGCAACATCACTATGAAAACGCCTTGTTGTGTCAAACCAAGCCAAGCGTTGATATCATCCACTACCCGGAATACCATAACTGGACTACACCTAAGTGGACTGCATATAACTATTATTTGTTACCCCGTATATATATATATATATATATATGCAAAAGTTTTATTTTATTTATTCTTTCTTTCTAACTCTGCTTAACACTAAATATTTATAAACATTTCACTACCAAACCAACTTTTTAAATGGAAGTTGATCAATATTTATGGTACGTCAAATTTATTTATAAAACTGCTTATATATTGTATTTTATCTGAAGAAGGCGTGCCATATTTTTAATATGGTATCCCTGAAATATGTATAATGAAATAAATATGGTTTTATAAATATATTTTCCATTTGTTTAATATCGTATATATATATATATATATATATATATATATATATATATATATAACGGCGGAGGTGTGGTAAAGAACCAGATGGATCATAGCGCACCAGAGTACTCAATACTTAGGGTAGTAGAGTGGGTAAGAGTGGGTAATAGGAAAAAGTTAAACTTTTTCCTATATATATATGTATTATATATATGTGTGTGTATATGTATATATATATTATATATATATGTATATGTATATATATATTATATATATATGTATATGTATATATATATGTGTTTATATATAGGCACAAGAGTGTGTGTTTTTGCGAATGTTTGGGAGTGGGGGCTTTATACATGTCTGTGTGTGTGGACGTGCTTGTAGACACCTGACCAAATACATTGTTAGCTTAAGTGAACCTCCCATCCAAATCAACACCCTCTCCTACCACCAGAAAATATATAAATACCACCATATTATTTGGACAGCTGCTTTCTGATGATTTCTACCGAATGGAACAGTTCTAGTCTTGTAGAAGCCTTTCTATATTAAATATTTATATTCTGCTATGTATTGAGTACCTTACTTACTGTGGTTACTCCCGATTGAACCCCGGATAAACTTATATCTATCGATATACTGATTTTTAATGCGATGAAATACCCATGATCGTTTGGTAAATCAATCACTGATGAGGGACTCATTTTATAACATGTTATCCATGTGCAACCAGCAGTATTCTTCTCACCCATATTTTCACATATATATATATATATATATATAGTATGATTTTTGCATACCACCTACAGAAGCACCATAGCTACCATTATACACACGTATATATATATATATATGGACGGATGGATGGATGGATGTATTTATGTATGTACGGAGGTAAAAAGTAAACAGAAATAGTAACGCAAACGACACAGTACATTGAAGAAATAGACAGCTTTACCGCTTGATATAGCAGGAAGAGGGTCTTAAGGTTTCAGACACTAGTACTTCATCAGATGATAGAGTTAGAAATAGATGATAAAATAGAAAGATAAAGAGTGAGAAGAAAAAGGAACGGGGTAAAATGAGATTTGTTGGTCAAGAGGTATCTTATGCGTTAGAGAAGTTTAGGAAGGGAGGTAATCAATGTATATATGGGGGTGATATGTGTGTCTTCATGGGGGCATGTGTGCTCGGGCGTGTAAGGGCTTTTTGTATGTTTGAAGGATGTGCGTGACAGGCTGGCGGCTGTGAGAGTGTGGATGTGTGAGTGAGCGTGCGCGTGTGAACTGATCAACGTAGGGGTATGTACAAGTATGTATAACAATTTCTACATATATTGGGTCGTCAAGTATGAAATTTGTAGAAGTTTATAGAAAAAAAACAACGTTCTACAAATTTCATTCTTGACGACCCAATACACACACACACACACACACACACACACACGCACACACACACACACGCACACACACACACACACTCACACACATACACACACACACACATAGTAGCAGTGAAGAAGGGCTGTGTAGGAAGGAGGCGGTAGCGAATATGATCGTTGTGTAATATATTTGCATTTGAGCTCAGAAGAAAATTCTCCATTCTTCTTTGAGCTAATACTATTATTATTATTACAGCGAACTGCGGAATACTCTTAATTCCGATCTTTGTATATATATATGTATACATACATACATACATACATATATATATATATATATATATATATATATATATATATATATATATATATATATATATATTTATTTAGGTTTGAAGGTTCACCACTGGATAGAGTTGGTCATTCCGTATGGTCAATCTTGATGTAATAATATGGAGAGTACTCAACGTAAAGCAGCTCAACCGTCTTCGTTTGTGTAGTTGGTGGTGCGAGTACGGAGTTAATTATTATAATAAAATAACAGGAGGCTGGACTCGTGTAA
>OZ024741.1:52822865-52910365 GCA_964016885.1 Eledone cirrhosa
CGAGGTCTGCCGACTTATCAAGAGGATACCTCATTTTACTAGTCTCGAGAACGCGTCTACACGACGTGAGAAAGAATCCCAAAAGGCGGAGGGGGAGACAGTCACGCGATATAACGGTCGAGAAACAGAGCTAAGCCTCTTATAACCACGAAGAAAATACCACAGAGGCGGAGGGGGTATTCATATCGAGGCCGTAGAAGAGGTAGTGAAGAAGGCGAGAAGTATGAGTAATGGAAGCTTTCCAGTTGTCCCCACACTTCAAAGATTGCTCGACCAGAGGGAGTTATTAATATATTTAGAAACACACAGATACATGCGGACACACACATATATACATGAATGCATCCGCACCCAACTGCGAGTTAAGGGTGCCAACTTCACCGATGTTGCTCAATGAATGACTGGGACAGACCAATTCAGTTTGAACCAGACTGAACCAGTATCAGAGTTAAAAATACATTATGAAGAGAGAAGAAACATTTAGATATAATTAGTAATAAAATGTATCATACCTAAACTGTTCCTAAATTCCTCGACTACGTAGTTTCGTGGCATAAACAAAAACAATACATCAAAGATATAGAGTCCTTGCGAGGTCTGCCGACTTATCAAGAGGATACCTCATTTTACTAGTCTCGAGAACGCGTCTACACGACGTGAGAAAGAATCCCAAAAGGCGGAGGGGGAGACAGTCACGCGATATAACGGTCGAGAAACAGAGCTAAGCCTCTTATAACCACGAAGAAAATACCACAGAGGCGGAGGGGGTATTCATATCGAGGCCGTAGAAGAGGTAGTGAAGAAGGCGAGAAGTATGAGTAATGGAAGCTTTCCAGTTGTCCCCACACTTCAAAGATTGCTCGACCAGAGGGAGTTATTAATATATTTAGAAACACACAGATACATGCGGACACACACATATATACATGAATGCATCCGCACCCAACTGGTCTTTATGTGTACATATATTAACATTGTCTTTCATCTTTCTGTGCATTCATAACAATATTAAAAAGTTTAACTTTCTTTTCGCTCGTTCACCTTTTTTTTCTCGAAAGAAGTCGTTTGCGACAAAAACTTTAATTGTCCAAATCACACCCCATGACACAACAGTGCGCCTGTGTTCTACCAAGAATTGAGGACCCATAGAAGATAGTAGTTAATATGTTTGATGCAGGATGCCTGAATGGTTTAGAATCTTGCTTCATGATTATGAAGTCCCGGGATCGATCCTACTCTATGTCATCGCAGGAGTGTCATTTACCATTGAAATTGCTTAGATAGAAACTGTTTGGAAACCTGTCGGATGGACTGCATCGGTAATTCGAAGGCTACCTATTTTGATTACATGTACAACTCATTTCTTTCTCAGCTATGTGTACTGGTGCAACGTGAAATAAATTGTCTTGCTCAAGGACGTAACTTCCCGGAGGAAATCAAAATAACGATAACAAGAATGAAACAGGTCTAGTCAGTTTTATACAAGTCATTTCGATATGAAACAAATTTCTACCTTCTCTAGTAATGCCCTCTCTCTCTCTCTCTCTCTCTCTCTCTCTCTCTCTCTCTCTCTCTCTCTCTCTCTCTCTCTCTCACACACACACACACACACACACACACATGTATATATATATGAGTGTGTGTGTCTGTGAGTGCATACTTTACTGACTCTTTCCACCTACTCGTTTATTTGCTCTCTAAATTCTTACCTCACTCCATTCCTTCCATTAAATGAAGAATTGTTTTATTGATTCTTTTATTCGTGCATTTCTATGTAAAACCTTCTAAAATCTCCCAGTATAGTGTTGTGAGTGCTTATATGTATGCAGTATTCATACACATAATACCTACACATTATCTCTGGTTATCAACCCATATAATCCACTTTACCCATTTTTAAACCCTTATATTTTACTTGATCTTATTTGATCCTATTTACTAATTTATTTAACTCATTTGCTCATTTACTTCTAACCCACTTTTTATTGTTAATTATTCACTTAAAAATACTCCTTCAACCTATAAGCACCGTCTATAAATAGCCTTACCCCAAAACCCCCACATCCTTCTACCCCTTATTCCTACCAGCATTATGTCCCTTTCCTTATGCGGTCGATAAAATAAAGTACCAGTAATACACTGGGATAATTGCTGGCCTTGTGCCAAAAGTAGAAACAATTATGTCCCTTCTCCTCCTAATCCACTCTTACCCACTAACGACTCATACCCTCACCCACGCTACTTCTTTTCCTGACCCCTTGCCTGTCCAAATACATTTACCATTGTCTGGCTACCCTCTTTCTCCGCCAGACCAGTTTACTACCATGAACAATTCAACCAAAGCACTATGAAGTCCAGTGATCTATATTTTCACACTCTAAAAATATAACTACACCATTGACAAGGCTTGCTGAACACACAAGTCGAAAGCGCTTGGAACCGCGGTTGGGATTTTACATATCTCTCTCTATATATGTTTGTAACCACACAGCCATGCGCCTTCACGAGCTTGTAAAGAGTGTTAATTAAGTACCCTTGATGGTTTTCTATTGAATGGTTTTAGTGTCCGCTTTCGTATGTATTCTACATTTGCGGAGTTATTCCATTTTCCGTTAACAAACACAAGAACAACAACAAGAACGACGGTGACCCATGTGTATTATCATCTGAATGGTGATATACTATGAGACATAAAAGATAAGTACTGTTATCATAATGGTAATTATAAAATATTAAGGTGAAAATTATATTATATTAATTACGAAACTTAAGAGATAAGAAATGCTAATTCGGTAATATGAATAATTTTTAATATCATATTAAATATAATATTAAAAATATTGAACGCATTAACATTGAGGTCGATAGGGAAAGTGTGGAAAAAATTGTTGGTACTAAATTTTGAAATGCATGTGTGACTAGTTTAGCGAAGAGATATAATCAATATATATATTAATAATAAATATTCAATATTATACAGAAACTACGCAATATGAGAGCTACAGCTTGATAAAGTTTGTTTCCGCCATACTAGAAATGAGTGTGGGTCAATGGTTGTTTAACGGATCATAAGAGTCAAGAATTATGGATGATATCTAGTATAGGCGTTTATATTAGGGTTGGCTTTGATTATCTGACTGTATTGGGTATGGGTTAGGGCATTCGACGGTCTCATTTCGTGGATAAACTAGGGTTTGTTCTAGATGTATTCACGTTCAGTTTCGGATTATGGCGGTCTTGCCTTCTGGCCGAGTCATTAGAAAGCTTTGCTATATTTTTTCCAACTCTGCACTCTGTGTTCAAATTCCCCCGAAAACAACTTGGTTTTTTTTATCATTTTGAGGTCGATAAAAAAAGAAGCAGTCTAGAATTGGGACTGATTCTTCCTCTATATATTTTTCTCAGCCCCTCTCCTTTTCTGGAAAAGATTGACTATGTTTAAACATGGAAAGGGGATGGGATCTATCAGGCTTTTAAAAATGCTCAAGAAACGCCGTATTTCCCCTACGACACCACAAACAGTTACGTATGCATATATGTATTTGTCTTATCTGATATAATTTAACATCTTAGAATGACATCCATTTTAACAACGTCCATACATATACCCTCTTGATGTTTTAGTCATTGGATTTTGGATATGCCAAGGTACAGCCCTCCAGGATGTTTAGTTAGTCATAGTGACCATTGTAATAATTTCGATCTCGTACTTATTTTATCGATCTCTATTTTATCGATTGACTAAGCTAGCATTTTAACGTAACACGTGTTTACTGGCGATCTTATGTCAAATATATTGAATAGAGAATCAGAAAAACCGTCATAAACACATGTATGCATATCTATATATAACATTCTGCTGCACACTTTTAATATACCAAATCTCTTTGACAAGGTATTGGTAAAATCATGTCTAGCATACAAACACACACTTGCACATACATAAACGCACACATGCACACTGAAACACACATACACATATTTCTATAAATAAATTTTATAACAGCAATGTATAAAGGGATTTTTTTCATATTCTTATAACATGGCCACAATATTTCAACAAAACTTCATCTGAATCTGAATAACTCATATATATATATATATATATATATATATATATATATATATATATATATATATATATATATATATATATATATATATAAAGCGGATTAACACAGATGAGAGGTACAGTAGGGTTTATTTCTAGCATTTACATATGTTTCATAACCTTGTCGTCGTCTTGAAATCGCTATTCTCAATTATCAATTGTGAAAAGTCGAATTCGATTTTTCACACTTTGAGAATATATAGGTATACGAGATATCGTTTTTGGTTTCCCTTTTTTGAAAATTCGCCAGTAACGTTGTAATATATTACAACGCTACTCACGAATTTTCAAAATAAGGAAACCCAAAACAATATCTCGTATACCTATATATATATATATATTAGAAAATATATACTTTTCACCGTATTTTTAACTAAAGGAATTTTAGCTTGATAACGGGGTTTAGAACCCTCAGATAAGTGGAAAAAGATGAGTATTGACGTACGTCAATACTCATCTTTTTCCATTTATCTGAGGGTTCTAAACACCATTATCAAGCTAAAATTCCTTTAGTTAAAAATACGGTGAAAGCTATATATTTTCTAATTTCAAACTCGCTCACTGTTTCAAAACATACTTACTTATATATATATATATATATATATATATGTGTGTATATAAACGCGTGTAACAGGTTGATACGCAATAAATGTTTTTCATATTATATATATGTTTTCTATTATATATATATAGAGAGAGAGAGATGAGATTCTACAGGACTAGAACTGTTTCATTCTTTAGAAATCCTCAGGAATCTCTCTATATACATATGTATATATATATATATATATATATATATATATATATATATATATACATATGTATAGAGAGATTCCTGATGATTTCTAAAGAATGAAACAGTTCTAGTCCTGTAGAATCTCATCTCTCTCTCTCTCTATATATATATATATAATAGAAAACATATATATAATATGAAAAACATTTATTGCGTATCAACCTGTTACACGCGTTTCGCAGAGGATTGGCTCAAGATACCTATAGTAGTTATATATATATGCTTTTTGCATTGAGTAGTCATTCTCCTGTCTTTCAACACTATTCGAAAAGGGGACAAAGGAAAAGAAAACAAACGCAAGGAGAACATAAGCATAGACAAGGAAATGAGAAAAATTACTGGGAGACAGTGAAGCAAACAAAGAGCGTCCTCCCAACAGCTATTCATCGTTAGATATCAATGTAGTTTCGCGCAATTACTGATATATGTATATATATATATATATATATATATATATATATATATATATATATATATATATATATATATATATATATATATATATATATATTGCCTGGTGTTTAGTTATAATATATTACTATAGGAGGCACCTATTTGAAGTCTCTTTATTGGTTATTCAGTGTTAAAGGCGCATATTAACACCGACATCTGTGTGTTATTTGTATAATACGCAGAGTGTTTTCCTCAAGAAAGAGCGATCTCGTACATAGAGCCCAAACAGCCTTGTTGGGTAGCAAGTTGGAAACTCGCTTTGCTTGTCACTTATTCCTCGATAACATCTTACTCCTTGTCCAAATCCTTTCTCCTGGGATATGGTGAAGAAGGATGCAGAAGAGATAGAAGAAATATATACTGGTCCGACATCAGGAAAGACTGGTCATGTTCCAATACAGAGACCCTTTTGCCTAGTAGAGGTTTATGGCAAATGTTTAGGTTGGTACCCAAATGTCTGATTACACCAGTTAAGGGAGGTTATATATATAAATACACACACTGACACACACACAGACGCACAAAACACATATACATATATTTATATATATATATATATACAAATACACACACGCATCATCACATACATACAATACATATATGCATATATATATATATATATATATATATATATATATATATATATATATATATATATATATATTAGAAAATAGAATAGCTTTCACCGTATTTTTTTACTAAAGAAATTTTAGCCTGATAATGGGGTTTAGAACCCTCAGATAAATGGAAAAAGATGAGTATTGACGTACATGGGAGTCGACTCCCATGTACGCCAATACTCATGATTTTCCATTTATCTGAGGGTTCTAAACCCCATTATCAGGCTAAAATTTCTTTAGTAAAAAAATACGGTGAAAGCTAATCTATTTTCTACTTTCAAACCTGCTCACTGTTTCAAAACATACTTACTTGTCATTTAAACTCGCTAAGAATGTAGCTTCTAATTTGAATGGAAAGAGATGGGTGATGTGTTGGTGTAATGGTAGCACAGTGGTTTGGATAACCAAAGATGTGGATTCGACTCCCATGTATGTCAATACTCATCTTTTTCCATTTATCTGAGGGTTCTAAACCCCATTATCAGGCTAAAATTTCTTTAGTCAAAAAATTACGGTGAAAACTATTCTATTTTCTAATTTCAAACCTGCTCACTGTTTGAAAATATACTTACTTGTCATATATATATATATGTACACATATATATATATATATGTGCACATATATATATATATATATATATATATATATTACGGAACGATCGACTTTCGCCAAATCGGCCGAGAAAACAATGTTTCCATTTTGTCTTTCCAATTGCTAATACTATCTATCGGTCGCAACTCCAGGTAGAAGGAGCAACGTGAAATAAAGTGTCTTGCTCAAGGACATATCGCATCGCCCGGTCCGGGAATCGAACTCACAATCTCACGATTGGGAATCCAATTCTCTAACGACTCTGTCACACGCCTTCACTATATATATATATATATATATATATATATATATATATATATATATATATATATATATATATATATATATATATATATATATATATATATATATATATATATATATATATATATATATATATATATATATATATATATATATATATATATATATATATATATATATATATATATATATATTTTTCACATATATTTACCTAAACTGCGATTCTGTTTTTCTCTCTCTCTCTCTTACTGCTCCCTCGTTCTCTCTGTTTCTCCTACTTTCTCCTACTTTCGCCCCCTCTGTCATGTCAGTTAACTCTTCCTCACACTTCCACTCACTCACTCACTGTTTCTCCCCTTCTCACTTCACCCCGTTCGCGACGAATACATTTTCCTTCTTTCTCACATTGGATTCATCTCGAAAGGTCTTTTTTCTAAGCGCTCATATATTCACCTAGCTTATGCTAACAGAATAACTATGTAGCTTGTTCCCTTCCTCTCTACGGTTAGCTTTCCTCTTTGTTGTTTACTTGTCTCACTCGCTTTACGCGTTTTAATTGTCCTAATAAATTAATTTAGTTATTATTGCACCGACGTGAGGTATATGATTTTTAATGCAATGAAATATCTATGATCGTTGGCAAATCACTGATGAGGGACTCATTTTATAACATGATATCCATGTGCAACCTGCAGTATTCTTCTCCCCATTTTTCATATATATATATATATATATATATATATATATATATATATATATATAGTAATAATAATAAATTTGAAGACTAAAATCCAAAGAGGGCTCGATAAGGATAAATATATATCAAATATATAAGAACCGTAGAGCAAATATTTATTAAAATAACAGATTAAAGTTTAAGCAAAGAATCGCTGCTTTCACTCTTAACGGGATCTTCTGAAACTAACAAAGTCAATTTGTAAACGCAGAACTGGATATTTCAAAAAACGTTGCAACCGGAGGAAGACAGGAAGACGATACTTTGGTTCGTGGAAACGTTCGCTGGCAAAGAACGGGAAAAAACGAATATTACGTCATTAATAGGAGCGGTGAAAAACAATTACGCGCAAAGACAGAACCACGTTTATGGTATAAAAGAGGTCGTAGACTAATGTTCTCTTAGGTGGTGCATAGAGACGTTCTCTGGCAATGAACGAAAAAACGAAGATAATACGTCATATGTGGAGCGTGGAGAACAATAGCAAGCAAAGACAAAACCACGTAAATGGTATAGCAGAAGTCGTAGACTAAAATTCTAACTAGGAGACTAAATGAATCTCCGCTACAGAGTTAAGAACAAAGTAAATAAATACAATACAGAAGTAATAGAAATAAATAAATGCATACACTCAAACAAATACGTACATACACAAGCATACGCAAAACCTTACCTTAGGTATACAAAACCACGCATTTATATGTGCGTGGTTTTGTATACCTATGTTAAGGTTTTGCGTATGCTTGTGTATGTACGTATTTGTTTGCGTGTATGCATTTATTTCTATTACTTCTGTATTGTATTTATTTACTTTGTTCTTAACTCTGTAGCGGAGATTCATTTGGTCTCCTAGTTAGAATTTTAGTCTACGACTTCTGCTATACCATTTACGTGGTTTTGTCTTTGCTTGCTATTGTTCTCCACGCTCCACATATGACGTATTATCTTCGTTTTTTCCTGTTCTTTGCCAGCGAACGTTTCCACGAACCAAAGTATCGTCTTCCTGTCTTCCTCCAGTTGCAACGTTTTTTGAAATATCCAGTTCTGCGTTTACAGATTGACTTTGTTAGTTTCAGAAGATCCTGTTAAGGGTGAAAGCAGCGATTCTTTGCTTAAACTTTAATCTGTTATTTTAATAAATATATATATATATATATATAATGTATAAAAATCAATACAATATAATTACCTCATTACCAGAGGTTTCCCGAATGAGGGAAACCTCTGGTAATGAGGTAATTATATTGTATTGATTTTTATACATTAAATTTGGCTCTGATACTTACATAGAGCACTCTTCATTTCTATGACCTTTTCTGTTTCCAACGGAAATTTCAATACTTATATATATATATATATATATATATACATAACAAAGGAATTGTGGTAAGGAACCAGATGGACCATAACGCACCAAATGGACCATAACGAGTCCAGAAATAGCCGTCGAAACGGCTTGAGCTCTGCCGCCGGGGTCATACTTTTCCCTATATGTACATATATATATGTGTACACACACACACACACACACACACACACACACACATATATATATATTCCCCACCATCACCCCACTCTCCAGAGCGTGAAATTAATAAACATTCGTTGTACTGCCTCTCTGTTTTGTTCCTGTTCAAATTTTCCATTATATATATATATATATTTCGTTTCTGAATATATATATTTCGTTTCTTATTGGCAACATGACCCTCCCAAAGTATAACAATATATATATATATATATATATATATATATATATATATATATATATATATATATATATATATATATATATATATAAATATATACATACATGCACATATGCATACATACATTTATACATGCATACATACATACACCTATATACATACATGCATAGATATGTACACATATATACATGCATAAATACATACATTCTCAACTATAAGGAAGAAACAAGAATTATTTATTGCACCTCCTTATCTTGCGGGTGAATTAAATAGTTGATATTTCAAATTGTCGGCCACTCAAATTTTGGCAGCAGTAAACCATGACTACCGGCACCACCACCGTCCAACTTTACAGTAAATATTTAGAAGCATAAATTCGATATGGACAGATTTCCCGATAGGCATTCTCCGGAAAATAATAAGTATAGCCGTCATAAAAAGTCTATTTACGAACCAGTAACAAACCGTTAACTCTTACAAAACAATATATTTGAAGAATTTTTGCATTGCGAGATTTTTAATTGAAAGTGAGGTAAAAAGTAAAAACATCAAATATTTTGGCACAAACATAACATTTTTATATATCATCAATACGACCCCTGTGGCTGGTGTGGTGCAGCTAGTGCAAGTACATTGGGTTTGAAATTAATCATCTTTAACAAGTCACCTCACTTCGTCATATCAAGCAGAACAAATAGTCGGGGCCAAGGCAAGCAAAAAAGGGACTAGCATAGCCGATGGACTTACGAGAACGAACGTTCGACCACTGCATCCACATTCTAACTACTTCTGGCTAGAAAAAGGAGGAACTAAAAATAAAACTTTTTCATCGACTGAACTCTTATAAATGTGTGCCGTTTAAAAGTCCCGCATTTTAACAGGCAGTTACACCACACAGTCACCGATACAGTTCTATTTCTGAAACGTGTTTTTAAATTGATATTGCAAATATTTATCTTTGAATTTTTTAAAATCTTATAGGCTTTATAATTAGGTACGGATCTTCTTAAATATATAATATCCTTGGATACCGGGTACAGATGTCTTATCAATTATCAAAGAGCAGTTTTACTAACAAATATTTTTATATTATAAATAACTCATTATATATATATTTTCTCAATGGCTAGGAATTCAGTCCACGCTTTGCTATTTCCTATCCACTGAATTATTTTTTAATAAGTTTCCAGAGTCCTCGCTTTGCCTGAAAACTTAGCTGAGAATAGACTTCCCTGACGACGGAATGTTTCTCTATATCTTCTTCGGAAAATATATTTACTCCATTCCAGAAACTAATTAGTTGGAAGTGATATTTTAGTAAGTAAGTTAATTTTATAATTTTCTTATTTTACGGTCCTCATATTATTGTTCTGCAACCCCATGCATTGAACCACAATGTTACTAAGACAAAACCTATATATTTGCTAGCATTGATATGGATATGCATCTGTATGTATATATATGTTACTAGATATTAATTCTTTATAAGATATATATATATATATATATATATATATATATATATATATATATATATATATATATATATATATATATATATATATATATATACATATATAAATTCAGCGAGAATCGTATTTGGGCGGGTAAAAATAAGTGAAACGCAATTTCCGAGTTATAGTGGCAAGCGCTCTATGGACCAAAAGAGACCAGACCAATAACCATAGGTTATAAAGGCCACACAAACTGAGACGGCGGTTAAGAAGCTATCAACCACCTACGCCCCCAAAACGAGGCAAACTAAACGGGTCAAACAAAATAAATGAAATATATATATATATATATATATATATATATATATATATATATATATATATATATATATATATGTTGAACAAATGAGCAACGATGGATGCTAGACACTGTACGGCTTAATTCGGGATGTTTGTTTACAAACACACCGAGAATTATAATAAATATTCGTGCATGTATGTATATATATAATATCTGTGCATGTATGTATATATATATACATACTACTGTACGTCTGTATACATATATGTATGTACGTATACATACTTATCTTTAAGTAACAGCCGTACTAAGAGTGAGAAATGTAATTTCGTTTCATTTTTTCCGTTTATCGTTTTCGGTACCCCGGCCGATTAACTAACTCGATATGCAAATTAGGCTGTTCAGCGGTTAATATACATAAGGAAAGTATATACTTTCAGACGTTCACTCATCTAGCAGGAAGGTATACGTTGCTGACGATAGCTAATAAGCTTGAAACTTGTACAGCGTTCCATTGTCAGTGTTGAACAAATGAGCAACGATGGTTGCTAGACACTGTACGGCTTAATTCGGGATGTTTGTTTACAAACACACCGAGCATTATAATAAATGTTCGGTGAATCCATACGTACATATATATATGTGTGCATGTATGTATATATATATACATACTACTGTACGTCTGTATACATATATGTATGTACGTATACATACTTATATATATATAGATATGTTGAACAAATGAGCAACGATGGTTGCTAGACACTCTACGGCTTAATTCGGGATGTTTGTTTACAAACACACCAAGAATTATAATAAATGCTCGGTGAATCCATACGTACATATATATATATATGTGCATGTATGTATATATATATATACATACTACTGTACGTCTGTATACATATTTGTATGTACGTATACATACTTATATTTAAGTAACAGCCGTACTAAGAGTGAGAAATGAAATTTCGTTTCATTTTTTCTTTTTATCGTTTTCGGTACCCCGGTCGATTAACTCACTCGATATGCAAATTAGGCTGCTCAACCGTTAATATGCACAAGGAAAGTATATACTTTCAGACGTTCAATCATCTGGCAGGAAGGTATACGTTGCTGACGATAGCTAATAAGCTTGAAACTAGTACAGCGTTCCATTGTCAGTGTTGAACAAATGAGCAACGATGGTTGCTAGACACTGTACGGCTTAATTCGGGATGTTTGTTTACAAACACACCGAGCATTATAATAAATGTTCGGTGAATCAATACGTACATATATATATGTGTGCATGTATGTATATATATATACATACTACTGTACGTTTGTATACATATATGTATGTACGTATACATACTTATATATATATATAGATATGTTGAACAAATGTGCAACGATGGTTGCTAGACATTGTACGGCTTAATTCGGGATGTTTGTTTACAAACACACCAAGAATTATAATAAATGTTCGGTGAATCCATACGTACATATATATATATATATATATATATATATGTGCATGTATGTATATATATATACATACTACTGTACGTCTGTATACATATTTGTATGTACGTATACATACTTATATTTAAGTAACAGCCGTACTAAGAGTGAGAAATGAAATTTCGTTTCATTTTTTCTGTTTATCGTTTTCGGTACCCCGGTCGATTAACTCACTCGATATGCAAATTAGGCTGCTCAACCGTTAATATGCATAAGGAAAGTATATACTTTCAGACGTTCAATCATCTGGCAGGAAGATATACGTTGCTGACGATAGCTAATAAGCTTGAAATTAGTAGAGGCTTCCATTGTCAGTGTTGAACAAATGAGCAACGATGATTGCTAGACACTGTACGGCTCAATTCGGGATGTTTGTTTACAAAAACACCGAGCATTATAATAAATGTTCGGTGAATCCCTACGTACATATATATATGTGTGCATGTATGTATATATATATATACATACTACTGTACGTCTGTATACATATATGTATGTACGTATACATACTTATATATATATATATATATGTTGAACAAATGAGCAACGATGGTTGCTAGACACTCTACGGCTTAATTCGGGATGTTTGTTTACAAACACACTAAGAATTATAATAAATGTTTGGTGAATCCATACGTACATATATATATATATGTGCATGTATGTATATATATATATACATACTACTGTACGTCTGTATACATATATGTATGTACGTATACATACTTATCTTTAAGTAACAGCCGTACTAAGAGTGAGAAATGAAATTTCGTTTCATTTTTTCCGTTTATCGTTTTCGGTACCCCGGCCGATTAACTCACCCGATATGCAAATTAGGCTACTCAGCCGTTATTATGCATGAGGAAAGTATATACTTTCAGACGTTCAATCATCTGGCAGGAAGGTATACGTTGCTGACGATAGCTAATAAGCTTGAAACTAGTACAGCGTTCCTTTGTCAGTGTTGAACAAATGAACAACGATGGTTGTTAGACACTGTACGGCTTAATTCGGGATGTTAGTTTACAAACACACCGAGCATTATAATAAATGTTCGGTGAATCAATACGTACATATATATATGTGTGCATGTATGCATATATATATACATACTACTGTACGTCTGTATACATATATGACAGTATGTATACATACTTATATATATATATAATATATATATATATATATATATATATATATTTCATATATATATATATATATATATATATATATATATATATATATATATATATATATATATATATATATATATATATATATATATATATATATATATAGTGCAAATTTATACGGGAACAAAACAGAGAGGCAGACAAATAAAGGTTTATTAGGTTCACGCTTTTGAGCATGGGGGGTATGTTTCAGGCATAAGCCCTTCTTCAGGAGTAAATAGGTTAGGAAGAGAGTTCAGAGGGTGTGTGGAAATACATTTAGAAAAAAGGGGGAAGGAGAAAAAATAAAAATAAAAATAAATGTAAAAATAAACATAAGAATAAACAATAAGATGAACAAGTGGTGGAAGGATGTGAGGCGTGTAAGGGTGGTGGCGGGTGGAGCTTGGAGAGAGAGGCAGGGGCTCGAAGCGAGGAAGGCTGAAGGTGGTGTTTGTGTATGTGTGTAGGTGTACGTGAGTGTGTGTGCGTGTGTATGTTAGAGTTTGAGCAAGAAGGAGGTTCCATGTTCAGGAAAAGGTGTGTGCGTAGGGTGGGGTGTAAGTCGGTGTGTGCGTGCGTGTGGAAAGAGAGAATCAGGGTGTGGGGGAGGTGGCGTGTGGATTCCGGAGGTTGTGTATATGTCGGGGTACGCATGTGTGTGTTTGTGTTTATATGTGGCGTGGAAGTGGGTGGCGTGATGCGAAAAAAAATGTGAGTGTATGTTCGTGGGTAAGGTCCTGAGGTAGTTCCGTCAGATGTGTGGAGAGTGCTGGATATTTCTCAAGATATGGAGTCGATGGTTGGAGAGATGACCGAAGGTGTAGATTCCAATGTTAGTGGTGGTCGGAAGTGGAGGGAAATGGGGTGCGCGCGACAGGATCAAGACAGGTGGAGTGAGGTGAGAATTGTGTGTGTGTCTGTGTGTGCGGAGGTGCGGTGGACAGGGAAGAGGATGGGTAGGTGTGAAGGGTGGAGGGGGAAGGTGGTGAAGTGGGGCGATGGGGTGTATATCAGTAGAGGTGTTAGTGGGATGTGTGTGCGTGAAGGGGTGTGGATGGAGCGGGGAGAGGGAGAGAGAGAGAGAGAGAGAGAGAGAGAGAGGGAGAGAGAGGGAGAGAGAGAGGGAGAGAAGAGGAGTTTGGGAAGGAGGAGGGAGTGTAGTGTACTGGTGTGTGTGTGCGTGTGGTAAAGGGGGTGTTAGTGGGTGTTAGTATTACATGTGGTGTGGAAAGGGTGGAAAGCGAGTGTGTAAATGGGGATTAGTGGTGGTTGGGTGTGTGGAGTGGGTGGTGTACATAGGTGTGGGTGTGTGTGTGTGTGATGGTGTGTGTTCGTGTGCGTGGGGTCGGTGGGAGGTTAGTGATGTTAGTTGTGGGGTGGTCGAAGTGGATGTGTGGGTGAGGGTTAGTGGTGGTAGTAGGGTGTGTGGATAGTGTGAGTGCGTGTATATATGTTCAGGTGGGTGTGTGTGTAATAGGGGGAGGGGTGGGGCTGTTACTATAAACTAGTTGGGGGAGGGCCGATGGGTGGGGTGGGGTGTTATATATATATATATATATAGGTATATATTAATAAAAGGAATTCCAACTTTGTCTGATTTACTCGTTTTATTTACAATCCTTTAAAATTTATAATGGTATTAGAATGAAATAGTATGGTAGAATATTAAATGTTAAGTGTTAATTGAACAAGTACTTTCATGCTTTCGCAATCTTCAGGTTCATATATAACTGACACTTGAAAATTGCAAACTTGACTGTCAGCACATAATATGAACCTGAAGATTGCGAAAGCATGAAAGTACTTGTTCAATTAACACTTAACATTTAATATTCTACCATACTATTTCATTCTAATACCATTATAAATTTTAAAGGATTGTAAATAAAACGAGTAAATCAGACAAAGTTGGAATTCCTTTTATTAATATAATCTTCTATACACAATCATACACACCCGTGTATATATATATATATATATATATATATATATATATATATATATATATATACACACCCCTGTATATATATATATATGTATATAATATAGAAAGGCTTCTACAGGATAAGAACTGTTTCATTCGGGAGAAATCATAAGGTAGCCTGATGATTTCTCCCGAATGAAATAGTTCTAGTCCTGTAGAAGCCTTTCTATATTAAATATTTATACTCTGCTTTGTATTGAGTACCTTTCTTACTGTGGTTTCCCCCGATTGAACCCGGGATAAACTTATATATATATATATATATATATATATATATATATATATATATATATATATATATATATATATATATATATAATATATATATAATGTAGGAGGTGAGTTTTATTGTAGCACAATAAAGCAATGCAAATATCGGATAAGTAGCACTCAACAGTTTATAGGACTGGAGTATAAATAATATAAAATCAAAAGATGGTTAAAAGAGTTCTATGTATTTTATTATGCGCATTTCAAAAACAAATATCATCATGGGATGATATTTGCGTTCTCATCAGATAAAATAGGGGGACATGATATGAAGCTTAAAAAACACTTGCGAGCAGTGAAGTGTCAAATCAACATATGAAAAATAAAATTAGAGGGATACATGAAATTGGAAAAAAGGAAAGGAAGGGGGGAAAGAAAAGGTAAGGAAGAGGAAGAAAAAATATAGATAGAAGAAAAGAAAAATAAGGAAAGGGTGAAAGAGGAGGAGTATAAGAAGGAAGGATGAGAGAGGAGGAGAAAATGAGTGAGAGAGAGAGAGATAACCTTTAATACTGAGAAACACTGTCTCACAGAGAAAAATAAAAAAAACCGTTGTAAGATAATACATAATTAAAAAAAAAAAAAATTATGAAATTAAAAGTTAATGAGGTTTATGAATGGTGATGCTTATGATTAAAGAAAAAGGAATTAAGAATACTATTTATTTAAGGTTTATATATTGAAGGGTTTAATAAGATGTGCGAAAAGGAATTTATTAAAATGTATTATTAAAATAAAATATATTAAGAAGATAAGGTGAATGAAGATAAGGTTAAATGAAGGTTAGAGGAATTAATTAGGGTCCGAGTTTGTTTCAATATATTGTAATGGGAAAAAGTAAATAATAGAGTTAATACGAGCATGGAAAGAGAGAAGAAAGAAAAAAATCAAGGAAGAAAATATATATAACGTCAAAAAAATATGTTTACAAAATTCCTCTAATGGTAATATTAGTATATATTAAAAATAAAAATTTGTATGGCCGAGAATATAAGGAAAATGCTTATAGTGAGTTATAAGATGAATTAAGAAGTAATTGAGAAGTAAAAGTTGCAGAGTAAAGATAAGATGAAAAAAAATATATATATATATATATATATAGTGGACCGCTAACGACATAGTATGAGTAATATTGTATAATATACTGAAATAAGGTAGAAAGATGGGTATATTTGTAAAAAAATATAAAAGTGTTTGAGAAAAAGATTTAAAACTAATTAGGTAGTAAGATATTAACTGTATACTTTATGGAAAGTTCTATGGGATTTATGCAAGTAGAGCGAAAATAAATCCGTACGTCTATTTATTATAGAATTAAAATTAGAGATAATGGTAAATTTCTCCGCTAGGCAGAGATAGCATGTTCTGGATAGGGAAGAATTAAGGTAAGGAGAGGCGTTGCAAACCTTTCTCCAAGAAATGTTGTAGTTAATATTTTTTTCCTTTAAGAACCATATGAGTTCTGAGAGTGCTGTGTTAGTTCTTTTAAGTGGGTATCTAAAAGAAGAATTATGATTATAAAATCTTGCCTTAAAGGAAGTGGAAGTGGAGCCAAAGTAGGTAAAAGAATTAGTACCAGTTATAACCTTACATTCATACACTAAATTTTTATCAAGACATTGGTTACTAAGAGGACATTTAGTTCTAATAGGGCAATTGCAATTACGATTAGAGTAATTACCAGAGTTATTAGCAAGTGACCCAGTATTATTTATAGAAGGAATTGATTTGGAGAAGTTACTTACGATAGGTGCTAAAGTTTCCTGATTTAGATTGGTATTATGAACATTCGACAAAATTGCGTTTGACGTCGTATTTAAATTTTACTATTGTTACTATTGTTATTGTTACTATTGTTATTGTTATTGTTACTATTGTTACTATTGTTAAAAGCTTACTATTGTTATTATTATGGCGCTCAGTGTTGGATGGATATGATTTATTATTTAATATTTTAGTATTATGTTTTGAGATAATGTTAGAGATGTTGGAAGTGGTGGAATAAGAGAATTTAATTGTATGCTTATTAAAGATCTTACTATAAATATGTGAAGGAGGGAAGCATTTATCTAAGGCCCTAAAAAATAGTTTAGGAATATTACTAATAATTGTTTCTACTTTAGGCACAAGGCCAGCAATTACCCAGTGCATTACTGGTACTTTATTTTATCGACCCCGTAAGGATGAAAGGCAAAGTCAACCTCGGCGGGATTTGAACTCAGATCGTAAAGGGACGTAACTATGCTGGAAAGCATGGCGACAGACCCTCTACCGATACTGCCAATCCACCTAATAATAGATAGAGAAAAGGAGCGTTGTACCAAATGATATTTTTATATCTAGGTCTTTTATTTATGCTATTGAAATGCTTATAACTAACTATATTACTATAAGTTCCTCCATGATTGGTTTCTTTATTGTATTTAATTTTGTCAGGATAACCGGCTCTGGAAAGCGCATTGTTGTAATAATTGGCTTTAGCGTCAAAGATAAGTTTATTAGAAGATAGATTAAACCCTTCAATATATAAACCTTAAATAAATAGTATTCTTAATTCCTTTTTCTTGAATCATAAGCATCACCATTCATAAAACTTATTAACTTTTAATTTCATAATTTTTTTTTAAAATTATGTATTATCTTACAACGTTTTTTTTTTTATTTTTCTCTATGAGACAGTGTTTCTCAGTATTAAAGGTTATCTCTCTCACTTACTCATTTTCTCCTCCTCTCTCATCCTTCCTTCTTATACTCCTCCTCCGTCATCCTTTCCTTATTATTATAATTTTTTTTCTTCTATCTATATTTTTTCTTCCTCTTCCTTACCTTTTCTTTCCCCCTTCCTTTCCGTTTTTCCCATCTCATATATCCATCTAATTTTATTTTTCATATGTTGATTTGACACTTCACTGCTCGCAAGTGTTTTTTAAGCTTCATATCATGTCTCCCTATTTTATCTGATGAGAACGCAAATATCATCCCATGATGATATTTGTTTTTGAAATGCGCATAATAAAATACATGGAACGCTTTTAACCATCTTTTGATTTTATATTATATATATATATATATATATATATATATATATATATATATATATGTGTGTGTGTGTGTGTGTGTGTGTGTGTGTGTGTGAGAGAGAGAGAGAAAGAGAGAGTGACTGAGAGAGAACGTGTGTATGGATGTGTGTGTGTGTGTGTGTGTGTGTACGGGTGCGGTTATTCAGCAAACTTATATATATTGTATATAATCTTACACCTATATTATCGTTTCTTTCCGACTGGAGGCTAGACTCGTCGAAAACATGGAAAAAACAAACAAACAAAAACAAAAGCAAAATACCCCCCCCCCCACACACACACAAAAAAACCAACGGAAAAAGATATTTCAAATCGAAACAGATGTAATTGTTAGAATTTACCAATTCAACAACACATCATCGATCTGACAATATAACTTTTAGTAACTACAATGAAAATATATGCGTAATTCTAATAGGGTCGCATTTAAATCATGGGGTCTCGGGGCACTACTGGCCTGGTTCCCCCTCCCCCACATACCCTAGAAAAAAATTATAATGCATAGAAAACCCACAAAATTACATATACCCTTGCTTATTTATGCAATTGGAATTAACAGATTATACATACATATAAATGTTAAATGCAAAAAAAAAAAAAAAAAAAAATTTAGCAGTAGTACGTAAATGTAATATGGAAATAGAGATACATACATAAACAATAAATAAAAATATACGTAATATATACGTAATAGGTAAGTGTTAAATATTATATTAATATATAACTGTACTGACATGTTAGTCTCAGCGTTACCGCAAAGACTTTAGCTTAGGCCCAAACCTATCAAATCCATACATTAACAATAAATAAAATATACGTAATATATACGCAATAGGTAAGTGTTAAATGTTATATATAAATGTACTGACATGTTAGTCTCAGCGTTACCGCAAAGACTTTAACCTAGTCCCAAACCTATCAAATCTACCATACGGTTAAACTCATCTATCAATGCAAAACTAAGTACAGTAACTTATATCTACTTATAGAGATATGTATTACTAAAATAATTACAAAAAGCCTTTCTTTCCACAACTGAAAGATCTTGAATGAACTCATCAAACAGCATCATTTTCAAAACATTACTCTCTACACCCTATAGTGAGAGAGTAGTTAATATTTTGTGGGGCATCACGATTCTCACATAAATCTTTATAAGTGTTAATTTGCTGAATGATCTCACTTATTAACTATGAAGCTCAAATACATTACAAGAACTGCATTAACATCCGGAAATGTATCAACCGGCCATTCACCATGGAGTAACACTGTCTCTTAAGCTGGCTGATACATGGCTTGGCTTGGAAAAGGTTGAGAAATGGACAATTTCTTCTATCACCACATAACTAAACTCACGGAGCAGTGATATGTTTCTCAGCTTCAGTTTTTATCTTTGCCTCAGATAAACTACAAATTTCACTACGGCTTTGAACTTATGGGCTAATTCATAGGCTAACCTGCATTTTTGTAAGGCAGCACACAACTGATCTAAAATGACATTAATGCATTAAAAGTCCTGCATCTGAGTTTAACTCCTGGAGAACAAACAATTTCCTCTAAAACTAATTTTGGATTTACATTGTCATGTTGGCCTACGTGATGCTAGTTTATAGTTGGTGATGGCTCAGAAGTTCCTTGCTTTCAGTTATAACACTTAAGACCTTTCCGGAAAGGATTTTAGAAACTTTTTCTGGAGAATCAGTTAGATCAATCACTCTATTTAGGTCAATTTCAAATTCCTGAAAATCTTAGTTTGTGCTGTTGAATTGTACACAAATTAAATTCTAGATCTTGGCCATCAGAGCAATTTTCACATACAGTCTTCTTTATTTGTCAATGTCTGTGATTCATATCTTGCTTCAGGTGTTTGTTTCAAAACATCGAGTGTTTCAGCTCTTGCTGACCAATGTGTGCTTGACATATACTTTATAATTAGTGCTCTTTCCATAGCTTCCAGAGACTTCATTAGATTTTCCCATCTGTATGTTGACGGAGAAAGAAAAGGTGTACAACCTATGTATGAAGTCAAAATAATTGGCAGTTTCATTACAGCATAAATCAGTAACCTGTTCAACTAGATTGAATGAGTTAGCAATAAAAGAGATAAAAAGAACTGCCGCATTCTTATCCTTAAGTCGGGCTTGGTTTCCTGTGTAGTGGCCAGTCATATTGCTGGCAATGTCATAGGACTGCCCCCCCCCCCCCCCCCCGCAGTCTTCAAAATCAATTCCATCATCTTTTAAAAATTATAGCAGAAAAAATGCTAGTAGTTCAACATCGTGAGAGTCAGCCTGCAGGAAAGTCAAATACATTTCTGGCGGCTTCCTACAAACAACATACCGCACAATAACTATTAATTGATCAGCATGAACCAAATCGGCTGTCAAATCTAATGAGAAGTACCCTTTGTCATATATGAACCCATTCCCATTTCAGAATATTTAAAAAGAATCATTTGTTACAAGATACCTAAACTATGCGTATAAGACCTATACTATTTTTTGAGCGATTTTGGTCGAGATGGGGGACTTATATGATAACAAATCTGGTATTTGGAAGTCTTAATTTCCTTTACATATGATACTTAACATATATTAGGGATAGAAAGTTCTAGCCCTTTTTCAAATGATAGGTGGAAATAATGTTTCATTTATAGTATGGGACTTATTGGTCTTTGTGACCAGTAACACGATGTTGTACGACGCAATCACCCTGTTATCTTGCTGCGTAGTTGCTTTCTGAAATTCTGAGATAAACGTTTTCCGCTTTTCGAATGAGGTCTTAAGTTGTAAGAAATATGACAAAGGTTTTTTTCCTTCTGCTCAACATACTTAGAATATGAACGACATTTTATATGTGAAGGCTTCATGGTCCGTTGGTTAATGCTGGGTTGCAAATAATACACAGGTAATTGCCTGCTCTGAGGAGAAGCAATAAAGCCATAAGATAAATAATCAAGACTGTATTGATGACAAATTTTCTTAAATGGAGACAATGGTGTGTTTAAAAATCGTACAGAGAAAATATAAGGAACAATTGATAACAGAATTTTCGTACACCAAGTTATGTTACTCAAAGTACGATTTCTATAATCTACAAATACGAGAACACAAGAACGTTGCAATCTCGTGACGATCAATACAATCCAACAACTTCAAGTGGCTGTCGGTTCATATAAGCATATTGAGCTGTGATCAGGTTCCATCTTAGGATTCTCATGTTTTCTCTGCTCTTCTCACCCGAAAGAATACGATCGCGAATACAAGCGGCAGAAATAGGGTTCATAAGAAGGGTCTTTGGAGTAACGTTACTTGATAGAATACGTAGCTCGGATATCAGAGAGTCGCTCAAGGTAGAACCACAACTTCACCGAATTGAGAGATGGCGTTAGCGAATTTATCCTAATGCCACTTCTTAATTTTACTGGCAAAGTTATTCTTGGTCTTTCTTATCTGAGTTATATAAAATTCGTGCGAGGAACTATTTGAATGTTAATGACCCTTTTCAAAACTATAGAAAATACCAAAATGTTCATTGTTTGTGCGGTTAGTAATGAGGCTCATTCAAGTTCCTAAATTTGTGTTACAAAAGTTCTTTGCATTGCTCCTTTGAATAATATTTTCGTGTAACATATGTTGAAATACCTTCTTAATACTTAAAATCCTTCCGCAGCGTCAGGGCACTGTTGTCGTTTCTAGCGGTAACACAATGCCGAGAGGAGGCATTATACTTCTCTCTGTCAGATCTATCTGTCTATCTAATTTGTTCATTTTATCACGCGAACATCATACCAACAGAAATATATATATTTCTGTTGCATGAGCCGGCAATTTCATGTAGTACTCTCAAGTTAAATCGTGCGAAACCACAGTCGGTCTGAGAGCTGAAGAGGTTAAAAGATGTTCGTGTGATCTTGTCCAGTCCATTTTCTTCCTTTGCTCCTTTCTTGCTATCACCTCTGCGGACCAACACACTTCTAGCTGCTGATTTCTGTCCTTTGAGGTAAATATTACCCGATGCTGTCATTGACGGCATTTTACCGTTTTAACAGCTCTTCCTGTGTTGAGTTCTTTTCATTATTCTCTGATTATATATATAGTATGTATGCAATGTCCAAAATGACTGACTGAATGCGCACCTGTTTTCCCCCTTCTTCCTCATTCCAACTCGGTCATTCCTCTTCTCACTATTTTATTTCTATTTATCTTCTATTTATAACTCCATTGGCTGATGAAGGGTTAGTTCCCGAAACGTTAAGACTCTCTTCCTGCTATTTCAAGCGTTAAACTAATATGTTTCTTTATTGTACTGTGTCGTTTGCTTTGTTATTTCTGTTTACTTTTTACACACATATATACACACTAATATCTTAATTTAGTTTCTTCTATCTCCCATAATTCTGCCTTCCTCTTCTACTTAATCTTCAAGTAAAAACAAGAAAACTGACAACAACAACGACGAGTGACTATATAATATCAACAACAATAACAAGGCTCATATGTGAACCGATTTCCCATTTAAATATATAGTTTACCCACTGTCGATTTATTGGCAGCCCCCCCCCCCCCCACACACACACCATGAGTCAGCCAGTCTCGAGTGGTATCGTCCAGCGAAAGAAATGGAAATTAATTTTTCCGAGTACTCTAGGAACGTAGCTACCTTAGGCCCCGGGAGCGCTAGCGGGAACTCCACAATTTCGACAGGCCATCGTCTATACCAAACGAATACTATTAAATCACACATGAGGGGTTTATTTACGTGCCAGTAGAGGCATGATACAGCTAATAGTTATGCTTAAACCTGGAGTTTATAGGTATAAGTATAATGTGGCGGCCAAAACAGGCGGCGCGGTGGGACTGGGGCAAAGCAACCCGCTCCGAGTAATTTCGTTTCCCGAAAGAGAAGAAATTTATTTTTCCGAGCACTCAAGGAAGGCTGAACTTTCCGAGTGTCCAGCGCGCAGCCGGGAAAAGCCACCATACAAGTCGAAGGTAGCAACCCAATGAAAAGTGCAAATAGACCAAAATTATTTTAAAGTCCCAGTTGGTCTGGGTTATAAGTAGTGTGGTTCTTAGGTGGGTAGGGGGCTATGAAAAGTGCAAAATGACCTGAGTAAGGAAAGTTACAAAAAAATATTAAAAGCAGCATACAAAGATAAAATACCAATATAAAGATAGAATACATTGATAAAAATACATTAATAAAAAAAATACATTAATAAAATAATAAAAAAATAAATAAAATAAAATAAAATAATAAAAAAATAAACATTAATGAAATAATAAAAAAATTAATAAAGGTAAATAAGAATCAATATAGATCAAGTTGTAGTAAGATAATACAAGTTGTACATATAGATATAGATATAGAGGATGGAGGAGATGGAATGGTAACAGGTTGTACCTAGTGTAAAGTTCGGGTCTCCGAATTCAGTGCGAGTCACAAAAAGTCCTGAGGAATAGAGTAGAGAATTCAGTCAATACAATACATGTTTTAGTATAATACGTAGAGTTTTGTCGGAATCGGAATCATCCCGACAAGGAAGTAGTATCAGGTGGTGGTAGATAAGGCACAGAGCAGCCAAAATCCGAATGGTAAGTGGATCAGTTAATCCCATGCTGGTAATAGCTGTACACTGAAGTCAGTGCCGCTGTTCAATATTACATTTTGAAGTGCTCATTTCATATAAAAATTTTCATATACGACTTTCCGTAAGTTCATTAAATAAATCTCACTACCTTAATCTTTAATTCTCTAATAACTTATTTTTCAATTTATCATTTTGCAATTTAATATTTTTAATTTAATTTAATTTCATCTTATAACTCGCACCATAAGTTTAACGTTCCAATCTTCAGTTCACACATTAGGCCATACAGACACCCATTATAGTTTCTTTGGAGTAGCATTTTTTCGCGGCATTCTCTAGCATGAATGTAGTATGACCCTTACACTGACTTCTTTCTCCCTTTCTTTCTTCCCCTTTTTCTTTGACGGAGTGGTGGTAGTGCATTATAAGCCTTCGCCCCCTCACCAGATATTCATTAGTAGATTCAGTTGCCACCACAATGAGGGCGACTGGCCGAGCAGGTAGTTGGTCAGTCGTCCTCTTTGTCTCTGTCTCTGATTTTTCGGACCCATAGTTTTTTTTACATATTCCTTTGTTATATTCCAATACCTGATGATATCACCGGATTCATATGGAACCCGGTCATTGAAATGATCATAGTATAATAAACCTTTCAAGGATTTACACCAGTCCAGCCTCCTGTTATTTTATTTTATTTTATATATATATATATGTATATATATATATATATATATATATATATATATATATACATATATATATATATATATATATATATATATATATATATATATATATATATATATATATATATATATATATATATATATATACATATATATATATATATATATCTATATATATATACATATAAACAATTAAGTTAAAAATGTACATCCACATATGTATACTGAAATACTAGTATGCATATGAATGCACACACGTATACATATGTAGATGTACCGAGTTTTTCACTGGTCACTTTACTGTGAGTGTCCAGCTATTCTGTACGTAAACACACAGACAAACCGGTTTTTAGAGCCATACTGGTTTTTGAGGAAACACCTTTCCTCTATTCTCCAGAAAGCCAGACAAGGAATATTGAACTAGTTTCGATGTTGTTACATCTCATCAGCAATATTTACCTATCTTCCGGCCTCTCTAGAGAATCGTAAAAGCACATATCGTTATATGCTTTTTCTATGAACCGGTACGTACTCACGCTCTATGCAAATTAGTCTGCCCACTACTAATTTTCATAGAAAAAGCATATAACGATATGTGCTTTTACGATTCTCTAGAGAGGCCGGAAGATAGGTAAATATTGCTGATGAGATGTAACAACATCGAAACTAGTTCAATATTCCTTGTCTGGCTTTCTGGAGAATAGAGGAAAGGTGTTTCCTCAAAAACCAGTATGACTCTAAAAACCGGTTTGTCTGTGTGTTTACATACAGAATAGCTGGACACTCACAGTAAAGTGACCAGTGAAAAACTCGGTACATCTACATATGTATACGTGTGTGTATTCATATGCATACTAGTATTTCAGTATACATATGTGGATGTACATTTTTAACTTAATTGTTTAAGCGTCAGTCATACAAAAGTGAGTTACAAACGAAACGAAATTTAATTTCGTTTCGTTATTTGTTTTTATCGTCTCCGTTGAACCGGTACGTACTCACGCTCTATGCAAATTAGTCTGCCCACTACTAATTTTCATAGAAAAAGCATATAACGATATGTGCTTTTACGATTCTCTAGAGAGGCCGGAAGATAGGTAAATATTGCTGATGAGATGTAACAACATCGAAACTAGTTCAATATTCCTTGTCTGGCTTTCTGGAGAATAGAGGAAAGGTGTTTCCTCAAAAACCAGTATGACTCTAAAAACCGGTTTGTCTGTGTGTTTACATACAGAATAGCTGGACACTCACAGTAAAGTGACCAGTGAAAAACTCGGTACATCTACATATGTATACGTGTGTGTATTCATATGCATACTAGTATTTCAGTATACATATGTGGATGTACATTTTTAACTTAATTGTTTAAGCGTCAGTCATACAAAAGTGAGTTACAAACGAAACGAAATTTAATTTCGTTTCGTTATTTGTTTTTATATACATATATATATACATTTATATATACATATATATATATATGTATATATATATATATATATATATATATATATATATATATATATATACATATATATATATATATATACAAGTAAAGCAGTTAAATTATAGAGAGGTTGAAAGAGGGAGACAGAGAGTGAGAGAGAGGGTGAGAGAGAGACGCCGTTCAACTTTATAATATTTGAGAGTGAAGAGCGACAGAGAGAGTAAAGCAGTTAAATTATAGAGAGGGGGAATGATCTATTATAGAGAGAGGGAAGAGCGACGGAGAGAATAAAGCTAAGAAACTATAGGGAGGTGTGTAGGATACATACATAATACATACACACGACACTCAGCTTTATAATCTCTATATATAAAACTGAGGATGTCTGTCTGTATGTGTGTAAGTTTGAATCCTTAAAACTAGAGAAGCACCCAACCGACTGTTTTCAAACTTTTCACATGTAATACTTATGTTTCAGGGAGTGTTCTGAGCATAAAAAAATGTCAAATTTTCAATGCACTAGGGGCCGCATCAGGCGATTTATCGATCTCTCTCTATAATTCTTAGTCTTTCTCTTTCTAGATAGATACATACATATAACGTCGCGCCCTTATAATATCTGTCTGTATGTCTGGCTGTCTGCTGGCTCCGGTTATTTTGCCACCCTTGCTCAAGACAAATATCACACTCATTCCCCAAACAGTTGGTAAGTGCACACAACTTCTTCCTCACGTTTTAAGACACACTGTTGCTTTCTTACGTACCACGAGACCGTTACTTCTTTGCCAGCCGTGGTTGTGGCAATACTAAGCTTAGCTAATGCGGTTATATATTTCACAATACCTTATCCCGTGCAAAGCCGGGTACCACTGCTAGTATTATATATATATATATATATATATATATATATATATATATATATATATATATATATATATATATATACATATATATAAATTATTAGTGCAGATTAAAAGTTTAAACAAACAACTTTTGCGTTGCTTTCATTCTAAGGCCGGATCTTCTGATTTTGATATTTTTATTTATTATTACAACTCTCTCTATATATATATATGTGTGTATCTGTTTGTGTCTGTGTGTGTGTATGAATATAGAGAGATGTGTGTGTGTGTATGTGTGTTTCCATGCGGATGCTTGGAGAGATTATATGCTGAATCCGTAGATATCACGGTCGGACTTTTAGTTATATATATATATATATATATATATATATATATGAGTAGATAAAAGTGCCGCCCGTAGAAGAAACAACACCACGCATTCGGCCGGGCCACTGTATTATGAAAAAGAAAATCTTTTTCGGGGAAATTATTGGATTTTCCAAAACTTAAATGTTTTTTTAGGAACTTTCGACATTTATTTTAGATAGTCCGCAGTAAATATGTATACCGGAGTTTTAAATAAACCTGAATAAACTGAATATGGCCTCGATCTTTTATTAACACACACGCACACACACACGCACACACACACACACACACACACACGCACACACACACACACACACACACACACACACACACACACACACACACACCCCACACACACACACATATATATATATATATATATATAGAGAGAGAGATAGATAGATAAATAGATATCTTTCTTTTATTTGCCACCAGGGCATCAAAAGTGGGACAAGTACAAAGGGGGGAGTTTACAAAACAAGGCGTCCTCAATAAGGAGGAGGCAATAACAAAATATAAAAATAAAATAAAATATAACAAAAAATAAAATTTATAACAAAATCCTCAATAGAGAGGAGGCGTCTTGGGGGGTCGCACACACCCCCGAAAAAAGTGTGCAACCCTTCTCCTCAGGAGCACAGAGAGGGGGTGCTCCCTCGTTCCTTCCTCTATTCCCCCTACAGGCTTATGTAAAGAGAAGGCCCATTCACACGGGCCATTCTCGCCACTTTCACCCACCTTTCATAAAAACGACTGGGGTGGAGCACCTCTCTCTCCATCCTGATCCTTCTTCCGAAATGATATCGGAAGAAACGGACGAGTTGTTGGCCAGAGAGAAAGGTGCCTGACCTCAGTCCTTTCAGACGCGTCCACCATACAACTTCTTTCACCATGGCTATTACGCACAGAAACGCCGCCTCTCCTTCATCTTTGAAGGGGGGAGGCGGCTTGATCATTACAATAGACTCGGTGGTCAACCGGATCGGTCCCACCCTTAACAGCAGTTGTTCGACATAGTCCCACAGATCGGCTACGCTCGAGCAGTGTACCAATGCGTGTGCAACGGTTTCCTCGTCGCACACGCATCTGGGACAGATATTTTTGGCGGGGTCCCTACCCGGGCGCCCGTGTCTGTAGAGTTTCTCGAACAGGTAGAGCCCCTCGGTAGCACTGCCAGGCCAGAGACTTCTGGAAGTTGCCCATAGGTCCCGGGCTGAATGTCCTACCGAACAGGCTGGCCAGTTCGTCTTCCTCCATGTGTAGGGCTTCTCCGAGGGCGTCGTCGCACCTGCTGCGTACCAGCCCTCTATAGAATGTTGCGGTGGAGTCTCCACTGATAACCGGATCCGCCTGCCAGAGGGCGGTGAGCGCCTGGGCACACTCAGTGTGCCAGGCGCCCAGTTTTCTCGGTCTTTGCTTGACCCAGGATTGCAGCTCGGTGAGTGAGACGAGTCTGGGAAAGGTTCGTCTCACAAACGAGGCCCACACCGGTTGACCGGTGAGAAATACGTGGAGGTGCCGTAGCCTTAATGCGTGTTTACGCATCATTAGCCACGGCATCCCCAGCCCTCCTTTCGAAGGGTGTTGACAGCAGATGGATTTCCTCACCAAGGGAGCCCGCCTCTTCCAAAGGAATTGGAAGAGCGCGAGCTCCATCTTGGCGAGGGTTTCCCTTGGGCAAGGCACTACGGTCAGGCGGTAGTAGATGACGGACGCTATATAGGTGTTCGCCACCTCCGCCCGACCTTTCAGGGATAGTTTGCAACTGGCCCACTTCTGGGTCAGTGCAAACACCCTGTTCGTAACCTCCGCCCAGTTCTTCTTCACCTGGAGGTCTCGTCCGAACCAGACCCGAGCAACTTCACCGGGCCCTCCGTCCAGCGTCCGACGACGCCACCGGAGGGCATCGGTCTGCCCCTCCACGTGCCGAGTTGCAAACCGATCGACTTGTCCCGGTTCAGCTTAGCCCCTGTGAACCTTTCGTACTCCTCCAGTAAGGTGCCGATCGCCCCGATTTCGGAGGCCATCGACACCATTACTGTCACGTCATCGGCGTAGGCCGACACCGCTTTCCGCAATCCCAGTTCCAAAGGGATGCCCTGCAACAACTCCATCTTCCGCAGTAGTGGCTCGAGAGTCAACACATACAGAAGGGAGGAGACAGGGCACCCTTGTCGGATGGACTGCACGATTTTGAACGGTTCCGAGAGGTAGCCGTTCACCTTGACCCTAGAGCAGATGCGGCTGCTGTGCATCGCAGTGATCCAGCCCCTGAAAACGGGTCCGAAGCCTTCCGCCGCTAGCACCGCATCCAGGTAACTATGGTCGACCCTATCGAACGCCTTAGATTGATCCAAGTTGATCAGAGCCCCACCAAAATCGGGTTCGTTCCCAACCCTCTCTATGATGTATCGCATGAGGTGGAGTTGTCATGGATGGACCTGGACGGGATAGCACATGTCTACGCATCTCCCACCAGGTTGCCCACGACAAGCGCCAACCTCTTTGCTAGCACCTTGGCAAAATCTGTAACTCTGTATTTAGCAGAGTTATGGGCCTGAAGTTACTTATTTCGTCCCCCTTGTTCTCGTCCTTCCTCACTAGCGTGACTACGCCCTTGGTCACAGTACAGGGGAACAAGTCCGGCATAGCTAGATATAATTCGTATGGAAGACTATCGAGACCCGGGGATTTGCGTTTGCCGCATTGGCTCAGCACGTCCTCTATCGGCTCCTCGCAGGACTTCGCCTCCCTGTCCGAGAGACGCAGCAGGCCGTCGAAGTATGGACCGAAGTCCACATCCCCAACCGGCTCCCCGCCCCTCCCGAACAGTCGGGCAAAGTGCCTTTGAAAGGCCTCACACATCTGCCTAGGCTCAAGGATCGCCCGTCTATCCTGGTCTCGCAAAGACCAGATGGTGGATTTAGTTCCACTCTTGGCCTCTGTCACGCGGGCCCAGCTAACAGCTTTGGTTCCCTCGTTCCCTAGAGCACGTATTTTACTTCGGACAACGCAGCCTTCGTGCTTCGCGTCGAAAAACTGGCTCAAAGCCGTTCTCGACGCTAGCACTCTGGCCACGTCGCCGCTTCTAATTGCCTCTTCTACTCTATCTATTAGCTCCCTTTCCTTCCTATTCCTATCCGCAGCTAGAACCCTACTAAATTCTATCAAGACTTCTCTAATCTCTCTCTTTAGAGATACCCACCACCTGCTGTTGACGATCGCTCCAGTCAACCGTTCCTTAACTAACGTACTAATCCGATCCCTGTAAGCTCTACTTGCCGGCAAGGAGAAGTTGAGGTTCCAGTAACCGGCCCCCTGTCTATGCGTTCTATCAAGGTTGACCATGCAGGTCAACAACTTGTGGTCTGAATAGCCAACCATGAGCATTTCTGGACAACTTAAAAAGTCCCTGTCCTTATTTTTAACTAAAAACCTATCTAGGTACGACCTAGATGATCCGCTGCGATTTGACCAAGACCAGGTTGGCACCGTCGGAAAATCTAGTCGAAATCTATCGGCCAGGTCAAATCGGCCGAGTAACCCCTTGAGGCTGTTGCACGCCTCTCTATCGGGACATGCCCCTGCATAGTTCCAACGTGCATCCAGGATACCATTCCAGTCCCCACTAAAAGCAGGGAACGGGACGTCCCTAGAAAAGACTCCAGACGCTGGAAAAAGTCGGGCCGCTCTGTCCCAAAAGGGGCATATGCGGCTACCAGCCTAAAGGCTCCACCTTCACCACTGCCAAGGTCCAGCACCACCAGTCGACCCCCTGGGTCCAAGTGAACTATCTGTGTGGCAAGACCCAGATGTTTTTGCAACAGAACGACAACCCCACCCCCACCTCCGGGCTGACAGAGAGATGCGTGCATCTCAAAGTCGTCAAAGGTTGGGGCTAGCTGTCGCATGCTGCTGATCCGGGCCTCGCAGATAACCATCACATTTATAGATCGTGACCTGAGGTCATTTAGAAGCATTGCTTGCTTCCAAGATGAGCGCAGGCCACGCGCATTTAGGCACCCTACTCTTAGCACAGCCATGTTGGTGGTAAAGAGAAAAGGCACTTACCTCTCTGCGTCCCGGGAAGCGGGCCGCTCAATTTCCATGCTGGTTGGGGATGGGTTGTTGGGTGGGGTGGTGGTTTGTGGAAGTGAAGGGGCATCAGTGTGTTGTGGGGTTGGGGCGTTTGTGGTTGAGGAGGACGCGGTTGATTGGTTTGGCGCAGGGGGGGCCCACGTCCTCCGTGAAATTTATTTTCAGTGTTTTATAAAGGTTCATTGGGAGTTTAATCATTTTTAGATGAGGTAGTCCCACAGCAGTTATAAAGTTAGGCCCTTCAGTTTGGACCGAAAGGTTTGATGAAATTGTTTTCAGTAGTTCTTTGTTGTCTGTGTTCATGTATGTATATTGTAAAGTCTTTTTTTGTGTAGCAGTTAGTGTTGTGTGACGAGGAGGGGTGGTTTGTATATAGTTTGTGTTCTCTTGGGGAGGGTTAAAGTTAACAAGTGTGTATGTGGTGCGCCTCCTCTTCTTTCTTTTTACTGTTTGGAAGGGATCTTTTTCGTCTTGCGACGAAAGGGGTTCGTCTTCCTTGTTGGGTGGGAGGGGTATGTTTTCTGGTAGTGTTTGCGGTGTGTGTCTTTTTGTATTTGTTTTGGGTGGGGAGGGGTTGGGTGGGACAGTATTCTGTGTTGTTTTTTCACGTGTTTGTTGTTGTTGTTGTTGTTGTGGTGGTGGTGGTGGTGGTGTTGTTGGTTTTTGTTGTTGTTGGGGTGGTGTTGGTGTTGGTAGCAGTGTTTTTTCTGTGTGAGCTGGGGACAGGCAGCCCTCAGGTGACCTCTATTGCCACAGAGGTAACAGGAGGGATACCTACCCTCCACAATAATGTTGAGGTGGGTACGGTCATCCAGCATGACGCGCTCAGGGATTTGGGCGATACGTTCTGGCCTTATTTGTGTCAGAACTTCGATACTCGTTCCACTGAACGCGTCGCCGGATGCCTTCCCTATTGAAATGAGATTGTCCTCGTCTAAATTGAGGAAACCGGTTAGTAACCACCAGTAGTTTATGTTTGGGGTGATGGTGGTTATCCATATTCTCTGGGGTTTTTTACCCATGTAGGTGGGGAAGAAGGTGTAGTGTGTGGAACGAATTGGCGACACAGAGTATTTTTTCGCCGCCAATTCGTCTTTCATCAATATGGATAAACTCCCATAGAGTTTATCCTTTTGTATGAAAGTGATGTCTTTCATCGCTTATTTCAGTACTAACTGAATTTCAGCTTGAGATGGTTGTGCTGGTTTTTTTGTCTTATTTAAAATTGTACGGAATACGACAGTTCGTAATTCCGTCTGTTTTTTTAGTTCTGGAGGTGAATTTATAGAAAACGAACCATTTTCGCCAAAAGATACATATTTTTTGGCTTTTTCCAGCATTTCTTTGGCTTTTGAAATATCTTCAAGCACATAAGTGACTGATAATTTAGCCGTTTGTGCAAAAGATATTTTGTTTTCGTTGTTGGTGTTTGTATTGTTTTGTTTCTCGTCGTTTGAGTTGTTTTCATCTTTGTTGTTGTTGTCTTTCTCGTTTGGTGTGTGGATACTTGTGACGTTTGTGTTGTTGTTGTTTTTGTTGTCTTTATTGTTGCTGTTGTTGTCGTTGTTGTTGTTGTTTTCAGTTTCTTGTATAGTTGTGGCTACATCAAGTTGTCGGTCAGCAGGTGAAGAAAATTCTTCCTCTGGCTGACCTCTGCCTTTGGCATCTGCTGCTGTGACAGTGGCAGGGGGAAGCTGTGAGTATGACTTCCCCTTTTCTCCTTTGAATGTTGGTGAAGATGCTTCAGCCATTTTTATCAAAATAGGATTTTTCGTAATTTTTCGAAAGATAACATTTTTACAACACTATTTCGCCTAAAGGCGTAGAATATTTTGAGAGACTGACCAGATCAAAATTTGACCTGGCAGTCCCTCTACAAAATGGTACGAAAATGAAAGTTTAAAGTTCACAATTTCCAGATAAATTTAAACGAAACTTACCGAGCGAGCTCAGCACATGTGTCCATGATAGATATATAGATAGATAGATAGATAGATAGATAGGCAAAAGGGATATTTAATTTGTTGGTAATTCAACAAATATAAATGTTTATAACTGATTCAAAGCACTCCAGAAAACTTGTTAAGTGCTTTGAATCAGTTATAAACATTTATATTTGTTGAATTACCAACAAATTAAATATCCCTTTTGCCGCTCGCTCTCTCTCTCTCTCTCTCTCTCTCTCTCTCTCTCTCTCTCTCTCTCTATATATATATATATATATATATATATATATATATATATATATATATATATATATATATATATATATATATATATAATATATATATATACATATATATATATATATATATAGAGAGAGAGAGATAGATAAATATATAGGAAAAAGGGGTATTTAATTTGTTGGTAATTCAACAAATATAAATGTTTATTATAACTGATTCAAAGCACTCAACATGTTTTCTGGAGTATAATATCCAATGATATTAAATAAATGGAAACTATATTTATAAAACCATATGTATTCTATTATATATATTTCAAGGTACCAAAACTTTGGTACCCTCTCTTCAGATAAAATACAAAGTTTGTAACAGACCTCGTGGGATTATTCATTTATAATGTACTGCATAGAAAAATGCCAGAGATGACCGGAGGTTTATATCACGACGATATGTTACTTTTAATTGAAAACCATAGCAAAAGCGAAATTAATAGGAAAAGGAAATCCATATTACAATTTTTCAACAACTACAACCTTAATTTAGAAATCAAGAATAATTACAAAATCGTTAACTTCTTAGATGTAACATTAAACCTTAGCTCAGGTCTTTACTATCCATTCCATAAGATTCACGAAAATCTAAATTACGTTTCAATTCTAATCATCCTAGAAATATTAAAAACACTATTGTCAATAGTGTCCAGCAACGGCTTACACGCAACTCTGCTATTGAAAATATTTTGATGATACGGCAGAATACTACAATGAGTCTTTACATAGAGCAGGATACTCGAATAAAATTAAATACTTAGATAACAATAACACGACAGATCATCCTAGAATTCATTATAATAACAATAAACAATTCAACTTAAATGGTAGACCAAACAAAAAAACTAGAACTAGAAATATTATTTGGTACTCTCCGCCATTCTCATTAGGAGTTAAAACACCTTTAGCAAAGCTATTTTTTAAAGCACTAGATAAATGTTTTCCTAAATCCCACTCTATCTTTAACAGACTATAAAACTATCCTACTCTACTACTATGAACATAGTTCAAAATATAAATAAAATTAATAATAGAAACTTAAATTTAAACCCTAACCAAACAAACCAAGATAGCAATAATAATATTTCTAACAACAATATTCATAATAATAGTACCGTTCCTAATAACAACTCCAGAAAATGTAACTGTAGAATTAAATCAAACTGCCCTTTACAAAATAATTTCTTAGACAAACACGTAATTTATAAATGCACAGTTAAAACTAGAGACAAAATATTTAACTATATTGGTGCCACTTCTACAAAATTCAAAGAACGCTAGTACAACCATAAACATACATTTAATAGGTCTGATAAAAATTCTTCCACTTCACTTTCACATTTAATTTGGAATTTAAATGACAACAATATAGACTATTCAATATCTTGGGGAACGATCTCTAAAGCACCTGCATACCGAAATATGGCTTTCTCAAGAATCTGTAATTTATGTATAGAAGAAATTTATTATATAATTAACTGTCAAAACTCTATTAATTTAAAAACATAAATATTTTCTAGTTGCAGACATCGCGAAACTTCCACTTTCAGAAGTATTTTTAATCTATGATATTCATTACACTTGACTATATATTATACACCTTTAAAATGATCCGATTATTTACTGTGTATTTCTTTAAAAATTTAAAATTTAAAAAATGATCTTCCTTCTTAAATTTAGTATTTTTACTATTTGATCTTATTTTCCTAATGATACTCTTATAAATTTTTTTCAGATGGAAATTGAAAATCTTTAATTGACATTCTGAAAGATATCCTCTTTACAATAATTCTTCGAAATTCATAATACTTTTTCCTCTTTTTAATCTTCAAACTTTACACACATCTTTCGACATAAATAATATGTAATTTAAATTCTCATCCTCGAAAAAATAATCTCACACAAAATAATATATAATTTTCTCTACATACTTTCTGAGTAAATCATTCATCAAATTTAATGGTTAGCAAATAAGATTGGACTTATATTTTCCTTTACAACCGAGCAAAAACACAATTGATAACTTCTATGATAAACTATATAACTTCGCTAAATTAACAATATTCCGAAAACATTTTCAATGTTGGAACAAAATGTTTGAATCTACAAATTGTTCTCCTCTTACAACTTGAAATACGTCTTTTTCTAAATGATTTATGTAAAATGTAAAATCAAAATCCTCCGTAACTCATTTTAGAAATGTAAACAATGAATACGTGCGTTTTATTTCTATAAAATCACCAATAATACTTATACTTGCACAATTATTAATCTATTGATATACGTACAACCTGTTCTAATGTAATAAGATAAAATGTACTTACAACCATAATTCTTCATATAATCTAATTGATTATATATACAATATTATAACTCATAATATAGCTAAATAATTTTTTTTAAATTCTGTAATCATACTCCACCATTCCTACAAACTGTTAATCATTTTTAAATTAACGTAAATCAACCTCTTCTTTCTTTCTTTTTCTTTTCTTTCTTTCTTCCTCCTACACATACATATATCCTAATCATTATTTAAATCTACCTAGCGTCTAAAACTAACGTTTGTTTCAACCCTATACCTCAACTTCATTTGCATACTCATCTTAATAATTTGAAACATTTGACTTTTCTTCTCTTTTACCTCTTTCCTTTACTATCCAGGAATAACTTGAACCGTTAAGATCCTATTCCTGATTATGTCACTATTTATAAAACAAACTTTGTATTTTATCTGAAGAGAGCGTACGAAAGTTTTGGTACCCTTGAAATATATATAATAGAATAAATATGGTTTTATAAATACAGTTTCCATTTATTTAATATCATTGTATATATATATATATGGGATAACAAGTTATCCTTTTAGGTAATCTAGTTAGAGGTTGTGATTGCTCTGTACGATAGGATAGTTTTAACGCCACTTTGAGTGATCAGCGGCCTTTAGACTCATCTGATAAATGAAACAATTGTTAATACTGTAAATAAAACCCTTTTTGTACAGCCGACCATGTTATTTTTCACTCCTTCACTATACATATATATATACATACATATATATATATATATATATATATATATATATATATATATATATATATATATATATATATATATATATATATTTATATATATGTGTGTGTGTGTGTGTGTGTGTGTGTGTGTGTGTGTGTGTGTGTGTGTGTGTGTGTGTGTGTGTGTGTGTGCGTGTGTGTTTGTGTATAGAATGGTTTCTCACGTCGATTTTGTCTTATAAGGGTCCAAAGACTACGTTTTTTTCTGGCTTTGACGTTTACGTATTCGGTGAGACTTTAATCCAACTAATTATTTGTAGTTTAAATCCCAAATTTGACATGAGGAGTACCGTTATACAAAGTGGCTGGCATGTTAAATTGAATCCTCGCCTTTGCTCATAAGCTTTTAAGACGATTCTGACTGCTTATTTCGTAACTTTTCATGGCTTTTCATAGCAAATTAACCTCTTTTAATTGCGATTCTTCTTCTTCTTCTTCTTCTTCTTCTTCTTGCTCATACTCGTCATCATCACACTTAACCTCCACCTAATCTTCCTCCTCCTCCTCCTCCTCCTCCTCATTATCACCATCATCATCATCATCATCATCATCATCACCATCATCATCATGAACATCACCACCATCGCCATCATTATGGTTATCATCATCACCACCAACCTCCTATTCAACTCCTCCATCCTCTGCTTTTCCTCCTCCCTCCTTCTCCTCAAAATCATGATCATTATCATCATGATTACTATCATCATCAACACCATTATCATTAGTGGCATTCTCTACTTTTCCAAGTATTTCCTTCACATTTAATTTTCAGCTTCCTTACTTTTAGACGAAGTCGTATTCATAGGAGAAGTGCATTGTTTTTGTTATTAGACTCAAATACACCTATGCGACATTTGCAACAAAGTGAATATACGTCTAAAAATATGTAACACTTGCACACACACATGTATGTATATCTATATATAAATATATATATATAAATATAATATAAGATCAAAAGATGGTTAAAGGAGTTCCATGTATTTTATTATGCGCATTTCAAAAACAAACATCATCATGCAATAATATTTGTGTTTTCATCAGATAAAACAGGAGAACATGATATGAAGGCTAAAAAACACTTGTGGATAGTGCAGTTTTAAATCAACATATGAAAAGTGGTTTTAGATTGATGTGTGATATTGGGAAAAAATATTTTATTTAGAGAGAGGGGGGGGTGGAAAGGATGAAAAGGGAAGGAGATGAGAGGGAGAGATGGGTGATAGAGAGAAAGAGATAGTTTTTATAACTGAGAGGAGATATATTTTTTACATAGAGAGGTTGAAAACCGTTGGAAGATACTGTATAAATTAAAAATTTTGAAAATTAACGAAGGGAGGATATGTGCGAGGAAAACATATTTTATTTAGGGAGGGGGGGATGAAAAAAAGGGGGAGGAGATGAGAGTGAAGGTGGAGAGGGAGAGATGGGTGATAGAGAGAAAGAGATAGTTTTTATAACTGAGAAAAAGATATATTGTTTTAACATAGAGAGGTTGGGAACCGTTGGAAGATAATGTATAAATTAAAGGAATTTGAAAATTAACGAAGGGAAATTATGTATGAAGATAGAGAGAAAAAAATAATAATTGTGGATGAATATTCTAACGTCAAAAAAAGAAATGTATATATTGTGGCAATTTCAAAATTAACGAAGAGAAAAATTATTAAGGTTTGTGTGTAGAAGGATTTGAGAAAAATAATGTAAAGTTAAAGTTTGTATATTGGTTGAATTGATAATATATGCGAATAAAGAGTTAATATGTATTAATAATGAGTTCGTTGATGGGGAGAAAAAAATAATAAATTAAGGATGAAATTGAGATTAAAAAGATTTATGATAGAGAGAAAAAATAATAATGATTGCGGATGAATATTGTATATGTTATGATTTTACAAGGTGAAGATAGAATGAGGGTAATGAGTAAACAAGTATTATAGAGTGTATAATGCCCTTTAAAGTAAGGTAGATGGGTATATTTTAAAGAGGTGTATGTATATGTGCCTTTGAGAAAAGATTCTAAATTGATAAAGAATTGAATATTAACTGTATACTTTGTGAAAAGTTCTATGGAATTTATGCAGGCAGATAGAAAACAAATCTGTGCGTCTATTTATTATAGAATCTAGGTTAGAGATAATGGTAAATTTTTCATTTAGGCAGAGATTACAGATTTTAGATAGAGAGCTGTTCAAATATGAGGATGCAGAAGAAATCTTCTTCCAAAAGATGGTATATTTAATGTTTTTGTCTTTTAAGGACCATATGAGTTCTGAGAGAGCAGTGTTAGTTCTTTTAAGTTTGTATTTGAAAGATGAATGATGATTATAGAGACGAGCTTTAAAAGAGGTGGAAGTGGAGCCAAAATATGTGAAGGAATTGGTGCTAGTTATAATTTTACATTCATAAATTAAGTTTTTATCGAGACAATGGTTGTTGAGAGGACATTTATTTTTAATGCGGCAGTTGCAATTAGAGAGATTATTAATGAGTGATCTAGTGTTATCTATAGAAGGAATTGGATTGGAGAAGTTGTTTGCGATAGGAATAATAGGAATAATAGTTTCTTGATTTAGAGTTGGATTATGAACATTTAGCGAAGTTGTGTTTGACGTTGTATTTGGGTTTACAGAAGTTAGCCTAGGGTTTACAATGACGTCGGGAGTACTATTACTGTTATTATGAAATTCAATATTGGAAGGAAGAGATTTAGTATTTAGTATTTTATTGTTGTGTTTAGAGATGATGTTGGAAATATTGGAGGATGTAGAATACGAAAATTTGATGGTGTGTTTGTTAAATATTTTACTATAGATATGTGAGGGAGGGAAGCATTTATTTAAGGCACTAAAGAATAATTTAGGAATATTGTTATTAATAGAGATGGAGAAAGGAGCATTATACCAGATTATGTTTTTGTATCTAGGTCTTTTATTAAAATTATTGGAATGGTCATGATTAATTATTCTACTGTAAGTTTTTCTAGAATTTGTTTCTTTACTATATTTGATTTTATCTGGATAGCCGGCTTTAGAAAGTGCGTTATTATAGTAATTGGCGTTAGCATCAAAGATGTTTTTATTAGAAGATATGTTAGATATTCTATTTCCAATATTATTAACTATAGCATTCTTGATATTGGTAGGATGGTTAGATTTAAAGTTAACATAATTAAGGTTCTCATTGTTTTTATGGTAAGGGTAATATAGGCCAGTGTCAAGATTAAGAGATACATCCAAGAAATTAGCTAGTTTGATACTATTATCAAATTCAATTTTTAGGTTATGTTGGTTAAAGAGATTACGTATATTGTTCTTAATAATATTAAGGTTGACTATATTGCAATTTAGGATAGTAAAGAGTCCATCGTCACGATAAATTCCACCGCGAAGTTGAGGAATTTTCCGACTCAAAGAGTTCAAAATGAAGATACCAATTAAATCAGTCAATTGGGATGAATCAGATGCTCCCATTGTGATGTCGAAGTTGTTAGAGGTATCGGCTCTGGTCCAATATTCGTTGTTGAACTCTAGGATGGTTTTACGTGCGGTGAGGATGATGTGAAGTTCATCTGTGGTGATGTCAGAATATTTAAGTGCGAAAGATAGAGCATTATTGAGAAGTGAAGGCGAAATGGAGGAATAGTAGCTGGCAATATCAAATTGAATACATTTTAGTTTGTTTTTATTATCCAATTTGTTGAACCAGCCAATCACTTCAGAAGTACCAAACCATAAATTTAGGTTCAAAGAAGAGCAATTAGAACTAACCTGTGGGATAATTCTATGCAAGATGGCTTTACTAACAACCCCCAGATCAGATTTAGAGGGGGCGATTAATCTAACAGGTAGTTCAGTGCGAAAATTGTTTTTGTGATCCTTGAGATTTATCCTCGGAACTCATATGGTCCTTAAAAGACAAAAACATTAAATATACCATCTTTTGGAAGAAGATTTCTTCTGCATCCTCATATTTGAACAGCTCTCTATCTAAAATCTTCACTCTCATCTCCTCCCCCTTTTTTTCATCCCCCCCTCCCTAAATAAAATATGTTTTCCTCGCACATATCCTCCCTTCGTTAATTTTCAAAATTTTTAATTTATACAGTATCTTCCAACGGTTTTCAACCTCTCTATGTAAAAAATATATCTCCTCTCAGTTATAAAAACTATCTCTTTCTCTCTATCACCCATCTCTCCCTCTCATCTCCTTCCCTTTTCATCCTTTCCACCCCCCCTCTCTAAATAAAATATTTTTCATATGTTGATTTAAATATTTTTCATATGTTGATTTAAAACTGCACTATCCACAAGTGTTTTTTAGCCTTCATATCATGTTCTCCTGTTTTATCTGATGAAAACACAAATATTATTGCATGATGATGTTTGTTTTTGAAATGCGCATAATAAAATACATGGAACTCCTTTAACCATCTTTTGATCTTATATTATGCATACTCCAGTCCTACAAACTGTAGAGTGCTTCTTATCCGATATCTGCATTGCTTTATTGTACTACAATAAAACTCACCTCCTACATATATATAAATATATATATATATATATATATATATATACATATATATATATATATATATTAGAAAGTGAGGGTTTTTACAAAATGAAAAATGACCGAGGTGTCCTACACGAGTGAAAGTATAAAGAAAAAAAAGATGAAATCGAAAATGCAACTGGAGTCTTATTTAAAAAAAAATATATATATTTCTTTGGTTCTTTACCGGTTTCGCAGTTCTTCTACTTTTCAAAAGTAGAGTTGAGATGGAAGGTCTGTGGTTTTTCTCCCATGAGAAAAACCACAGACCCTCTATCCTATTTCTCAAATCCTAATTCTTTTATATATCCTATTTCAAATCCTATTTCTTTTATATATATATATATATATATATATACATATATATATATATATATATATATATATATATATATATATATTTATATGTATGCATGCATATGTGTATATATATATGTATATATATATATATAATATCTATGAGCCCTAAATAAGTAACCATAATGGTAAATATATCTTACGTAAAATATATCTTACGCAAACTGGTATATAGCTTCTCAAAGAGCCCCGAGTTTCTCGGTGCAAGGTGATGTTATAGATATATCTATGAATAAATACACACACATATATATGGAGAGAGAGAGAAAGAAAGAGAGAAAGAGCGAGAGTGCGAGAGAGAGACTGTGAGAAAGAGGACGAGACCCAAATAACAAAATAAACCTAAAAACGGTCTCAACTCAACACAAACACAAGACAATAGGTCACAACTCAACACAAACACAACACAAAAGGTCACAAGTTAACACAAACACAACACAATAGGTCACAACTCAACACAAACGCAACACAATAGGTCACAACTCAACACAAACACTACACAATAGGTTACAACACAACACAAACGCAATACCATAGGTCTCAACTCAACACAAACACAACACAATAGGTCTCAACTCAACACAAACACAACACAATGGGTCTAAACTCAACACAAACACAACAGAATAGGTCACAACTCAACACAAACACAACACAATAGGTCACAACTCAACACAAACACAACACAATAGGTCACAACTCAACACAAACACAACACAATAGGTCACAAGTTAACACAAACACAACACAATAGGTCACAACTCAACACAAACGCAACACAATAGGTCACAACTCAAAACAAACACAACACAATAGGTCTCAACTCGACACAAACACAACACAATAGGTCTCAACTCAACACAAACACAACACAATAGGTCTCAACTCGAAACAAACGCAACACAATAGGTATCAACTCAACTCAAACACAACACAATAGGCACAACTCAACACAAACACAACACAATAGGTCACAACTCAACACAAACACAACAGAATTTGGTGACAACTCAACACAAACACAAGACAATAGGTCTCAACTCAACACAAACACAACACAATAGTTCTGAACTCAACCCAAACACAACACGATAGTTCTCAACTCAACACAAACACAACAAAACACCAACACAACACAATAGGTCTCAAGTCAACACAAGCACAAAAAACACAAACACGACACAATAGGTCATTACTCAACGCAAACATAACACAAACACAACACAATAGGTCTCAAATCAACACAAACACAACACAATAGGTCCCAACTCAATACAAACACAACACAATAGGTCTCAACTCAACACAAACACAACACAATAGCTCTCAACTCGACACAAACACAACACAATAGGTCTCAACTCAACAGAATCACAACACAATAGGTCTCAACCCGACACAAACACAACACAATAGGTCTCAACTCAACACAAACACAACACAATAGGTCTCAACTCGACACAAACACAACACAATAGGTATCAACTCAACGCAAACACAACACAATAGGTCTCAACTCAACACAAACACAACACAATAGGTGTCAACTCGACACAAACACAACATAATAGGTCTCAACTCAACACAAACACACCACAATAGGTCACAACTCAACACAAACACAACACAATAGAACACAACTCAATAAAAACACAACACAATAGGTCTCAACTCAACAGAAACACAACACAATAGGGCTCAACTCGACCGAAACACAACACAATAGGTCTCAACTCAACACAAACACAACACAATAGGCACAACTCAACACAAACACAACACAATAGGTCACAACTCAACACAAACACAACAGAATTTGGTGACAACTCAACACAAACACAACACAATAGGTCTCAACTCAACACAAACACAACACAATAGGTCTGAACTCAACCCAAATACAACACGATAGTTCTCAACTCAACACAAACACAAAAAAACACCAACACAACACAATAGGTCTCAACTCAACACAAGCCCAAAAAACACAAACACGACACAATAGGTCATTACTCAACGCAAACAGAACACAAACACAACACAATAGGTCTCAATCAACACAAACACAACACAATAGGTCCCAACTCAATACAAACACAACACAATAGGTCTCAACTCAACACAAACACAACACAATAGCTCTCAACTAGACACAAAGACAACACAATAGGTCTCAAATCAACACAAACATAACACAACAGGTCACAACTCAACACAAACACAACAGAATTTGGTGACAACTCAACACAAACACAAAAAATAGGTCTCAGCTGAACACAAACACAACACAATAGAACACAACTCAATAAAAACACAACACAATAGGTCACAACTCAACACAAACACAACATAATAGGTCTCAACTCGACACAAACACAACACAATAGGTCACAACTCAACACAAACACAAAAATAGGTCTCAACTGAACACAAACACAACACAATAGAACACAACTCAATAAAAACACAACACAATAGGTCACAACTCAACACAAACACAACACAATAGGTCTCAACTCGACAAAAACACAACACAATAGGTTTCAACTCAAAACAAACACAACACAATAGGTCTCAACTCAACACAAACACAACAGAACAGGTCTCAACTCAACACAAACACAATACAATAGGTTTCAACTCAACACAAACAAAACACAATAGGTCACTCATCAACGCAAACACCACACAAACGCAACACAATAGGTCACAACTCAACACAAACACAACACAATAGGTCACAACACAACACAAACATAATACAATAGGTCTCAACTCAACAGAAACACAACACAATAGGTCTCAACTCAACAAAAACACAACACAATGGGTCTAAACTCAACACGAACACAACAGAATAGGTCACAACTCAACACAAACACAACACAAAAGGTCACAACTTAACACAAACACAACACAATAGGTTTCAACTCAAAACAAACACAACACAATAGGTACAACTCAACACAAACACAACACAATAGGTCACAATCTAACACGAACACAACACAATAGGTCACAACTCAACACAAACACAACACAATAGGTCTCAACTCAACACAAAAACAACACAATAGTTCTGTACTCAACCCAAACACAACACAATAGTTCTCAACTCAACACAAACACAACAAAACACAAACACAACGCAATAGGTCTCAACTCAACACAAACACTACACAATAGGTCTCAGCTCAACACAAACACAACACAATTGGTTCCAACTCAACACAAACACAACGCAATAGGTCTCAACTCAACACAAACACAACAAAACACCAACGCAACACAATAGGTCTCAACTCAACACAAGCACAAAAAACACAAACACAACACAATAGGTCTCAACTCAACACAAACACAACACAATAGGTCACAACACAACAAATAATACAATACAATTGGTCTCAACTCAACACAAACCTCACACAATAGGTCATTACTCAACACAAACACAACACAATAGATCCCAACTCAATACAAACACAACACAATAGGTCTCACCTCAACACAAACACAACACAATAGGTCTCAACTCAACACAAACACAACACAATAGCTCTCAACTCGACACATACACAACACAATAGGTCTCAACTCAACACAAACATAACACAATAGGTCATAACTCAACACAAACACACCACAATAGTTCTCAACTCGACACAAACACAACACAATAGTTCTCAACTCAACACAAACACACCACAATAGTTCTCAACTCAACACAAACACAACGCAATAGGTGTCAACTCAACACAAACACAACACAATAGGTCTCAACTCAACACAAACAAAACAAAACACAAAAAAAACACAATGTGTCTCAACTCAACACAAACACAACACAATAGGTCTCCACTAAACACAAGCACAACACAATAGGTCTCAACTCAAAACAAACACAACACAATAGGTCTCAACACAACACAAACAGAACACAATAGGTCTCAACTCGACACAAACACAACACAATAGGTCTCAAATCAACACAAACACAACACGATAGGTCTCAACTCGACACAAACACAACACAATAGGTATCAACTAAACGCAAACACAACACAATAGATCACAACTCAACACCAACACAACAAAACACAAAAAAACACAATAGGTCTCAACTCAACACAAACACAACACAATAGGTCTCAACTAAACACAAGCACAACACAATAGGTCAAAACTCAACACAAATACAATACAATAGGTCTCAACTCAACACAAACACAACACAATAGGTCTCAACTCAACACAAACACAACACAATAGGTCTCAACTCGACACAAACACAACACAATGGGTCTCAACTCAACACAAACACAACACAATAGGTCTCAACTCGATACAAACACAACACAATAGGTCTCAACTCAACGCAAACACAACATAATAGGTCAAAACTCAACACAAACACAACACAATAGTTCTCAACTCGACACAAACACAACACAATAGGTCACGACTCAACACAAACGAAACACGATAGGTCTCAACTCAACACAAACACAACGCAATAGGTCACAACTCAACACAAACACAACACAATAGGTCACAACTCAACACAAACACAACACTATAGGTCTCAACTCGACACAAACAGAACACAATAGGTTTCAACTCGAAACAAACACAACACAATAGGCCTCAACTCAACACAAACACAACAGAATAGGTCTCAACTCAACACAACACAATACAATAGGTCTCAACTCAACACAAACACAACTCAATAGGTCACTACTCAACGCAAATACAACACAAACACAGCACAATAGGTCTCAAATCAACACAAAAACAACATAATAGGTCACAACTCAAAACAAACACAACACAATAGCTCTCAACTCAACACAAACACAACAGAATAGTTCACAGCTCAACACAAACACAACACAATAGGCACAACTCAACACAAACACAACACAATAGGTCACAATCTAACACGAACACAACACAATAGGTCACAACTCAACACAAACACAACACAATAGGTCTCAACTCAACACAAAAACAACACAATAGTTCTGTACTCAACCCAAACACAACACAATAGTTCTCAACTCAACACAAACACAACAAAACACAAACACAACGCAATAGGTCTCAACTCAACACAAACACTACACAATAGGTCTCAGCTCAACACAAACACAACACAATTGGTTCCAACTCAACACAAACACAACGCAATAGGTCTCAACTCAACACAAACACAACAAAACACCAACGCAACACAATAGGTCTCAACTCAACACAAGCACAAAAAAAACAAACACAACACAATAGGTCTCAACTCAACACAAACACAACACAATAGGTCACAACACAACAAATAATACAATACAATTGGTCTCAACTCAACACAAACCTCACACAATAGGTCATTACTCAACACAAACACAACACAATAGATCCCAACTCAATACAAACACAACACAATAGGTCTCAGCTCAACACAAACACAACACAATAGGTCTCAACTCAACACAAACACAACACAATAGCTCTCAACTCGACACATACACAACACAATAGGTCTCAACTCAACACAAACATAACACAATAGGTCATAACTCAACACAAACACACCACAATAGTTCTCAACTCGACACAAACACAACACAATAGTTCTCAACTCAACACAAACACACCACAATAGATCTCAACTCAACACAAACACAACGCAATAGGTGTCAACTCAACACAAACACAACACAATAGGTCTCAACTCAACACAAACAAAACAAAACACAAAAAAAACACAATGTGTCTCAACTCAACACAAACACAACACAATAGGTCACAACTCAACACAAATACAATACAATAGGTCTCAACTCAACACAAACACAACCAAATAGGTCTCAACTCAAAACAAACACAACACAATAGGTCTCAACTCAACACAAACAGAACACAATAGGTCTCAACTCGACACAAACACAACACAATAGGTCTCAACTCAACACAAACACAACACGATAGGTCTCAACTCAACACAAACACAACACAATAGGTATCAACTAAACGCAAACACAACACAATAGGTCACAACTCAACACCAACACAACAAAACACAAAAAAACACAATAGGTCTCAACTCAACACAAACACAACACAATAGGTCTCAACTAAACACAAGCACAACACAATAGGTCACAACTCAACACAAATACAATACAATAGGTCTCAACTCAACACAAACACAACACAATAGGTCTCAACTCAACACAAACACAACACAATAGGTCTCAACTCGACACAAACACAACACAATGGGTCTCAACTCAACACAAACACAACACAATAGGTCTCACCTCGATACAAACACAACACAATAGGTCTCAACTCAACGCAAACACAACATAATAGGTCAAAACTCAACACAAACACAACACAATAGTTCTCAACTCGACACAAACACAACACAATAGGTCACGACTCAACACAAACAAAACACGATAGGTCTCAACTCAACACAAACACAACGCAATAGGTCACAACTCAACACAAACACAACACAATAGGTCACAACTCAACACAAACACAACACTATAGGTCTCAACTCGACACAAACAGAACACAATAGGTTTCAACTCAAAACAAACACAACACAATAGGTCTCAACTCAACACAAACACAACAGAATAGGTCTCAACTCAACACAACACAATACAATAGGTCTCAACTCAACACAAACACAACTCAATAGGTCACTACTCAACGCAAATACAACACAAACACAGCACAATAGGTCTCAAATCAACACAAACACAACACAATAGGTCACAACTCAAAACAAACACAACACAATAGCTCTCAACTCAACACAAACACAACAGAATAGTTCACAGCTCAACACAAACACAACACAATAGGCACAACTCAACACAAACACAACACAATAGGTCACAATCTAACACGAACACAACACAATAGGTCACAACTCAACACAAACACAACACAATAGGTCTCAACTCAACACAAAAACAACACAATAGTTCTCCACTGAACCCAAACACAACACAATAGGTCTGAACTCAACCCAAATACAACACGATAGTTCTCAACTCAACACAAACACAAAAAAACACCAACACAACACAATAGGTCTCAACTCAACACAAGCCCAAAAAACACAAACACGACACAATAGGTCATTACTCAACGCAAACAGAACACAAACACAACACAATAGGTCTCAATCAACACAAACACAACACAATAGGTCCCAACTCAATACAAACACAACACAATAGGTCTCAACTCAACACAAACACAACACAATAGCTCTCAACTAGACACAAAGACAACACAATAGGTCTCAAATCAACACAAACATAACACAACAGGTCACAACTCAACACAAACACAACAGAATTTGGTGACAACTCAACACAAACACAAAAAATAGGTCTCAGCTGAACACAAACACAACACCATAGAACACAACTCAATAAAAACACAACACAATAGGTCACAACTCAACACAAACACAACATAATAGGTCTCAACTCGACACAAACACAACACAATAGGTCACAACTCAACACAAACACAAAAATAGGTCTCAACTGAACACAAACACAACACAATAGAACACAACTCAATAAAAACACAACACAATAGGTCACAACTCAACACAAACACAACACAATAGGTCTCAACTCGACAAAAACACAACACAATAGGTTTCAACTCAAAACAAACACAACACAATAGGTCTCAACTCAACACAAACACAACAGAACAGGTCTCAACTCAACACAAACACAATACAATAGGTTTCAACTCAACACAAACAAAACACAATAGGTCACTCATCAACGCAAACACCACACAAACGCAACACAATAGGTCACAACTCAACACAAACACAACACAATAGGTCACAACACAACACAAACATAATACAATAGGTCTCAACTCAACAGAAACACAACACAATAGGTCTCAACTCAACAAAAACACAACACAATGGGTCTAAACTCAACACGAACACAACAGAATAGGTCACAACTCAACACAAACACAACACAAAAGGTCACAACTTAACACAAACACAACACAATAGGTTTCAACTCAAAACAAACACAACACAATAGGCACAACTCAACACAAACACAACACAATAGGTCACAATCTAACACGAACACAACACAATAGGTCACAACTCAACACAAACACAACACAATAGGTCTCAACTCAACACAAAAACAACACAATAGTTCTGTACTCAACCCAAACACAACACAATAGTTCTCAACTCAACACAAACACAACAAAACACAAACACAACGCAATAGGTCTCAACTCAACACAAACACTACACAATAGGTCTCAGCTCAACACAAACACAACACAATTGGTTCCAACTCAACACAAACACAACGCAATAGGTCTCAACTCAACACAAACACAACAAAACACCAACGCAACACAATAGGTCTCAACTCAACACAAGCACAAAAAACACAAACACAACACAATAGGTCTCAACTCAACACAAACACAACACAATAGGTCACAACACAACAAATAATACAATACAATTGGTCTCAACTCAACACAAACCTCACACAATAGGTCATTACTCAACACAAACACAACACAATAGATCCCAACTCAATACAAACACAACACAATAGGTCTCACCTCAACACAAACACAACACAATAGGTCTCAACTCAACACAAACACAACACAATAGCTCTCAACTCGACACATACACAACACAATAGGTCTCAACTCAACACAAACATAACACAATAGGTCATAACTCAACACAAACACACCACAATAGTTCTCAACTCGACACAAACACAACACAATAGTTCTCAACTCAACACAAACACACCACAATAGTTCTCAACTCAACACAAACACAACGCAATAGGTGTCAACTCAACACAAACACAACACAATAGGTCTCAACTCAACACAAACAAAACAAAACACAAAAAAAACACAATGTGTCTCAACTCAACACAAACACAACACAATAGGTCTCCACTAAACACAAGCACAACACAATAGGTCTCAACTCAAAACAAACACAACACAATAGGTCTCAACACAACACAAACAGAACACAATAGGTCTCAACTCGACACAAACACAACACAATAGGTCTCAAATCAACACAAACACAACACGATAGGTCTCAACTCGACACAAACACAACACAATAGGTATCAACTAAACGCAAACACAACACAATAGATCACAACTCAACACCAACACAACAAAACACAAAAAAACACAATAGGTCTCAACTCAACACAAACACAACACAATAGGTCTCAACTAAACACAAGCACAACACAATAGGTCAAAACTCAACACAAATACAATACAATAGGTCTCAACTCAACACAAACACAACACAATAGGTCTCAACTCAACACAAACACAACACAATAGGTCTCAACTCGACACAAACACAACACAATGGGTCTCAACTCAACACAAACACAACACAATAGGTCTCAACTCGATACAAACACAACACAATAGGTCTCAACTCAACGCAAACACAACATAATAGGTCAAAACTCAACACAAACACAACACAATAGTTCTCAACTCGACACAAACACAACACAATAGGTCACGACTCAACACAAACGAAACACGATAGGTCTCAACTCAACACAAACACAACGCAATAGGTCACAACTCAACACAAACACAACACAATAGGTCACAACTCAACACAAACACAACACTATAGGTCTCAACTCGACACAAACAGAACACAATAGGTTTCAACTCGAAACAAACACAACACAATAGGCCTCAACTCAACACAAACACAACAGAATAGGTCTCAACTCAACACAACACAATACAATAGGTCTCAACTCAACACAAACACAACTCAATAGGTCACTACTCAACGCAAATACAACACAAACACAGCACAATAGGTCTCAAATCAACACAAAAACAACACAATAGGTCACAACTCAAAACAAACACAACACAATAGCTCTCAACTCAACACAAACACAACAGAATAGTTCACAGCTCAACACAAACACAACACAATAGGCACAACTCAACACAAACACAACACAATAGGTCACAATCTAACACGAACACAACACAATAGGTCACAACTCAACACAAACACAACACAATAGGTCTCAACTCAACACAAAAACAACACAATAGTTCTGTACTCAACCCAAACACAACACAATAGTTCTCAACTCAACACAAACACAACAAAACACAAACACAACGCAATAGGTCTCAACTCAACACAAACACTACACAATAGGTCTCAGCTCAACACAAACACAACACAATTGGTTCCAACTCAACACAAACACAACGCAATAGGTCTCAACTCAACACAAACACAACAAAACACCAACGCAACACAATAGGTCTCAACTCAACACAAGCACAAAAAAAACAAACACAACACAATAGGTCTCAACTCAACACAAACACAACACAATAGGTCACAACACAACAAATAATACAATACAATTGGTCTCAACTCAACACAAACCTCACACAATAGGTCATTACTCAACACAAACACAACACAATAGATCCCAACTCAATACAAACACAACACAATAGGTCTCAGCTCAACACAAACACAACACAATAGGTCTCAACTCAACACAAACACAACACAATAGCTCTCAACTCGACACATACACAACACAATAGGTCTCAACTCAACACAAACATAACACAATAGGTCATAACTCAACACAAACACACCACAATAGTTCTCAACTCGACACAAACACAACACAATAGTTCTCAACTCAACACAAACACACCACAATAGATCTCAACTCAACACAAACACAACGCAATAGGTGTCAACTCAACACAAACACAACACAATAGGTCTCAACTCAACACAAACAAAACAAAACACAAAAAAAACACAATGTGTCTCAACTCAACACAAACACAACACAATAGGTCACAACTCAACACAAATACAATACAATAGGTCTCAACTCAACACAAACACAACCAAATAGGTCTCAACTCAAAACAAACACAACACAATAGGTCTCAACTCAACACAAACAGAACACAATAGGTCTCAACTCGACACAAACACAACACAATAGGTCTCAACTCAACACAAACACAACACGATAGGTCTCAACTCAACACAAACACAACACAATAGGTATCAACTAAACGCAAACACAACACAATAGGTCACAACTCAACACCAACACAACAAAACACAAAAAAACACAATAGGTCTCAACTCAACACAAACACAACACAATGGGTCTCAACTAAACACAAGCACAACACAATAGGTCACAACTCAACACAAATACAATACAATAGGTCTCAACTCAACACAAACACAACACAATAGGTCTCAACTCAACACAAACACAACACAATAGGTCTCAACTCGACACAAACACAACACAATGGGTCTCAACTCAACACAAACACAACACAATAGGTCTCACCTCGATACAAACACAACACAATAGGTCTCAACTCAACGCAAACACAACATAATAGGTCAAAACTCAACACAAACACAACACAATAGTTCTCAACTCGACACAAACACAACACAATAGGTCACGACTCAACACAAACAAAACACGATAGGTCTCAACTCAACACAAACACAACGCAATAGGTCACAACTCAACACAAACACAACACAATAGGTCACAACTCAACACAAACACAACACTATAGGTCTCAACTCGACACAAACAGAACACAATAGGTTTCAACTCAAAACAAACACAACACAATAGGTCTCAACTCAACACAAACACAACAGAATAGGTCTCAACTCAACACAACACAATACAATAGGTCTCAACTCAACACAAACACAACTCAATAGGTCACTACTCAACGCAAATACAACACAAACACAGCACAATAGGTCTCAAATCAACACAAACACAACACAATAGGTCACAACTCAAAACAAACACAACACAATAGCTCTCAACTCAACACAAACACAACAGAATAGTTCACAGCTCAACACAAACACAACACAATAGGCACAACTCAACACAAACACAACACAATAGGTCACAATCTAACACGAACACAACACAATAGGTCACAACTCAACACAAACACAACACAATAGGTCTCAACTCAACACAAAAACAACACAATAGTTCTCCACTGAACCCAAACACAACACAATAGTTCTCAACTCAACACAAACACAACAAAACACAAACACAACGCAATAGGTCTCAACTCAACACAAACACAACAAAACACCAACGCAACACAATAGGTCTCAACTCAACACAAGCACAAAAAACACAACCACAACACAATAGGTCTCAACTCAACAAAAACACAACACAATAGGTCTCAACTCAACACAAAAACAACACAATACGTCTCAACTCGAAACACAACACCATAGGTCTCAATTCAACACAAACACAACACAATAGGTCACAAATCAACACAAACACAACACAATAGGTCTCACCTCAACACAAACACAACACAATAGGTCTCAACTCAACACAAAAACAACACAATAGTTCTGTACTCAACCCAAACACAACACAATAGTTCTCAACTCAACACAAACACAACAAAACACAAACACAACGCAATAGGTCTCAACTCAACACAAACACTACACAATAGGTCTCAGCTCAACACAAACACAACACAATTGGTTCCAACTCAACACAAACACAACGCAATAGGTCTCAACTCAACACAAACACAACAAAACACCAACGCAACACAATAGGTCTCAACACAACACAAGCACAAAAAACACAAACACAACACAATAGGTCACAACTCGACACAAACACAACACAATAGGTCTCAACTCAACACAAAAACAACACAATACGTCTCAACTCTAAACACAACACCATAGGTCTCAATTCAACACAAACACAACACAATAGGTCACAAATCAACACAAACACAACACAATAGGTCTCAACTCGACACAAACACAACACAATAGGTCTCACCTCAACACAAACACAACACAATAGGTTACAACTCAACACAAACAGAACACAATAGGTCTCAACTCAAGACAATCATAACAAAATAGGTCACAACTCAACACAAACACAACACAATAGGTCTCAACTCAACACAAACAAAACACAATAGGTCACTACTCAACGCAAACACCACACAAACGCAACGCAATAGGTCACAACTCAACACAAACACAACACTATAGATCACAACACAACACAAACACAATACAATAGGTCTCAACTCAACAGAAACACAACACAATAGGTCTCAACTCATCAAAAACACAACACAATGGGTCTAAACTCAACACAAACACCACAGAATAGGTCAGAACTCAACACAAACACAACACAAAAGGTCACAACTTAACACAAACACAACACAATAGGTCATAACTCGAGACAAACGCAACACAGTAGGTCACAACTCAACACAAACACAACACAATAGGTCTCAACTCAACACAAACATAACACAATAGGTCATAACTCAACACAAACACAACACAATAGGTCTCAACTCGACACAAACACAACACAATAGTTCTCAACTCAACACAAACACACCACAATAGTTCTCAACTCAACACAAACACAACACAATAGGTCTCAACTCAACACAAACACAACACAATAGGTCTCAACTCAACACAAACAAAACAAAACACAAAAAAACACAATAGGTCTGAACTCAACACAAACACAACACAATAGGTCTCAACTAAACACAAGCACAACACAATAGGTCACAACTCAACACAAATACAACACAATAGGTCTCAACTCAACACAAACACAACACAATAGGTCTCAACTCAACACAAACACAACACAATAGGTCTCAACTCGACACAAACACAACACAATAGGTCTCAACTCAACACAAACACAACACAATAGGTCACAACTCAACACAAACACAACACAATAGGTCTCAACTCCACACAAAAACAACACAATAGAACACAACTCAACACAAACACAACACAATAGGTCACAACTCAACACAAACACAACACAATAGGTATCAACTTAAAACAAACACAACACAATAGGTCTCAACTCAACACAAACACAACAGAACAGGTCTCAACTCAACACAAACACAATACAATAGGTCTCAACTCAACACAAACAAAACACAATAGGTCACTACTCAACGCAAACACCACACAAACGCAACGCAATAGGTCACAACTCAACACAAACACAACACTATAGATCACAACACAACACAAACACAATACAATAGGTCTCAACTCATCAACAACACAACACAATGGGTCTAAACTCAACACAAACACCACAGAATAGGTCACAACTCAACACAAACTCAACACAATAGGTCACAACTCAACACAAACACAACACAATAGGTCACAACATAACAAAAAATACAATACAATAGTCTCAACTCAACACAAACACACCACAATAGTTCTCAATTCAACACAAACACAACACAATAGATCTCAACTCAACACAAACACAACACAATAGGTCTCAACTCAACACAAACATAAGACAATAGGTCATAACTCAACACAAACACAACACAATAGGTCTCAAATCGATACAAACACAACACAATAGTTCTCAACTCAACACAAACACACCACAATAGTTTTCAATTCAACACAAACACAACACAATAGTTCTCAATTCAACACAAACACAACACAATAGTTCTCAACTCAACACAAACACACCACAATAGTTCTCAATTCAACACAAACACAACACAATAGGTCATAACTCAACACAAACACAACACAATAGGTCTCAACTAACACAAGCACAACACAATAGGTCACAATTCAACACCAATACAATACAATAGGTCTCAACTCAACACAAACACAACACAATAGGTCTCAACTCAACTCAAACACAACACAATAGGTCTCAACTCGACACAAACACAACACAATAGGTCTCAACTCAACACAAACACAACACAATAGGTCTCAACTCGATACAAACACAACACAATAGGTCTCAACTCAACGCAAACACAACACAATAGGTCAAAACTCAACACAAACACAACACAATAGTTCTCAACTCGACACAAACACAACACAATAGGTCTCAACTCAACACAAACAAAACACGATAGGTCTCAACTCAACACAAACACAACACAATAGGTCACAACTCAACACAAACACAACACAATAGGTCACAACTCAACACAAACACAACACAATAGGTCTCAACTCGACACAAACAGAACACAATAGGTTTCAACTCAAAACACACACAACACAATAGGTCTCAACTCAACACAAACCCAACAGAATAGGTCTCAACTCAACACAACACAATACAATAGGTCTCAACTCAACACAAACACAACTCAATAGGTCACTACTCAACGCAAATACAACACAAACACAGCACAATATGTCTCAAATCAACACAAACACAACACAATAGGTCACAACTCAAAAGAAACACAACACAATAATTCTCAACTCAACACAAACACAACAGAATAGTTCACAATCTAACACGAACACGACACAATAGGTCACAACTCAACACAAACACAACAGAATTTGGTGACAACTCAACACAAACACAACACAATAGGTCTCAACTCAACACAAAAACAACACAATAGTTCTATACTCAACCCAAACACAACACAATAGGTCTCAACTCAACACAAACACAACGCAATAGGTCTCAGCTTAACACAAACACAATAAAAAACACCAACGCAACACAATAGGTCTCAACTCAACACAAGCACGAAAAAACAAACAACAACACAATAGGTCACAACTCGACACAAACACAACACAATATGTCTCAACTCAACACAAACACAACACAATAGGTCACAATCTAACACAAACACAACACAATAGGTCACAACTTAACACAAACACAACAGAATTTGGTGACAACTCAACACAAACACAACACAATAGGTCTCAACTCAACACAAACAGAACACAATAGTTCTGAACTCAACCCAAACACAACACAATAGGTCTCAACTCAAAACATGCACAAAAAACACAAACACAACACAATAGGTCATTACTCAAGGCAAACACAACACAAGCACAACACAATAGGTCTCAAATCAACACAAACACAACACAATAGGTCCCAACTCAATACAAACACAACACAATAGGCCTCAACTCAACACAAACACAACACAATAGCTCTCAACTCGACACAAAGACAACACAATAGGTCTCAACTCGACACAAACACAACACAATAGGTCTCAACTCAACACAAACACAACACAATAGGTCACAACTCAACACAAACACAACACAATAGGTCTCAACTCGACACAAACACAACACAATAGGTCTCAACTCAACACAAACACAACACAATAGGTCACAACTCAACACAAACACAACACAATAGTTTTCAACTCAAAACAAACACATCACAATAGGTCTCAACTCAACACAAACACAACACAATAGGTCTCAACTCGACACAAACACAACGCAATAGGTCTCAACTCAACACAAACACAACACAATAGGTCACAACTCAACACAAACACAACACAATAGTTTTCAACTCAAAACAAACACAACACTATAGGTCTCAACTCAACACAAACAAAACAGAACAGGTCTCAACTCAACACAAACACAATACAATAGGTCTCAACTCATCAAAAACACAACACAATAGGTCATAACTCAAGACAAACGCAACACAATAGGTCACAACTCAACACAAACGCAACACAATAGGTCACAACACAACAAAAAATACAATACAGTAGGTCTCAACTCAACACAAACACCACACAATAGGTCATTACTCAACACAAACACAACACAAACACAACACAATAGGTCTCAAATCAACACAAACACAACACAATAGATCCCAACTCAATACAAACACAACACAATAGGTCTCACCTCAACACAAACACAACACACTAGGTCTCAACTCAACACAAACACAACACAATAGCTCTCAACTCGACACATACTCAACACAATAGGTCTCAACTCAACACAAACATAACACAATAGGTCTCAACTCAACACAAACACAACACAATAGGTCTCAACTCAACACAAACAAAACAAAAAACAAAAAAACACAATAGGTCTCAACTCAACACAAACACAACACAATAGGTCTCAACTAAACACAAGCACAACACAATAGGTCACAACTCAACACAAATACAATACAATAGGTCTCAACTCAACACAAACACAACACGATAGGTCTCAACTCAACACAAACACAACACAATAGGTCTCAACTCGACACAAACACAACACAATTGGTCTCAACTCAACACAAACACAACACAATAGGTCTCAACTCGATACAAACACAACACAATAGGTCTCAACTCAACGCAAACACAACATAATAGGTCAAAACTCAACACAAACACAACACAATAGTTCTCAACTCGACACAAACACAACACAATAGGTCTCAACTCAAAACAAACACAACACAATAGGTCACGACTCAACACAAACAAAACACGATAGGTCTCAACTCAACACAAACACAACACAATAGGTCACAACTCAACACAAACACAACACAATAGGTTACAACTCAACACAAACACAACACAATAGGTCTCAACTCAACACAAACACAACAGAATAGGTCTCAACTCAACACAACACAATACAATAGGTCTGAACTCAACACAAACACAACTCAATAGGTCACTACTCAACGCAAATACAACACAAAAACAGCACAATAGGTCTCAAATCAACACAAAAACACCACAATGGTTCTCAATTCAACACAAACACAACACAATAGGTTTCAACTCAACACAAACACAACACAATAGGTCTCAACTCAACACAAACAAAACAAAACACAAAAAACACAATAAGTCATAACTCAACACAAACACAACACAATAGGTCTCAACTCGACACAAACACAACACAATAGTTCTCAACTCAACACAAACACACCATAATAGTTCTCAATTCAACACAAACACAACACAATAGTTCTCAATTCAACACAAACACAACACAATAGTTCTCAACTCAACACAAACACACCACAATAGTTCTCAATTCAACACAAACACAACACAATAGGTCATAACTCAACACAAACACAACACAATAGGTCTCAACTAAACACAAGCACAACACAATAGGTCACAATTCAACACAAATACAATACAATAGGTCTCAACTCAACACAAACACAACACAATAGGTCTCAACTCAACACAATAGGTCTCAACTCGACACAAACACAACACAATAGGTCTCAACTCAAAACAAACACAACACAATAGGTCTCAACTCCATACAAACACAACACAATAGGTCTCAACTCAACGCAAACACAACACAATAGGTCAAAACTTAACACAAACACAACACAATAGGTCTCAACTCAACACAAACACAACACAATAGGTCACGACTCAACACAAACAAAACACGATAGGTCTCAACTCAACACAAACACTACCCAATAGGTCACAACTCAACACAAACACAACACAATAGATCACAACTCAACACAAACACAACACAATAGGTCTCAACTCGACACAAACAGAACACAATATGTTTCAACTCAAAACAAACACAACACAATAGGTCTCAACTCAACACAAACACAACACAATAGGTCTCAACTAAACGCAAGCACAACACAATAGGTCACAACTCAACACAAATACAATACAATAGGTCTCAACTCAACACAAACACAACACAATAGGTCTCAACTCAACACAAACACAACACAATAGGTCTCAACTCGACACAAACACAACACAATGGGTCTCAACTCAACACAAACACAACACAATAGGTCTCAACTCGATACAAACACAACACAATAGGTCTCAACTCAACGCAAACAAAACATAATAGGTCAAAACTCAACACAAACACAACACAATAGTTCTCAACTCGACACAAACACAACACAATAGGTCTCAACTCAACACAAACACAACACAATAGGTCACGACTCAACACAAACAAAACACGAGAGGTCTCAACTCAACACAAACACAACACAATAGGTCACAACTCAACACAAACACAACACAATAGGTCACAACTCAACACAAACACAACACAATAGGTCTCAACTCGACACAAACAGAACACAATAGGTTTCAACTCAAAACAAACACAACACAATAGGTCTCAACTCAACACAAACACAACAGAATAGGTCTCAACTCAACACAACACAATACAATAGGTCTCAACTCAACACAAACACAACTCAATAGGTCACTACTCAACGCAAATACAACACAAACACAGCACAATAGGTCTCAAATCAATACAAACACAACACAATAGGTCACAAATCAAAAGAAACACAACACAATAGCTCTGAACTCAACACAAACACAACAGAATAGTTCACAGCTGAACACAAACACAACAAAATAGGCACAACTCAACACAAACACAACACAATAGGTCACAATCTAACACGAACACGACACAATAGGTCACAACTCAACACAAACACAACAGAATTTGGTGACAACTCAACACAAACACAACACAATAGGTCTCAACTCAACACAAAAACAACACAATAGTTCTATACTCAACCCAAACACAACACAATAGGTCTCAACTCAACACAAACACAACGCAATAGGTCTCAGCTCAACACAAACACAATAAAAAACACCAACGCAACACAATAGGTCTCAACTCAACACAAGCACGAAAAAACAAACAACAACACAATAGGTCACAACTCGACACAAACACAACACAATATGTCTCAACTCAACACAAACACAACACAATAGGTCACAATCTAACACAAACACAACACAATAGGTCACAACTTAACACAAACACAACAGAATTTGGTGACAACTCAACACAAACACAACACAATAGGTCTCAACTCAACACAAACACAACACAATAGTTCTGAACTCAACCCAAACACAACACAATAGGTCTCAACTCAACACATGCACAAAAAACACAAACACAACACAATAGGTCATTACTCAAGGCAAACACAACACAAGCACAACACAATAGGTCTCAAATCAACACAAACACAACACAATAGGTCCCAACTCAATACAAACACAACACAATAGGCCTCAACTCAACACAAACACAACACAATAGCTCTCAACTCGACACAAAGACAACACAATAGGTCTCAACTCGACACAAACACAACACAATAGGTCTCAACTCAACACAAACACAACACAATAGGTCACAACTCAACACAAACACAACACAATAGGTCTCAACTCCACACAAACACAACACAATAGAACACAACTCAATACAAACAACAACACAATAGGTCACAACTCAACACAAACACAACACAATAGTTTTCAACTCAAAACAAACACAACACAATAGGTCTCAACTCAACACAAACAAAACAGAACAGGTCTCAACTCAACACAAACACAATACAATAGGTCTCAACTCATCAAAAACACAACACAATAGGTCATAACTCAAGACAAACGCAACACAATAGGTCATAACTCAAGACAAACGCAACACAATAGGTCACAACTCAACACAAACACAACACAATAGGTCATTACTCAACACAAACACAACACAAACACAACACAATAGGTCTCAAATCAACACAAACACAACACAATAGATCCCAACTCAATACAAACACAACACAATAGGTCTCACCTCAACACAAACACAACACACTAGGTCTCAACTCAACACAAACACAACACAATAGCTCTCAACTCGACACATTCTCAACACAATAGGTCTCAACTCAACACAAACACAACACAATAGGTCTCAACTCAACACAAACACAACACAATAGGTTTCAACTGAACACAACACAATACAATAGGTCTCAACTCAACGCAAACAAAACATAATAGGTCAAAACTCAACACAAACACAACACAATAGTTCTCAACTCGACACAAACACAACACAATAGGTCTCAACTCAACACAAACACAACACAATAGGTCACGACTCAACACAAACAAAACACGAGAGGTCTCAACTCAACACAAACACAACACAATAGGTCACAACTCAACACAAACACAACACAATAGGTCACAACTCAACACAAACACAACACAATAGGTCTCAACTCGACACAAACAGAACACAATAGGTTTCAACTCAAAACAAACACAACACAATAGGTCTCAACTCAACACAAACACAACAGAATAGGTCTCAACTCAACACAACACAATACAATAGGTCTCAACTCAACACAAACACAACTCAATAGGTCACTACTCAACGCAAATACAACACAAACACAGCACAATAGGTCTCAAATCAATACAAACACAACACAATAGGTCACAAATCAAAAGAAACACAACACAATAGCTCTGAACTCAACACAAACACAACAGAATAGTTCACAGCTGAACACAAACACAACAAAATAGGCACAACTCAACACAAACACAACACAATAGGTCACAATCTAACACGAACACGACACAATAGGTCACAACTCAACACAAACACAACAGAATTTGGTGACAACTCAACACAAACACAACACAATAGGTCTCAACTCAACACAAAAACAACACAATAGTTCTATACTCAACCCAAACACAACACAATAGGTCTCAACTCAACACAAACACAACGCAATAGGTCTCAGCTCAACACAAACACAATAAAAAACACCAACGCAACACAATAGGTCTCAACTCAACACAAGCACGAAAAAACAAACAACAACACAATAGGTCACAACTCGACACAAACACAACACAATATGTCTCAACTCAACACAAACACAACACAATAGGTCACAATCTAACACAAACACAACACAATAGGTCACAACTTAACACAAACACAACAGAATTTGGTGACAACTCAACACAAACACAACACAATAGGTCTCAACTCAACACAAACACAACACAATAGTTCTGAACTCAACCCAAACACAACACAATAGGTCTCAACTCAACACATGCACAAAAAACACAAACACAACACAATAGGTCATTACTCAAGGCAAACACAACACAAGCACAACACAATAGGTCTCAAATCAACACAAACACAACACAATGGGTCCCAACTCAATACAAACACAACACAATAGGCCTCAACTCAACACAAACACAACACAATAGCTCTCAACTCGACACAAAGACAACACAATAGGTCTCAACTCGACACAAACACAACACAATAGGTCTCAACTCAACACAAACACAACACAATAGGTCACAACTCAACACAAACACAACACAATAGGTCTCAACTCCACACAAACACAACACAATAGAACACAACTCAATACAAACAACAACACAATAGGTCACAACTCAACACAAACACAACACAATAGTTTTCAACTCAAAACAAACACAACACAATAGGTCTCAACTCAACACAAACAAAACAGAACAGGTCTCAACTCAACACAAACACAATACAATAGGTCTCAACTCATCAAAAACACAACACAATAGGTCATAACTCAAGACAAACGCAACACAATAGGTCATAACTCAAGACAAACGCAACACAATAGGTCACAACTCAACACAAACACAACACAATAGGTCATTACTCAACACAAACACAACACAAACACAACACAATAGGTCTCAAATCAACACAAACACAACACAATAGATCCCAACTCAATACAAACACAACACAATAGGTCTCACCTCAACACAAACACAACACACTAGGTCTCAACTCAACACAAACACAACACAATAGCTCTCAACTCGACACATTCTCAACACAATAGGTCTCAACTCAACACAAACACAACACAATAGGTCTCAACTCAACACAAACACAACACAATAGGTCTCAACTCAACACAAACAAAACAAAACACAAAAAAACACAATAGGTCTCAACTCAACGCAAACAAAACATAATAGGTCAAAACTCAACACAAACACAACACAATAGTTCTCAACTCGACACAAACACAACACAATAGGTCACGACTCAACACAAACAAAACACGAGAGGTCTCAACTCAACACAAACACAACACAATAGGTCACAACTCAACACAAACACAACACAATAGGTCACAACTCAACACAAACACAACACAATAGGTCTCAACTCGACACAAACAGAACACAATAGGTTTCAACTCAAAACAAACACAACACAATAGGTCTCAACTCAACACAAACACAACAGAATAGGTCTCAACTCAACACAACACAATACAATAGGTCTCAACTCAACACAAACACAACTCAATAGGTCACTACTCAACGCAAATACAACACAAACACAGCACAATAGGTCTCAAATCAACACAAACACAACAGAATAGTTCACAGCTCAACACAAACACAACACAATAGGCACAACTCAACACAAACACAACACAATAGGTCCCAATCTAACACGAACACAACACAATAGGTTACAACTCAACACAAAAACAACACAATAGTTCTGTACTCAACCCAAACACAACACAATAGTTCTCAACTCAACACAAACACAACAAAACACAAACACAACGCAATAGGTCTCAACTCAACACAAACACTACACAATAGGTCTCAGCTCAACACAAACACAACACAATTGCTTCCAACTCAACACAAACACAACGCAATAGGTCTCAACTCAACACAAACACAACAAAACACCAACGCAACACAATAGGACTCAACTCTATCACAAGCACAAAAACACAAACACAACACAATAGGTCACAACTCGACACAAACACAACACAATAGGTCTCAACTCAACACAAAAACAACACAATACCTCTCAACTCGAAACACAACACCATGGGTCACAATTCAACACAAACACAACACAATAGGTCATAAATCAACACAAACACAACACAATAGGTCTCAACTCGACACAATCATAACACAATAGGTCACAACTCAACACAAACAGAACACAATAGGTCTCAACTCGACACAAACACAACACAATAGGTCTCAACTCAACACAAACACAACACAATAGGTCACAACTCAACACAAACACAACACAATAGGTCTCAACTCCACACAAACACAACACAATAGAACACAACTCAACACAAACACAACACAATAGGTCACAACTCAACACAAACACAACAGAACAGGTCTCAACTCAACACAAACACAATACAATAGGTCTCAACTCAACACAAACTCAACGCAATAGGTCTCAACTCAACACAAACACAACAAAACACCAACGCAACACAATAGGTCTCAACTCTAACACAAGCACAAAAAACACAAACACAACACAATAGGTCACAACTCGACACAAACACAACACAATAGGTCTCAACTCAACACAAAAACAACACAATACGTCTCAATTCGAAACACAACACCATGGGTCTCAATTCAACACAAACACAGCACAATAGGTCATAAATCAACACAAACACAACACAATAGGTCTCAACTCGACACAAACACAACACAATAGGTCTCACCTCAACACAAACACAACACAATAGGTTACAACTCAACACAAACAGAACACAATAGGTCTCAACTCAACACAATCATAACACAATAGGTCACAACTCAACACAAACAGAACACAATAGGTCTCAACTCGACACAAACACAACACAATAGGTCTCAACTCAACACAAACACAACACAATAGGTCACAACTCAACACAAACACAACACAATAGGTCTCAACTCCACACAAACACAACACAATAGAACACAACTCAACACAAACACAACACAATAGGTCACAACTCAACACAAACACAACAGAACAGGTCTCAACTCAACACAAACACAATACAATAGGTCTCAACTCAACACAAACAAAACACAATAAGTCACTACTCAACGCAAACACGACACAAACGCAACGCAATAGGTCACAACTTAACACAAACACAACACTATAGATCACAACACAACACAAACACAATACAATAGGTCTCAACTCATCAAAAACACAACACAATGGGTCTAAACTCAACACAAACACCACAGAATAGGTCTCAACTAAACACAAGCACAACACAATAGGTCACAACTCAACACAAATACAATACAATAGGTCTCAACTCAACACAAACAGAACACAATAGGTCTCAACTCACACAAACACAACACAATAGGTCTCAACTCGACACAAACACAACACAATAGGTCTCAACTCAACACAAACACAACACAATAGGTCACAACTCAACACAAACACAACACAATAGGTCTCAACTCCACACAAACACAACACAATAGAACACAACTCAACACAAACACAACACAATAGGTCACAACTCAACACAAACACAACACAATAGGTATCAACTCAAAACAAACACAACACAATAGGTCTCAACACAAACACAACAGAACAGGTCTCAACTCAACACAAACACAATACAATAGGTCTCAACTCAACACAAACAAAACACAATAGGTCACTACTCAACGCAAACACCACACTATAGATCACAACACAACATAAACACAATACAATAGGTCTCAACTCAACAGAAACACAACACAATAGGTCACAACTTAACACAAACACAACACAATAGGTCATAACTCAAGACAAACGCAACACAATAGGTCACAACTCAACACAAACACAACACAATAGGTCACAACACAACAAAAAATACAATACAATAGGTCTCAACTCAACACAAACACCACACAATAGGTCATTACTCAACACAAACACAACACAAACACAACACAATAGGTCTCAACTCAACACAAACATAACACAATAGGTCATAACTCAACACAAACACAACACAATAGGTCTCAACTCGACACAAACACAACACAATAGTTCTCAACTCAACACAAACACACCACAATAGTTCTCAACTCAACACAAACACAACACAATAGGTCTCAACTCAACACAAACACAACACAATAGGTCTCAACTCAACACAAACAAAACAAAACACAAAAAAACACAATAGGTCTCAACTCAACACAAACACAACACAATAGGTCTCAACTAAACACAAGCACAACACAAAAGGTCACAACTCAACACAAATACAACACAATAGGTCTCAACTCAACAAAAACACAACACAATAGGTCTCAACTCAACACAATCACAACACAATAGGTCTCAACTCGACATAAACACAACACAATAGGTCTCAACTCAACACAAACACAACACAATAGGTCACAACTCAACACAAACAGTACACAATAGGTCTCAACTCCACAAAAACACAACACAATAGAACACAACTCAACACAAACACAACACAATAGGTATCAACTCAAAACAAACACAACACAATAGGTCTCAACTCAACACAAACACAACAGAACAGGTCTCAACTCAACACAAACACAATACAATAGGTCTCAACTCAACACAAACACACACAATAGGTCACTACTCAGCGCAAACACCACACAAACGCAACGCAATAGGTCACAACTCAACACAAACACAACACTATAGATCACAACACAACACAAACACAATACAATAGGTCTCAACTCATCAAAAACACAACACAATGGGTCTAAACTCAACACAAACACCACAGAATAGGTCACAACTCAACACAAACGCAACACAATAGGTCACAACTCAACACAAACACAACACAATAGGTCACAACAAAACAAAAAATACAATACAATAGGTCTCAACTCAACACAAACACCACACAATAGGTCATTACTTAACACAAACACAACACAAACACAACACAATAGGTCTCAACTCAACACAAACATAACACAATAGGTCATAACTCAACACAAACACAACACAATAGATCTCAACTCGACACAAACACAACACAATAGTTCTCAACTCAACACAAACACACCACAATAGTTCTCAATTCAACACAAACACAACACAATAGGTCTCAACTCAACACAAACACAACACAATAGGTCTCAACTCAACACAAACAAAACAAAACACAAAAAACACAATAGGTCTCAACTCAACACAAACACAACACAATAGGTCTCAACTAAACACAAGCACAACACAATAGGTCACATCTCAACACAAATACAATACAATAGGTCTCAACTCAACACAAACACAACACAATAGGTCTCAACTCAACACAAACACAACACAATAGGTATCAACTCGACACAAACACAACACAATAGGTCTCAACTCAACACAAACACAACACAATAGGTCTCAACTCGATACAAACACAACACAATAGGTCTCAACTCAACGCAAACACAACACAATAGGTCAAAACTCAACACAAACACAACACAATAGTTCTCAACTCGACACAAACACAACACAATAGGTCACGACTCAACACAAACAAAACACGATAGGTCTCAACTCAACACAAACACAACACAATAGGTCACAACTCAACACAAACACAACACAATAGGTCACAACTCAACACAAACACAACACAATAGGTTTCAACTCAAAACAAACACAACACGATAGGTCTCAACTCGACACAAATAGAACACAATAGGTATCAACTCAACGCAAACACAACACAATAGGTCACAACTCAACACAAACACAACACAATAGGTTTCAACTCGACACAAACACAACACAATAGGTCTCAACTCAACACAAACACAACACAATAGGTCACGACTCAAGACAAACACAACACAATAGGTCTCAACTCAACTCAAACACAACACAATAGGTCACAATTCAACACAAACACAACACAATAGGTCACAACTCAACACAAACAAAACACAATTGGTCTCAACTCGACACAAACACAACACAATAGGTTTCAACTCAACACAACACAATACAATAGGTCTCAACTCAACACAAACACAACACAATAGGTCTCAACTCGACACAAACACAACACAATAGGTCTCAACTCAACAAAAAACACAACACAATGGGTCTAAACTCAACACAAACACAACACAATAGGTCTCAACTAAACACAAACACAACAGAACAGGTCTCAACTCAACACAAACACAATACAATAGGTCTCAACTCAACACAAACACACACAATAGGTCACTACTCAACGCAAACACCACACAAACTCAACGCAATAGGTCACAACTCAACACAAACACAACACTATAGATCACAACACAACACAAACACAATACAATAGGTCTCAACTCATCAAAAACACAACACAATGGGTCTAAACTCAACACAAACACCACAGAATAGGTCACAACTCAACACAAACGCAACACAATAGGTCACAACTCAACACAAACACAACACAATAGGTCACAACAAAACAAAAAATACAATACAATAGGTCTCAACTCAACACAAACACCACACAATAGGTCATTACTTAACACAAACACAACACAAACACAACACAATAGGTCTCAACTCAACACAAACATAACACAATAGGTCATAACTCAACACAAACACAACACAATAGATCTCAACTCGACACAAACACAACACAATAGTTCTCAACTCAACACAAACACACCACAATAGTTCTCAATTCAACACAAACACAACACAATAGGTCTCAACTCAACACAAACACAACACAATAGGTCTCAACTCAACACAAACAAAACAAAACACAAAAAACACAATAGGTCTCAACTCAACACAAACACAACACAATAGGTCTCAACTAAACACAAGCACAACACAATAGGTCACATCTCAACACAAATACAATACAATAGGTCTCAACTCAACACAAACACAACACAATAGGTCTCAACTCAACACAAACACAACACAATAGGTATCAACTCGACACAAACACAACACAATAGGTCTCAACTCAACACAAACACAACACAATAGGTCTCAACTCGATACAAACACAACACAATAGGTCTCAACTCAACGCAAACACAACACAATAGGTCAAAACTCAACACAAACACAACACAATAGTTCTCAACTCGACACAAACACAACACAATAGGTCACGACTCAACACAAACAAAACACGATAGGTCTCAACTCAACACAAACACAACACAATAGGTCACAACTCAACACAAACACAACACAATAGGTCACAACTCAACACAAACACAACACAATAGGTTTCAACTCAAAACAAACACAACACGATAGGTCTCAACTCGACACAAATAGAACACAATAGGTATCAACTCAACGCAAACACAACACAATAGGTCACAACTCAACACAAACACAACACAATAGGTTTCAACTCGACACAAACACAACACAATAGGTCTCAACTCAACACAAACACAACACAATAGGTCACGACTCAACACAAACACAACACAATAGGTCTCAACTCAACTCAAACACAACACAATAGGTCACAATTCAACACAAACACAACACAATAGGTCACAACTCAACACAAACAAAACACAATTGGTCTCAACTCGACACAAACACAACACAATAGGTTTCAACTCAACACAACACAATACAATAGGTCTCAACTCAACACAAACACAACACAATAGGTCTCAACTCGACACAAACACAACACAATAGGTCTCAACTCAACAAAAAACACAACACAATGGGTCTAAACTCAACACAAACACAACACAATAGGTCTCAACTCAACACAAACACAACAGAACAGGTCTCAACTCAACACAAACACAATACAATAGGTCTCAACTCAACACAAACACACACAATAGGTCACTACTCAACGCAAACACCACACAAACTCAACGCAATAGGTCACAACTCAACACAAACACCACAGAATAGGTCACAACTCAACACAAACGCAACACAATAGGTCACAACTCAACACAAACACAACACAATAGGTCACAACAAAACAAAAAATACAATACAATAGGTCTCAACTCAACACAAACACCACACAATAGGTCATTACTTAACACAAACACAACACAAACACAACACAATAGGTCTCAACTCAACACAAACATAACACAATAGGTCATAACTCAACACAAACACAACACAATAGATCTCAACTCGACACAAACACAACACAATAGTTCTCAACTCAACACAAACACACCACAATAGTTCTCAATTCAACACAAACACAACACAATAGGTCTCAACTCAACACAAACACAACACAATAGGTCTCAACTCAACACAAACAAAACAAAACACAAAAAACACAATAGGTCTCAACTCAACACAAACACAACACAATAGGTCTCAACTAAACACAAGCACAACACAATAGGTCACATCTCAACACAAATACAATACAATAGGTCTCAACTCAACACAAACACAACACAATAGGTCTCAACTCAACACAAACACAACACAATAGGTATCAACTCGACACAAACACAACACAATAGGTCTCAACTCAACACAAACACAACACAATAGGTCTCAACTCGATACAAACACAACACAATAGGTCTCAACTCAACGCAAACACAACACAATAGGTCAAAACTCAACACAAACACAACACAATAGTTCTCAACTCGACACAAACACAACACAATAGGTCACGACTCAACACAAACAAAACACGATAGGTCTCAACTCAACACAAACACAACACAATAGGTCACAACTCAACACAAACACAACACAATAGGTCACAACTCAACACAAACACAACACAATAGGTTTCAACTCAAAACAAACACAACACGATAGGTCTCAACTCGACACAAATAGAACACAATAGGTATCAACTCAACGCAAACACAACACAATAGGTCACAACTCAACACAAACACAACACAATAGGTTTCAACTCGACACAAACACAACACAATAGGTCTCAACTCAACACAAACACAACACAATAGGTCACGACTCAACACAAACACAACACAATAGGTCTCAACTCAACTCAAACACAACACAATAGGTCACAATTCAACACAAACACAACACAATAGGTCACAACTCAACACAAACAAAACACAATTGGTCTCAACTCGACACAAACACAACACAATAGGTTTCAACTCAACACAACACAATACAATAGGTCTCAACTCAACACAAACACAACACAATAGGTCTCAACTCGACACAAACACAACACAATAGGTCTCAACTCAACAAAAAACACAACACAATGGGTCTAAACTCAACACAAACACAACAGAATAGGTCACAACTCAACACAAACACAACACAAAAGGTCACAACTTAACACAAACACAACACAACAGGTCATAACTCAAAACAAACGCAACACAATAGGTCACAAATCAACACAAACACAACACAATAGGTCATTACTCAATACAAATACGACACAACACAACACAATAGGTCTCAAATCAACACAAACACAACACAATAGATCCCAACTCAATACAAACACAACACAATAGGTCACAACTCAACACAAACACAACACAATAGGTCACAACTCAACACAAACACAACTCAATAGGTCTCAACTCGACACAAACAGAACACAATAGGTTTCAACTCAAAACAAACACAACACAATAGGTCTCAACTCAACACAAACACAACAGAATAGGTCTCAACTCAACACAACACTATACAATAGGTCTCAACTCAACACAAACACAACTCAATAGGTCACTACTCAACGCAATTACAACACAAACACAGCAAAATAGGTCTCAAATCAACACAAACACAACACAATAGGTTACAACTCAAAACAAACACAACACAATAGCTCTCAACTCAACACAAACACAACAGAATAGTTCACAGCTCAACACAAACACAACACAATAGGCACAACTCAACACAAACACAACACAATAGGTCACAATCTAACACGAACACAACACAATAGGTCACAACTCAACACAAACACAACAGAATTTGGTGACAACTCAACACAAACACAACACAATAGGTCTCAACTCAACACAAACACAACAAAATAGGTCCCAACTCAACACAAACACAACGCAATAGGTCTCAACTCAACACAAACAGAACAAAACACCAACGCAACACAATAGGTCTCAACACAACACAAGCACAAAAAACACAAACACAACACAATAGGTCACAACTCGACACAAACACAACACAATAGGTCTCAACTCAACACAAAAACAACACAATACGTCTCAACTCGAAACACAACGCCATAGGTCTCAACTCAACACAAACACAACACAATAGGTCACAAATCAACACAAACACAACACAACAGGTCTCAACTCGACACAAACACAACACAATAGGTCTCACCTCAACACAAACACAACACAATAGGTCACAACTCAACACAAACAGAACACAATAGGTCACAACTCAACACACACAAAACACAATAGGTCTCAACTAAACACAAGCACAACACAATAGGTCACAACTCAACACAAATATAATACAATAGGTCTCAACTCAACACAAACACAACACAATAGGTCACAACTCAACACAAACACAACACAATAGGTCTCAACTCCACACAAACACAACACAATAGAACACAACTCAACACAAACACAACACAATAGGTCACAACTCAACACAAACACAACACAATAGGTATCAACTCAAAACAAACACAACACAATAGGTCTCAACACAAACACAACAGAACAGGTCTCAACTCAACACAAACACAATACAATAGGTCTCAACTCAACACAAACAAAACACAATAGGTCACTACTCAACGCAAACACCACACTATAGATCACAACACAACACAAACACAATACAATAGGTCTCAACTCAACAGAAACACAACACAATAGGTCTCAAATCATCAAAAACACAACACAATGGGTCTAAACTCAACACAAACACCACAGAATAAGTCACAACTCAACACAAACACAACACAAAAGGTCACAACTTAACACAAACACAACACAATAGGTCATAACTCAAGACAAACGCAACACAATAGGTCACAACTCAACACAAACACAACACAATAGGTCACAACACAACAAAAAATACAATACAATAGGTCTCAACTCAACACAAACACCACACAATAGGTCATTACTCAACACAAACACAACACAAACACAACACAATAGGTCTCAACTCAACACAAACATAACACAATAGGTCATAACTCAACACAAACACAACACAATAGGTCTCAACTCGACACAAACACAACACAATAGTTCTCAACTCAACACAAACACACCACAATAGTTCTCAACTCAACACAAACACAACACAATAGGTCTCAACTCAACACAAACACAACACAATAGGTCTCAACTCAACACAAACAAAACAAAACACAAAAAAACACAATAGGTCTCAACTCAACACAAACACAACACAATAGGTCTCAACTAAACACAAGCACAACACAAAAGGTCACAACTCAACACAAATACAACACAATAGGTCTCAACTCAACAAAAACACAACACAATAGGTCTCAACTCAACACAAACACAACACAATAGGTCTCAACTCGACATAAACACAACACAATAGGTCTCAACTCAACACAAACACAACACAATAGGTCACAACTCAACACAAACAGTACACAATAGGTCTCAACTCCACAAAAACACAACACAATAGAACACAACTCAACACAAACACAACACAATAGGTATCAACTCAAAACAAACACAACAGAACAGGTCTCAACTCAACACAAACACAATACAATAGGTCTCAACTCAACACAAACACACACAATAGGTCACTACTCAACGCAAACACCACACAAACGCAACGCAATAGGTCACAACTCAACACAAACACAACACTATAGATCACAACACAACACAAACACAATACAATAGGTCTCAACTCATCAAAAACACAACACAATGGGTCTAAACTCAACACAAACACCACAGAATAGGTCACAACTCAACACAAACGCAACACAATAGGTCACAACTCAACACAAACACAACACAATAGGTCACAACAAAACAAAAAATACAATACAATAGGTCTCAACTCAACACAAACACCACACAATAGGTCATTACTTAACACAAACACAACACAAACACAACACAATAGGTCTCAACTCAACACAAACATAACACAATAGGTCATAACTCAACACAAACACAACACAATAGATCTCAACTCGACACAAACACAACACAAAAGTTCTCAACTCAACACAAACACACCACAATAGTTCTCAATTCAACACAAACACAACACAATAGGTCTCAACTCAACACAAACACAACACAATAGGTCTCAACTCAACACAAACAAAACAAAACACAAAAAACACAATAGGTCTCAACTCAACACAAACACAACACAATAGGTCTCAACTAAACACAAGCACAACACAATAGGTCACATCTCAACACAAATACAATACAATAGGTCTCAACTCAACACAAACACAACACAATAGGTCTCAACTCAACACAAACACAACACAATAGGTATCAACTCGACACAAACACAACACAATAGGTCTCAACTCAACACAAACACAACACAATAGGTCTCAACTCGATACAAACACAACACAATAGGTCTCAACTCAACGCAAACACAACACAATAGGTCAGAACTCAACACAAACACAACACAATAGTTCTCAACTCGACACAAACACAACACAATAGGTCACGACTCAACACAAACAAAACACGATAGGTCTCAACTCAACACAAACACAACACAATAGGTCACAACTCAACACAAACACAACACAATAGGTTTCAACTCAAAACAAACACAACACGATAGGTCTCAACTCGACACAAATAGAACACAATAGGTATCAACTCAACGCAAACACAACACAATAGGTCACAACTCAACACAAACACAACACAATAGGTTTCAACTCGACACAAACACAACACAATAGGTCTCAACTCAACACAAACACAACACAATAGGTCACGACTCAACACAAACACAACACAATAGGTCTCAACTCAACTCAAACACAACACAATAGGTCACAATTCAACACAAACACAACACAATAGGTCACAACTCAACACAAACAAAACACAATTGGTCTCAACTCGACACAAACACAACACAATAGGTTTCAACTCAACACAACACAATACAATAGGTCTCAACTCAACACAAACACAACACAATAGGTCTCAACTCGACACAAACACAACACAATAGGTCTCAACTCAACAAAAAACACAACACAATAGGTCACGACTCAACACAAACACAACACAATAGGTCTCAACTCAACACAACACAATACAATAGGTCTCAACTCAACACAAACACAACACAATAGGTCTCAACTCGACACAAACACAACACAATAGGTCTCAACTCAACAAAAAACACAACACAATGGGTCTAAACTCAACACAAACACAACAGAATAGGTCACAACTCAACACAAACACAACACAAAAGGTCACAACTTAACACAAACACAACACAATAGGTCATAACTCAAAACAAACGCAACACAATAGGTCACAAATCAACACAAACACAACACAATAGGTCATTACTCAATACAAATACGACACAACACAACACAATAGGTCTCAAATCAACACAAACACAACACAATAGATCCCAACTCAATACAAACACAACACAATAGGTCTCACCTCAACACAAACACAACACAATAGGTCACAACTCAACACAAACACAACACAATAGGTCACAACTCAACACAAACACAACACAATAGGTCTCAACTCGACACAAACAGAACACAATAGGTTTCAACTCAAAACAAACATAACACAATAGGTCTCAACTCAACACAAACACAACAGAATAGGTCTCAACTCAACACAACACTATACAATAGGTCTCAACTCAACACAAACACAACTCAATAGGTCACTACTCAACGCAATTACAACACAAACACAGCAAAATAGGTCTCAAATCAACACAAACACAACACAATAGGTTACAACTCAAAACAAACACAACACAATAGCTCTCAACTCAACACAAACACAACAGAATAGTTCACAGCTCAACACAAACACAACACAATAGGCACAACTCAACACAAACACAACACAATATGTCACAATCTAACACGAACACAACACAATAGGTCACAACTCAACACAAACACAACAGAATTTGGTGACAACTCAACACAAACACAACACAATAGGTCTCAACTCAACACAAACACAACAAAATAGGTCCCAACTCAACACAAACACAACGCAATAGGTCTCAACTCAACACAAACAGAACAAAACACCAACGCAACACAATAGGTCTCAACACAACACAAGCACAAAAAACACAAACACAACACAATAGGTCACAACTCGACACAAACACAACACAATAGGTCTCAACTCAACACAAAAACAACACAATACGTCTCAACTCGAAACACAACGCCATAGGTCTCAACTCAACACAAACACAACACAATAGGTCACAAATCAACACAAACACAACACAACAGGTCTCAACTCGACACAAACACAACACAATAGGTCTCACCTCAACACAAACACAACACAATAGGTCACAACTCAACACAAACAGAACACAATAGGTCACAACTCAACACACACAAAACACAATAGGTCTCAACTAAACACAAGCACAACACAATAGGTCACAACTCAACACAAATATAATACAATAGGTCTCAACTCAAAACAAACACAACACAATAGGTCTCAACTCAACCCAAACACAACACAATAGTTCTCAACTCAACACAAACACAACAAAACACAAACACAACGCAATAGATCTCAACTCAACACAAACACAACACAATAGGCACAACTCAACACAAACACAACACAATAGGTCACAATCTAACACGAACACAACACAATAGGTCACAACTCAACACAAACACAACAGAATTTGGTGACAACTCAACACAAACACAACACAATAGGTCTCAACTCAACACAAAAACAACACAATAGTTCTGTACTCAACCCAAACACAACGCAATAGGTCTCACCTCAACACAAACACAACAAAACACCAACACAACACAATAGGTCTCAACTCAACACAAGCACAAAAAACACAAACACAACACAATAGGTCTCAACTCAACACAAACACAACACAATACGTCTCAACTCGAAACACAACACAATAGATCTCAACTCAACACAAACACAACACAATAGGTCACAAATCAACACAAACACAACACAATAGCTCTCAACTCGACACAAACACAACACAACAGGTCTCACCTCAACACAAACACAACACAATAGGTCACAACTCGACACAAACACAACACAATAGGTCTCAACTCAACACAAACACAATACAACAATCCACGACTCAATATAAACACAACATAATAGGTCTCAACATAACACAAACAACACAATAGGTCTCAACTCAACACAACCACAACACAATAGGTCTCAACTCAACACAAACACAACAGATCAGGTCTCAACTGAACACAAACACAATACAATGCGTCTCAACTCAACACAAACAAAACACAATAGGTCACTACTCAACGCAAACACAACACAAACGCAACACAATAGGTCACAACTCAACACAAACACAACACAATAGGTCTCAACTCAACCTAAAACACAACACAATGCGTCTAAACTCAACACAAACACAACCGAATAGGTCACAACTCAACACAAACACAATACAAAAGGTCACAACTTAACACAAACACAACACAATAGGTCATAACTCAAAACAAACGCAACACAATAGGTCACAAATCAACACAAACACAACACAATAGGTCATTACTCAACACAAATACGACACAACACAACACAATAGGTCTCAAATCAACACAAACACAACACAATAGATCCCAACTCAATACAAACACAACACAATAGGTCTCACCTCAACACAAACACAACACAATAGGTCTCAACTCAACACAAACACAACACAATAGCTCTCAACTCGACACATACACAGCATAATAGGTCTCAACTCAACACAAACATAACACAATAGGTCATAACTCAACACAAACACAACACAATAGGTCTCAACTCGACACAAACACACCACAATAGTTCTCAACTCAGCACAAACACAACACAATAGGTCTCAACTCAACACAAACACAACACAATAGGTCTCAACTCAAAACAAACACAACACGATAGGTCTCAACTCGACACAAATAGAACACAATAGGTATCAACTCAACGCAAACACAACACAATAGGTCACAACTCAACACAAACAAAACACAATAGGTTTCAACTCGACACAAACACAACACAATAGGTCTCAACTCAACACAAACAAAACACAATAGATCACGACTCAACACAAACACAACACAATAGGTCTCATCTCAACTCAAACACAACACAATAGGTTTCAACTGAACACAACACAATACAATAGGTCTCAACTCAACACAAACACAACACAATAGGTCACAACTCAACACAAACACAACACAATATGTCTCAACTCAACAAAAAACACAACACAATGGGTCTAAACTCAACACAAACACAACAGAATAGGTCACAACTCAACACAAACACAACACAAAAGGTCACAACTTAACACAAACACAACACAATAGGTCATAACTCAAAACAAACGCAACACAATAGGTCACAAATCAACACAAACACAACACGATAGGTCATTACTCAACACAAATACGACACAACACAACACAATAGGTCTCAAATCAACACAAACACAACACAATAGATCCCAACTCAATACAAACACAACACAATAGGTCTCACCTCAACACAAACACAACACAATAGGTCTCAACTCAACACAAACACAACACAATAGCTCTCAACTCGACACATACACAGCACAATAGGTCTCAACTCAACACAAACATAACACAATAGGTCATAACTCAACACAAACACAACACAATAGGTCTCAACTCGACACAAACACACCACAATAGTTCTCAACTCAGCACAAACACAACACAATAGGTCTCAACTCAACACAAACACAACACAATAGGTCTCAACTCAAAACAAACACAACACGATAGGTCTCAACTCGACACAAATAGAACACAATAGGTATCAACTCAACGCAAACACAACACAATAGGTCACAACTCAACACAAACAAAACACAATAGGTTTCAACTCGACACAAACACAACACAATAGGTCTCAACTCAACACAAACACAACACAATAGATCACGACTCAACACAAACACAACACAATAGGTCTCATCTCAACTCAAACACAACACAATAGGTTTCAACTGAACACAACACAATACAATAGGTCTCAACTCAACACAAACACAACACAATAGGTCACAACTCAACACAAACACAACACAATAGGTCTCAACTCAACAAAAAACACAACACAATGGGTCTAAACTCAACACAAACACAACAGAATAGGTCACAACTCAACACAAACACAACACAAAAGGTCACAACTTAACACAAACACAACACAATAGGTCATAACTCAAAACAAACGCAACACAATAGGTCACAAATCAACACAAACACAACACAATAGGTCATTACTCAACACAAATACGACACAACACAACACAATAGGTCTCAAATCAACACAAACACAACACAATAGATCCCAACTCAATACAAACACAACACAATAGGTCTCACCTCAACACAAACACAACACAATAGGTCTCAACTCAACACAAACACAACACAATAGCTCTCAACTCGACACATACACAGCACAATAGGTCTCAACTCAACACAAACATAACACAATAGGTCATAACTCAACACAAACACAACACAATAGGTCTCAACTCGACACAAACACACCACAATAGTTCTCAACTCAGCACAAACACAACACAATAGGTCTCAACTCAACACAAACACAACACAATAGGTCTCAACTCAAAACAAACACAACACGATAGGTCTCAACTCGACACAAATAGAACACAATAGGTATCAACTCAACGCAAACACAACACAATAGGTCACAACTCAACACAAACAAAACACAATAGGTTTCAACTCGACACAAACACAACACAATAGGTCTCAACTCAACACAAACACAACACAATAGATCACGACTCAACACAAACACAACACAATAGGTCTCATCTCAACTCAAACACAACACAATAGGTTTCAACTCAACACAACACAATACAATAGGTCTCAACTCAACACAAACACAACACAATAGGTCACAACTCAACACAAACACAACACAATAGGTCTCAACTCAACAAAAAACACAACACAATGGGTCTAAACTCAACACAAACACAACAGAATAGGTCACAACTCAACACAAACACAACACAAAAGGTCACAACTTAACACAAACACAACACAATAGGTCATAACTCAAAACAAACGCAACACAATAGGTCACAAATCAACACAAACACAACACAATAGGTCATTACTCAACACAAATACGACACAACACAACACAATAGGTCTCAAATCAACACAAACACAACACAATAGATCCCAACTCAATACAAACACAACACAATAGGTCTCAACTCAACACAAACACAACACAATAGCTCTCAACTCGACACATACACAGCACAATAGGTCTCAACTCAACACAAACATAACACAATAGGTCATAACTCAACACAAACACAACACAATAGGTCTCAACTCGACACAAACACACCACAATAGTTCTCAACTCAGCACAAACACAACACAATAGGTCTCAACTCAACACAAACACAACACAATAGGTCTCAACTCAAAACAAACACAACACGATAGGTCTCAACTCGACACAAACAGAACACAATAGGTATCAACTCAACGCAAACACAACACAATAGGTCACAACTCAACACAAACACAACACAATAGGTTTCAACTCGACACAAACACAACACAATAGGTCTCAACTCAACACAAACACAACACAATAGGTCACGACTCAACACAAACACAACACAATAGGTCTCAACTCAACTCAAACACAACACAATAGGTCACAATTCAACACAAACACAACACAATAGGTCACAACTCAACACAAACACGACACAATTGATCTCAACTCGACACAAACACAACACAATAGGGTTCAACTCAACACAACAGAATACAATAGGTCTCAACTCAACACAAACACAAATCAATAGGTCACTACTCAACGCAAATACAACACAAACACAACACAATAGGTATCAACTCAACGCAAACACAACACAATAGGTCACAACTCAACACAAGCACAACACAATAGGTCACAACTCAAAACAAACACAACACAATAGCTCTTAACTCAACACAAACACAACAGAATAGTTCACAGCTCAACACAAACACAACACAATAGGCACAACTCAACACAAACACAACACAATAGGTCACAATCTAACACGAACACAACACAATAGGTCACAACTCAACACAAACACAACAGAATTTGGTGACAACTCAACACAAACACAACACAATAGGTCTCAACTCAACACAAAAACAACACAATAGTCCTGTACTCAACCCAAACACAACGCAATAGGTCTCACCTCAACACAAACACAACAAAACACCAACACAACACAATAGGTCTCAACTCAACACAAGCACAAAAAACACAAACACAACACAATAGGTCTCAACTCAACACAAACACAACACAATACGTCTCAACTCGAAACACAACACAATAGATCTCAACTCAACACAAACACAACACAATAGGTCACAAATCAACACAAACACAACACAATAGCTCTCAACTCGACACAAACACAACACAACAGGTCTCACCTCAACACAAACACAACACAATAGGTCACAACTCGACACAAACACAACACAATAGGTCTCAACTCAACACAAACACAATACAACAATCCACGACTCAATATAAACACAACATAATAGGTCTCAACATAACACAAACAACACAATAGGTCTCAACTCAACACAACCACAACACAATAGGTCTCAACTCAACACAAACACAACAGATCAGGTCTCAACTGAACACAAACACAATACAATGCGTCTCAACTCAACACAAACAAAACACAATAGGTCACTACTCAACGCAAACACAACACAAACGCAACACAATAGGTCACAACTCAACACAAACACAACACAATAGGTCTCAACTCAACCTAAAACACAACACAATGGGTCTAAACTCAACACAAACACAACAGAATAGGTCACAACTCAACACAAACACAACACAATAGGTCACAACTTAACACAAACACAACACAATAGGTCATAACTCAAAACAAACGCAACACAATAGGTCACAAATCAACACAAACACAACACAATAGGTCATTACTCAACACAAATACGACACAACACAACACAATAGGTCTCAAATCAACACAAACACAACACAATAGATCCCAACTCAATACAAACACAACACAATAGGTCTCTCCTCAACACAAACACAACACAATAGGTCTCAACTCAACACAAACACAACACAATAGCTCTCAACTCGACACATACACAGCACAATAGGTCTCAACTCAACACAAACATAACACAATAGGTCATAACTCAACACAAACACAACACAATAGGTCTCAACTCGACACAAACACACCACAATAGTTCTCAACTCAGCACAAACACAACACAATAGGTCTCAACTCAACACAAACACAACACAATAGGTTTCAACTCAAAACAAACACAACACGATAGGTCTCAACTCGACACAAATAGAACACAATAGGTATCAACTCAACGCAAACACAACACAATAGGTCACAACTCAACACAAACAAAACACAATAGGTTTCAACTCGACACAAACACAACACAATAGGTCTCAACTCAACACAAACACAACACAATAGATCACGACTCAACACAAACACAACACAATAGGTCTCATCTCAACTCAAACACAACACAATAGGTTTCAACTCAACACAACACAATACAATAGGTCTCAACTCAACACAAACACAACACAATAGGTCACAACTCAACACAAACACAACACAATAGGTCTCAACTCAACAAAAAACACAACACAATGGGTCTAAACTCAACACAAACACAACAGAATAGGTCACAACTCAACACAAACACAACACAAAAGGTCACAACTTAACACAAACACAACACAATAGGTCATAACTCAAAACAAACGCAACACAATAGGTCACAAATCAACACAAACACAACACAATAGGTCATTACTCAACACAAATACGACACAACACAACACAATAGGTCTCAAATCAACACAAACACAACACAATAGATCCCAACTCAATACAAACACAACACAATAGGTCTCACCTCAACACAAACACAACACAATAGGTCTCAACTCAACACAAACACAACACAATAGCTCTCAACTCGACACATACACAGCACAATAGTTCTCAACTCAGCACAAACACAACACAATAGGTCTCAACTCAACACAAACACAACAAAACACCAACGCAACACAATAGGTCTCAAATCAACACAAGCACAAAAAACACAAACACAATACAATAGGTCACAACTCGACACAAACACAACACAATAGGTCTCAACTCAACACAAAAACAACACAATACGTCTCAACTCGAAACACAACACCATAGGTCTCAACTCAACACAAACACAACACAATAGGTCACAAATCAACACAAACACAACACAATAGGTCTCAACTCGACACAAACACAACACAATAGGTCTCACCTCAACACAAACACAACACAATAGGTCACAACTCAACACAAACAGAACACAATAGGTCTCAACTCAACACAACCACAACACAATAGGTCACAACTCAACACACACTCAACACAATATGTCTCAACTCGACACAAACACAACACAATAGGTCTCAACTCAACACAAACACAACACAATAGGTCACAACTCAACACAAACACAACAGAATTTGGTGACAACTCAACACAAACACAACTCAATAGGACTCAACTCAACACAAAAACAACACAATAGTTCTGTACTCAACCCAAACACAACACAATAGTTCTCAACTCAACACAAACACAACAAAACACAAACACAACGCAATAGGTCTCAACTCAACACAAACCCTACACAATAGGTCTCAGCTCAACACAAACACAACACAATAGGTCCCAACTCAACACAAACACAACGCAATAGGTCTCAACTCAACACAAACACAATAAAACACCAACGCAACACAATAGGTCTCAACTCAACACAAGCACAAAAAACACAAACACAACACAATAGGTCACAACTCGACACAAACACAACACAATAGTTCTCAACTCAACACAAAAACAACACAATACGTCTCAACTCGAAACACAACACCATAGGTCTCAACTCAACATAAACACAACACAATAGGTCACAAATCAACACAAACACAACACAATAGGTCTCAACTCGACACAAACACAACACAATAGGTCTCACCTCAACACAAACACAACACAATAGGTCACAACTCAACACAAACAGAACACAATAGGTCTCAACTCAACACAAACACAACACAATAGGTCACAACTCAACACACACACAACACAATAGGTCTCAACTCAACACAAACACAACACAATAGGTCTCAACTCAACACAAACACAATAGAATAATTCACAACTCAATATAAACACAACACAATAGGTCTCAACTCAACACAAATACAAAACAACACAAGAATAAGATAACACGAAACACAACACACAACTGAATCAGACAACTAAAAAACCTGTTTCCCATAAATACTGAGTTTATTGGTTGTTTTAATAAATTTGCTTACCGTCATTGCATCGATATTTCACAAAGCAAGATCCGGAAGAACGAACATTAATAAAGAAAGGAATGTTATTCCTCACCTAATGTCTTTTTTAACACTGCTCATTGTCGGCGATTACGATTGTACTTATTAGACGTATATTGGCAATGGATTTTTTTTTTGTTTTTTTGTTTTTCGTACTGTTAATGTAAACAGAAAAAAAAGAAAGAACGCGGGAGTAAGGGATGATGAATGAACAAGAAGGAGAAAGAGAAAGGGATGGAAAGAGAATAAAAGTGAGAGAAATAGAGAAAGATATTGGTATTTTTTTTATTTAATACTTCGCGATATGTAGGCATGTATTTTTTTTATGTTTACAAAACTATCTATCTCTATGTATCTATCTCTCTATGTATGTATGTATGTATGTATGTATGTATGTATGTATGTATGTATGTATGTATGTATGTATGTATGTATTTCTCTCTCTCTCTCTCTCTCTATATATATATATATATATATATATATATATATATATATATATATATATAGTACGTTAATCCGGGTTGAATCGGAGGTAACCACAGTAAGTAAGGTACTCAATACATTGCAGAGTATAAAAGTTTTAATATAGATGAGATTCTACAGGACTAGAACTGTTTCA
>OZ024741.1:52915365-52940365 GCA_964016885.1 Eledone cirrhosa
GTTAACAAAGAACATACTACATCTAGCAACTTATAATATTATAATGTTATAAAATTAAATCAATTTGATTAGAACTAGAAGTGAAGTCATTCTTTTCCTTTTTTTCAAATATATATATATATGTAAATCATCATCATCATCATTATCATTTTACGTCCGCTTTTCCCTGCTTGCAAGGGTGGAACGGATCCTATTCAGCACAGCATCTCTCCACTTGTGACGGTCCTTCGTCCTCTCCTCCGTGAGCTTCAGCGATCTGAAGTCTGCTCTCATCACCTCCTCCCATATTTTTCGTGGTCTTCCTCTACGGCGTCTTACTTCTATTGGGCTTTCTTGGCACTTCTTTACCCATCTGTGACGAACGTGTTCTTTTTTATTCCTCCAATAATTTCAATGATCACATTTTTAACATATCTTCCTTTCTGCTTCTGGACATTTTCCTTTCTGTTTCTTTTTTTTTTCTCCACCCTCGTTTTCCTGTCTCACGTTGCTATAAAAACACAATACCTTCTTCTAGTCATCACAATTCTGTGTAGTTGATATGGTTTTATTGCTGAAAGTTATAGTTTTGTCTTGTCCTTTACTCCACGAACAGCGCTTTGGCTTATTTGACCTGGGGTGGACCAGCAGTACCGTTGGTAGTCACCGAAACTACAACGTTCATCTCAACGGCTGAAGATCTTGGACTTCTGAGTCTTTCCTTTGTCTTAATATTTTCAAAAACACATTTTAAAGATTTCCTCTTTAAAAATAATCATCGTTCTTCCTTGTTTTCGTTTGTTGTCCTCTCTTTGTTAATTATCCTAAGTTTATTATATATATATATATATATGTGTGTGTGTGTGTAGTTGGGTGGGGGGATGTTTTTCTTTGCGTGTGTGATGGCTACAAATCGACTTTGAGTAATGCCATCGCTTAATACTTAAGCATGAACATCACAGACGTGGCTTTTTAGTCATTCCAGGGATTTGCCTATGACCAGCAATACCATGTATCGCAGAAAAATGTCACATATCAAGCGATGCCTGTGATTGAAGCTTTCTTAAGTGAGGAAAGGCTTTGCACGGGGTGAATCACATTCTCTAAACATCGAATTTTCCCCAAAAGAAGAACTGGTCTACATCATTGGAGGTAAACGTAGTTGCAGGTTTTATATCAGAGTGACCTTCTCCTAGAGAGATGTCTTAATGAAGAATAGGATTCTCTTGCTTCACAATATATATATATATTTATATATACATATATATATATATATAAAATATCTGAAGTCTGTCTCATGCATGGAGGCTAATTAGTCCGGTGCTTATCTCGGTTTCTTGGTGTTAAGTCACTGAGATTAGTAGACCCCCTCACTAGACAGGACGTCAATCCATCGCAGGATTAAACTCCCAGCTATTGCTTATACTCATTTTTAGCTGAGTATATCGGAGCAACGTAAAATGAAGTGCTTTGTTCAATAATTCAACATAGAACCCGCTCCAAGAATAGAAAACATGAGATTATGTTTGTAAGTCCAAAACCTTAAAAACTTGCCATGCGTCTTCACACAATTTCTGGTCTTGTGCTAATATGAGAATTATAATGCTCGGAACTGTGTTGTAATCTTATTGTAAGCAACTCCTTTCTGACACTGAAGGGCTGAATAAGTGTTTGTAATCATATATATATACATTTCTGCGATTCTGTCACAACACCTGAAGAAAGAGTAGTTTGACTACCTCATCCTACTCCTCTCTCTTTACATATGATGCCTGCGTGAATGTATGTGTGTGTAAAAGGAAGGAAGGGGATGGTGAAAAAACCTATAGCAAAACAGCGACTGGCGTTCGTTTTATTACGCTGTATGTGAGTGTATGTGTATGTGTGTTTGTGTGAATGTATGCCTGTGAGTGTGTATTTTTGTAAGTATGTATGTGTTTGCACGTTTATATTTATATATTAATACATAAAATATATATGTATCAAGGGCGGTGCCCCAGCATGGCCTCAGCCGGATGGCTGGAACAGGTAAATGAGTTAAATGAGTAAAAGAGTAAAATATGTATATATACACGCAGACACATATACACATACTCGTCAGTGTGTTGAAAATATTCCTAGTTTTTCATATTACTGACTAGACCTTTAGGAACAGACTGTGTTCAAGGTTCAGCAGCCCTTTTAAAATCGGTTTGAATGAGGTTGTCAACGGTGTGCTAAAACTGTTGCAAGTCAACGACAGTAGGATGGACCTGTGTAGAGAACAAATTCCACATTGTTTACTTTTTTTTGAATTGGAAGGACTATGGATAGGGTGAGTGTGGTGTCATAGAGAGACGGATACAATATGGTCAATCTAAGTGGGAGAGAGAGAGAGAGAGAGAGAGGAGTGTTTCGAGAGTACCTAATTAGAGGTAACTGGACACTAGGTTGGTTGGTGGATTAGAGGTAACTGAGGGGAAGGGAGAGCGGAGGGGAGAAGGAGAGAGAGAGAGAGAGAGAGAGAGAGAGAGAGAGAGAGAGAGAGAGAGAGAGAGAGAGAGAGAGGGGGGGGCGGGTCAGAAGAGCGAAAGAGAAAGAAAAAAGGCACAGCAGGAAGCTGCAGTGTCCTTCTGGTTAAAGGAAGATGGTGGGGCAATCTTCACGATGGACCCAGTTGATATTCGGGTTTGTTCTATACGTGACAGCAGGTGTTCGACATAAATCCACAAGTCACAAATACTCGGACACTCGACGAGTGTATGCAAGATAGTTTCGTCGCCCTGCGTGCATCTCAGACGTGCCCAGCTAACGGCACTTCCATACCTATAAAGTTAATCTCGAACTAATAAAAATATGAATAAGAATAAGAAAAACAACAACAGCAGCAGTAACAAGAATCAACGTAGGAGCCTCTTCATATACGCTTTACCTGCTAGAATAACAGTCAAATTCGACTCAAATAAAAAAGAGTACGGGCAAATCCACATTGGCTGTCATAAAACAACACAAAGTATGCTACAGGATGGCCACAGTTGTTACACACTTGAACATAAATCGACTACAACAGATCTGGCTCGCCTGTGACTAAACAACATGAACAGCGATAACAACAATAATAAGAGAAGCTTCTGCGCTCCAAACATTCAATTTAAAATAAAATGTAAATTCATATTTGTGGAAAGTTTGTCTATGAGATTGTGAAAGGGTGCGTATTAAAATGTCGACGTCTGTGAGATGCTGTTTTGTACAATAGCCAACCACTGTACCTTTTATAGTCTACGTATGAAATCATCTTATATTGATATTCCATGCCTGTTCTATATATCATAATAAAACTGCAGATTATTTCATTATCAAGATATACGATATAAATATGTATACATACACTCACCACCCCCTTACAGAGAGAGAGAGAGAGAGAGAGAGAGAGAGAGAGAGAGAGAGAGAGAGAGAGAGAGATATGTACTGATATATATATATATATATATATATATATATATATATATATATATATATGCATATAAATATATATATTATGCACAACTAAATATATAAATGTATAAATGTAGATATAGATATATGGACTTATCTATATTTATATTTATGTATTTATACATTTACCTCAATATCATTCCGACTTTCTCTGACTAAAAATAATTGAAAGCCGGAGGAAAGTAGCTGAGCTAGAACATTTGAATAGTTGTGAAATTGTAAGAATTGTAACTAAGAAAGAAAGCTATTAGTTTTTCTGTTGTCTCTGGAACATAATAGGAGTGATATGTGTGAATTTAGTGGGTCTCCTTGTCAAAGGTTCGAATGATTTATTTGTCTACACTGTTTTCCTACCCTAGCTTTTTATCTGTTACGTTACTCTTGTTTCGTTACTCTTGTTGGTGTTATTGTAGTTTAGTACGCTGATTAGCCCTGATCAAGACGACAGCTATGATAAAATAAAATGTATTCATAGAACAAAGGAAATACCGATATAAGTTTAGTCTAAAGACAAAGAACTTCTATGTTTAATAGAAGACCAAAGTCTTATACAAGAGCAGTATCACACCAAACCATTATATAAAACCAGTATAAGAATCATATACGTATGACCAGTATCAAACTACTCATCTATATGTGACCCTTATAATGCCAAAGAATTATATATGACCAGTATATGAGCAAAGAAATATATGAGACCAGTCAAGAACTAAAGAACGATATAAGACAAGTATAAGACCAATTTAAGACCAAATAATTATATATGACAAGTATAAGACCTAACATCTATATATGACCAGCATGATACCAGTCTAGGACCAAAGTACTATATATGACGAGTGTAAGACCAGCATAAGACTAAACATCTATATGACCAGTATAAGAGCAAGGGACTATATAAGACCAGTCTAGGATCAAAATACTATAGATGACCAGTCAAAACAGAGAACTGTACAAGACCAGTTTAAAACAAAAGAATTATATATGAACAGTATAAGGCTGTATGAGACAAAGAAACTATATACGAATAAGTCAAGTATAAAACCAAAAAACTATCTAAGATTAGTGTAAGATCAAAGAATTATATAAGACTAGTGTAAGACTAAGGAACTATATAAGACCTGTATAAGACCAACATGGTATATAAGACCAGTATAAGACCAAGGAACTATATAAAGTCAATATAATGCTAAGGAACGGAACCTTATAACAGCAGTGTAAAACCAAAGAACTATATAAAATTAGTATTAGAGCAAGATACTATATAAGATCAGTACAAGACCAAGGTAGTATATAAGACCAGTATAAGATGAGTATAAATCAAAGAATTATATAAGACTAGTATAAGACCTTTAGTAACCATGTGATTTGTATAAGTTCTATATAAGAAGAGTGTCTTTAAAATAATCTATATTATTGATTTTCGACATGAGCACAGGGCCTTAAATTTGGAGGAAAGGAGCAGTCGACTAAACCGTTCCAGTATTTCACTGGTACTTTATTTTATGGGACCCGGTAGGCAAACTGGGCAACTGCTGGATTCAGCTCCTCTCATTCACTATACAAATTGCTGAATCCACTCGGCATATAAGAGGGTAGATTCTAACTAAATACAATTTACGAAGGAGCAGTCAAATTTGGAATGGGTCGATCAAAATGACCATGAAATGTTTTCATAGCCCCAAAGGGTGATAGATGTCCATCTAACGTTGAAACTTGTTGTATACATGTAGATAAGTAAGATACAGGAGTTGTGTCCACACACGCGCTCACACTCATACGCATACGCACATTCACACACACACATACATATATATATATATACATTCATACATACATATGCGTGTATTGTGTGTGTGTGTGTATATATATATATATATATATATATATATATGTATATGCATACACACACACACAGACACACACACACATATATATATATATACATGCACACACACACACACACACAGATATAAATATTTATATATATATATATATATATATATATATATATGAATTAATAAAAACAATGAATAAAAACAAAGAAACAGTTCCTTATATTAAAAAATTCATCATTTTACGATCGTTTCTAGGATATATATGTGTGTGTGTTGGTATGTATATTATATAGATCTATGTAAAAAATTTACAAACTATCAGAGGGAATATACATACCTACACAGATATATGCTGTCTTCAGAAATAATTGTTTCTACTTTAGGCACAAGGCCAGCAATTACCCAGTGTATTACTGGTACTTTATTTAATCGACCCCGTAAGGGTGAAAGGCAAAGTCAACCTCGGCGGGATTTGAACTCAGATCGTAAAGGGACGTAACTATGCTGGAAAGCATGGCGTCCGACCCTCTACCGATACTGCCAATCCTAATGATATTTGTTTATTGAAAAACACCAACAAAGATTTAATATAATAGGTTTGTTTGGGAACAGGTTTTGAATTGACCAATAGAAGAGTAGTAAGTGGTCAAGTTGATAGAATAGTAGTAGTAGAAATTTAATTTAGGGGTAGAGGAATGCAGACTTCAGTTTTGAATGGAAATAATACTTTGAATGAAAAGATTACTTTTGGGATGAAAAGAGGTGAAGCCGGTGAAAGGTACACGAAAATTTGATGTTATTAAAGAATAATGCTAATGTTAAAATCGAAGGAGAATAAAATTTTACGATAAATGTGTTAGTGAGAAATATCAATCTTATTTAAAACATAAGGTATTTAGATCTATAAAAAGAAATTAAATTAATTTAATTGATAGGTATACTTATAGGGATACATTTATATTAATTCATATAGATGTGATAAATAAGAGTTAGATGTTATTAAAGAATCTTGTTAAAAAAGAAGGAAAAACAAATTTGGGGGGATAAATGTATTAGTGAGAAATAATCTTATATAGACTACAAGGAATTTAGATTCATAACAGGAAATTAAAATAGTTTATATGTATACTTATAGGTATTAATTTTAGGAAAAGATAGATGTAAAGGGGAAATAAAATTATGAAGTTCTCAGTAGTAAAATACTAATTATAGGTTAACTAAATAAAAATAAAAAAACTAATTATAATAATTTGTAAAATAAAAGTGTATATTAATTAGGTTTATAATATTTGAAAGTTCTTCTAATTCTATGATTGCACGATATAATTAATTCCTGTCGCTTATTTAATAGGATATCCTTAGATTTCATTATTTCAAAAAGGTTCTGGGAACATAATCTACACTCATATCTGTTATTTTGATAAGGGGTGGCCCTTTTGAGCACACTCCAGGTCAGGTTATAGTCGATATTCTTTTTTCTATAATTATTAATTATTTCAGCCAAGGATGTTGTATTAGCTAATGCGGCATTTTAAAAAACTGTGTTTGTGGGTATTAAATCTTACTTTAAATTGGTTAGAAGTAGCTCCTATATATGAATAAGTTGAGTCCTTAGTGCTAATTTTACATTTATATACTATGTTATTAATAAGGCAATTTCCTTTTAATGGGCAATTTCTACAGTTACAACCATTCGTGCATATTATATCAGGGGAGTTAGTCAAATTAAGTGTGGTATTTACTCGACTTGTTGTATGTGAAGGAGGAGATAGTGGTTTCCTGCGGTTTATTTTAGTATTATGGTTAGTTTGATGTGTTGGTGGTATATTCATGTTTTTTTTTACATTTATATGTATTGTAGGCACTTATATTTTGTTGTATATTTTTGGTAGTGGAGTAGGAAAATTTGACCGTTCATCTATTTAAAATCTGATGGTATTTATGGTTTGGCGGGAAGTTTTTCTCTAGGATAGTAAAAAGTTTTTTAGGGATATTATCTTTAATTTGTAGATTAAATGGAGCATTATACCAAGTAACTCGTCTATTACGGTTTCGATGTTGTTTTTTTTTAATTTTTATACGATGTATCCTGATGTTTACTAAGAAAGTAAGTATTAGTGAATTTATTATACATATGTTTAGTTAGATTCACTGATTTAGGTGTTTTAGTCTGATTATTAGGAACTTTGTTAGTAATGTTATTAACATATATTGGAGTATTAGGCTGAATGGTTTTTTGAAAGTTATTATATTGTATGTGAGAAGAGGTAGAGAAATTAAGTTTTAAGTTGGTATTTTTGGGTATAGTGTAAGTGGCATTTAGGTGTGGGTTTTTCATTTGGTGTTTGTTGGTAATATTGGGTTGTATGTTTGTAGTATTATTGTTACAAGGTATATAGACTAATTTGTTTTTGTGGCCGCTTCTAGCTAAAGCTTCGTTATAAAAGGTCACATTTTTATCGAATACATCCTGGTTAGATGAAATGTTAGAAATTCTGAGTGAGATATTATATGCTAGGTTTTTAAGGATAGATCTAGGGTGATTGGATTGTGAGTGTATGTAATGTAAGTTTTGGTTAGGTTTATGGTAAGGTTGGTAGATACTACTACTATTCTATCAACTTGACCATTTACTACTCTTCTATTGGTCAATTCAAAACCTGTTCCCAAACAGACCTATTATATTAAATCTTTGTTGGTGTTTTTCAATAAACAAATATCATTATTTCTGAAGACAGCATATATATGTGTAGGTATGTGTATTCCCTCTGATAGTTTGTAAAATTTTTACATAGATCTATATGATATACATACCAACACACACATATATATCCTAGAAACGATCGTAAAATGATGAATTTTTTAATATAAGAAACTGTTTCTTTGTTTTTATTCATTGTTTTTATTAATTTATCTTGACTCTGTTTTCCTGTGATTTTCATCGAAAACATTTTTGAATACATCTTTTCTTTTCATGATATTTGGATTCATTTGAGTTCTTCATACGGATTGGACACTACCGTATATTTTGGTAGATTTATCTACATATATATATCTATAAGTATTGAAGTTTCCGTTGAAAATAGAAAAAGTCATAGGAGTGAAGAGTGCTCTATGTAAGTACCAGAGCAAAGTTTAATGTATAATAAACAATACAATATAATTACCTCATTACCAGAGGTTTCCCGAATAAGACGAATACGAAAGAAACGTCCTCATTCGTTCGTCGGACAAGGCAATATAAAACATAGTGAAATATTTGGAAAGTCTCCTCAAGAAATGCAAAAAAAATATATATATATAAATAAAAGCAATGCAATAGACATATAAAATATATAAAAAAATATAAGGAAATATAGTTAGATATGTGTATATGTATGTATATACACTCACAAATGTACATATGTATGTACAAATGCGTGTGTATGGTGAAAATGTGTGCGTAAGTACATATATGAGGGCAAGTATATTTGTGTATATGTAACCACAAATACGAATATAATATTAGTTGAAAAAGAAAAAGAAAAAGAAATTGATAATCTAGTTGACACGCATCCAGAAAACAGGTATTAGATACACAATGAGTATGAAAGCACGCGTATAAACACACACACACGCGCAATCAGTTATATGCGGAAGATAAAGAGGGAAGGGAGTGTAATAGTTAAAAGAAAGTGTCATTCTCGATACATGTATAAAAATGATACAGTATATGAGAAAGAAAAAAATGTTAAATGAAAGAGAAAGTAATCGATTAACACTAGAGAAAAGAAAAGAAAAGAAAAGAAAAGAAAAGAAAAGAAAAGAAAAGAAAAGAAAAGAAAAGAAAAGAAAAGAAAAGAAAAGAAAAGAAAAGAAAAGAAAAGAAAAGAAAAGAAAAGAAAAGAAAACAAAACAAACAAGGTACACGCGTACATACACATACATCTATAAAAAAAAAGATATATATATACACGCAATACGTACAGACAAAAGCGTATGCATGCGTACATACATACACAGGATGCACGTATATATATATACATACATATCGCCCCATGTATATCTAATCATACGTACGTACGCGACTGTATATATATATATATATATATATACATACATATACATATATATACACGCACACATACACACCCATACATACAATATATACACACATACACACAAACATATTCACGTACATTGACCCGCTTACACGTACACACATAAAAATAAGAATGTAAAAAACAGATATAAAAACACAGATATAAAAGCACACATACATACACATATATATACACGCACGCACACGCGCATACGAAGGCGTTCGTGTACATATACAGAACGTATACACACATAAAGACGCTCAGACACATAGATACAGTGTGTAAAGCAAGCCTTATCAATATATGAGTACAAATATAAAAATATAAAATTGGCTGCGAAATAACAGAAAATATCTGGTGTGGAAAACGCAAGTGAACTGTTTAATCAGGTAGTAAAGAAAATAGGGAAGTAAAATGTGGAAAGTGAAGATATTAGGTAAGTGAATCGAAGAATAAAGGGGGGGGGGGTTACTGGTGGATGTGAGGTAAAAATAAAAATAAAAATAAAATTAATAATAAGGTTATATATATATATATATATATATATATATATATATATATATATATATTCATTATATATAAGTTGTATATGTTTATTTATAGATATATTAAGCGCACGTGCAAATAGCCCTATGTATACACATATACACATGCTACACGCATACATGCAGCTACATATAGACACAGATACAACAGAATATAGGGATAAATGATGTCACATTAGTGGTCAAGTGAACAGACCATAACATACAATACACCTATTTATATTCCTGCTTCATTTAGTATGTCACTGACTCTAATTAACTCTACTTTGATTAACTGACAAACAAAGAGATGACTGAGTGAACAGCTTCGATATCTGCCCATGGGTAGATGGAGTGGCGGTGGTGTGCATGCGTAGATGGAGTGGCGGTGGTGTGGTGCCTGTGAATATGTTAATGGTGGTACATATAGTGTAATGTCAGGCGATTTGAAAATTAATATTACTTTAAGGAGGAATGGTTCGAGGGTGAATTGACTATTATTATTATTATTTATCTGTTCAGACGTCTTTTTGCTCGCTCCCAGTAAGTCGCTTAATTTACGTGTTATAATTATTTGTTATTTAATTTTTCTTGTTGTGTAAGAGATATAAGCCCTTGGACTTTGCCCTGTGAAGGCGAAAGTATAATATTTGGGCCTTTTGGCCCAAATATTTGAACATTTTACTTTTAAAAATAAAAAAAAACATGGCTGAGCGACGCCCCCCAGCAGTATGTCTGCTGTCGTGTGACAACGGCATAAAAGTTGAGAGGAGGGTTACAGAAATTTATACAAAAATCACCACCACAAACAACGTGAAGAAAGACAACACTGTGAACACTAATTTAAAAAAGATTACCACACCAACTACAACAATAACAGCGACAACCAAGATACAGACAACAGAAAAAAATGACAACAAATGAAACAACGATCTTAACACGACTAACGAGAAAATAAACAGCGACAACACCAACAGCAACAATACAAATTGCACCGAAAACAACAACGGTGGCACCGAAAACACAGCCAACTACAACAGTGATAACAGCAACAACAACAACACCGTTTGTAGCAGTAACAACAGCAACAGCACCTACAACAAGACTAGCAGTAGCGGCAGCAATAATGGTGCCGCTGAAAAAGGGGCCACTTCTTTCGCAGGTGCTGCCCGAAATATAGAGACAGTGCTAGTCACGGAGGATGAGATGGCAGTCGCAAGAGCCATGGTGTCGAGAAACGACAATAGAGTTTCCCTGAAACCTCCACCCGATTTCTTCAAAGACCAGCAGCTGCGCAAGGTGATTTACCGCACCGTAAGCAAAATGACACATCGAGTGGAGAGATCCACGGAGGCTCAAATCCAAAAGGCCTTGGGGTGCGTCTGGGCGCGCAAAACCAATATCACCCGAGGCAAAAAATACGCCACAGGAGACATACTTTTCGCCACCCTCCAAAGGCGAAGTCTCACTCTTTGGAAACCCTAAAGAGTGAAGAGATAGTCTTGGTGCCCTCTTACTGCGGGCAGAAAATTGTGAGGGTCAATGTAACCCTGGCTGGCCGCGTCTGTACTGGCTGGAATCGAGAAGACCACCATACTGCAAATACAGAGAATGGGAAAAGAGAACTGGTCAGGAATAGGCATGCAAATACTAATACAGACTGACGAGGAGTGCATCGAGACCATCCCAGACATTATAGATCTCGAAGAAGAGCTCCAACTCCCTATAAGTGTGGTAGGAAGGCGCCCAAAGTGCTATTTCTGTGGGCAGAAGGGTCACCTCAGGGCCTTCTGCCCGCAGAAGACACCAAAGAAGAGCCCCCGCCCCTCTTTCCGATGCCTGATCCGCTGCAATCAAGAGCAGGGCAGGCAACAGAGACAGAAGACCCTTCCATGGTGAGTAGGATGGCAACGTCCGTGGCACCTATACCAAGGTCACGGACAACTAAAGCAGCGGCAGAAGTGGTGGCAACACCAACAGTCGCAGTAGCTACACCGGCGGCAAAATAGCCGGATCAGGCTCCACTACAACCACCAACAGCAGTGGAGCTCATGCCCCTCCTGGACGCCGCGGGGTCCGACATAGAGTGTGAGGCGGGAGGGAAGTGGCAAACGGTCTGCCACAAAAAAACAAAAACATTTAAAACCACTTACCTTCACCCTCCAAAAGCGAAAGCAGACAAAGGGGGGTAAAGGCTGCAAGGAGACTTGCGGCAACACCACCACCATCACCATCACCACCACAAGCATCACCACCAACAACAGCCACACCACCACCAGCATCACCAAAACACCAACATCGCAAACACAACAAAAACACACACCTAACAGCAACAAAATCGCCCCTCCCCGCAAAAAGTGCACAGCCATAAAAATGACAAAGAAAAAACTTTTACAACATATAAAGCAGCACACAGACGTCATAGAAGAAAAAAACTACTACACCCCACCAACACTAAGAACTCTCCCGACAAACATAAGCATCATTGAAATAATCTCAATAGAACATTACAAACTTTTAAAGCAAAAATTCCCCAACGCAGTTGGAGACTTCAGGGGGTCGGTTACCAAGAGGATATACACCGACATCCTCTTGGAAACACCCATAATCAGTCAAATGGACGGTTCTACTGTCCCTTCACCACACGATCAAGGTAAGTGATCCTTTCTCACTTACCCCGTTTCTCATCCAACATGGCCGTACTTAGAATAGGCAGTATAAATGCCGTGGCCTGGGGTCATCTTGGAACCAGGGTCACCTGCTCAACGACCTCAGGTCACTAAACATAGATGTGGTGGCCATCAGCGAGACCAGAATCTCCGAAGCACGAGCCTTCGCACCGACCTTCGGCGGCTACGTTGTATACGCATCTCCCACCCGTCCAGGATCGGGGGGAGGGGTTGCCGTGCTTTTTCGGAAGGCTTGGATCTCGCCATACAAACCATCTTCCTGGACCCAGAAGGTAAGTCGGTGGTGCTGGACGTGACCGGCAGCGAAGGCAATGCTCTCAGACTAGTAGCCGTCTACGCCTCATCAGGCCCAGGACGGCCAGATTTCTTCAGACGTCTAGAGAGCTTTCTTGGAACGTCCCGCTTTTTAGTGTTAGTGGGCGACTGGAACGGTATCTTAGATGCAAGCTGAGATTATGAGGGGCTAGTAGACAGGGCATGAGGGTGTAAAAGCCTCAACAACCTGCTCAGACGTTTTGAACTGTCTGACAGGTATAGGCTGGATTATCCGAATGTGTCAATGTGGACATGGGCAAATCGCATCGGGTTATCCAGATCGTATTTTGATAGGGTATTCTGTAGGGAAACACATAAGGCTAGTGTAGGTTGTCCACAATTTAAAGTAGTCGACTTCACGGACCACAGATTTGGGATCTGTGAAGTTGACTTAGACAGACTCCATAGGCAAGGACCCGGCTACTGGAAGCTAAACGCGTCGTTCCCGGCACGCAAAGCTTACAGAGACCGGATTAGCGAATTAGTTAAGCGTGCGTTGACGGGTGCGATCGTCAACAACAGGTGGTGGTTTACCCTGAAAAGGACTATTAGAGTAGAATCGAGAAGGTTTAGCAAAGAAGTAGTGATAGAGGAAAATAGAGTAGAGGGAGAGTTAGTTAGAAAGCTAGAAGAGGTGTTTAGGACAGGCATCGCGACGGACGTGCTTGCTGCGAGATTGGCACTCGACCAATTCTTCAACGCAAAGCATGAAGGCTGCGTTATCAGAGCTGGAGCGCGTGCTCTAACACAGGAGGAGACGAAAGCCGTTCAATGGGCCCGAGTAGTGGAGGCGCGACGTGGCAACAAGTCCACAATTCGGTCTTTGTCTGATGAAAACGGGCGCATGTTGCTCGAACCCGAGCAGATGTATGCGGCTTTTCAACAGCACTTTGCTCAATTGTTCGGGGGCGGTGGCGATCAGGTTCGGAGTATGGAAGTCGGTGCATACCTAGACGGTTGCCGAGGCTCTCGACAACCGCAGCGCAGTGCTGCGAAAGGCCGATAACAGCAGGTGAAATACGGGGCGTGATGTCTGACTGCACGAGGGGTAAATCGCCAGGTTTGGATGGTCTGCCCTAACGAGCTTTATGCGTATATGCCAGACTTGTTCGGCGACCTCTTGGCAGATGTCTACTGCAACTGGCAGCAGAACGGGAACATTCACAGTTTTGTGAGCCGGGGAGCAGTGGTGCTGCTGAGCAAATACCCGAACAAGGGGGACGTTATAGACAACTTCAGGCCCATAACTCTGCTAAACTCAGTGTTTAAGATTTTGGCCAAGGTGTTAACAAATATATTGGCGCTTGTCGTCGGTGATCTAGTGGGAGAGGGGCAGACATGCGCCATCCCGGACAAATCCATCAACCACAACCTCCATCTCATGTGATACATCATAGAGAGGGTGGTTAAGGAACCTGGCACGGAGGCTGATCAACTTGGATCAATCTAAAGCATTTGATAGGGTCGACCATCGGTACCTGGTTGTGGTCCTCAAGGCGGTCGGCTTCGGCCCGTATTTAGGGGGTGGATCGCTGCGATGCACAGCGACATCTGCTCGATTGTGAGGGTGAATGGTCACCTGTCGCAGCCTTTCAGCATCATGCACTCGGTCCGACAGTGTTGCCCCCTCTCATCCCTCTTGTACGTACTGGTCCTCGAGCCGTTACTGCACAAATTTGAGACGATGAGGGGGTCCCACGCGAACTGGGTGCGGGAGATCCGTGTCATCTTACGGCGACGACGTCACCGTGGTGGTGTCGAGCACCAAACACGTCCAGATGCACGGCACCACTCTCAAGGAATACGAAGCGGTGACAGGAGCAAAGATAAATCAGGAAAAGTCGGTGAGCTTGCAGCTCAGCACCTGGAGAGGCAAGTCCATGCCGTCATACAGCGTCGTGGGGCGCTGGACGGAAGTACCGGTTAAATTGCTCGGGGTCTGGTTCGGTCCGGACCACCAGATGGAGAAAAACTGGAGCGAGGTGACGAGCAGGGTGTCCTCTCTCACCCAGAAATGGGCCGAGAGGAGGCTGTCTCTGAAAGGTCGGGCGGAGGTGGCGAATGCGTATATAGCGTCCGTCCTCTGCAACCGCCTGACCGTCGTACCTTGCCCTCCCCCAACTCTGACAAAAGTGGAGCGCCTTCTCTTGCGCTTTTTGTGGATTTGCTGTCAACACCCGTTGCGTGGAGGACTAGGCATGCCGTGGCTGATGAAGCGCAATCATGCGCTGAGGCTGCGACATCTCTGTTGCTTCCTTGACGGTGAACAGGTGTGGTCGCCATTTGCCAGACGCTCCTTTCCCCAGCTCATCTCCTTGACAGAGCTGCAGTCCTGGATCAGGAAAAGACCGAGGGATAGCGCTTGGAAGCTGGAATGTCTCCAAACGCTCACCGCCTTCTACCAGCTGGGCAATAATATCGGTGGAACATCCACCTCGGCGTTCTATAGAGGGCTAGTGGAGGGGAAAAGTGACGACGTTCTCGGGGAGACCCTGGGCGTCGAAGACGATCAGCTGTTCGATCTCTTTAAGAGAACTTTCAGACATGGGCCTATGGACAACTTTCAGAAATCCCTGTCCTGGCAGTGCTACCGGGGAGCGTTGCCGATTCGGGATAAGCTCTACAGGCACGGAGGTGCTGTCAGCCGAGCCTGTCCGAGAATCGCGCAGGGTCACGAAACTGTCCTGCATGCACTCGTTCAGTGCCCGAAGATTGCTGGCTTGTGGAGCTATGTCGAACAGCTGCTCTTGCGTGTAGGGCGGTTCCGGTTATCGACTGAGTCCATTGTGCAGATAGCCCCGTCCTCTTCCTTTAAACAGGAGGAAGGGCAGGCAGTCTTCATTTGCCTGGTGGCCATGGCGAAAGAGATTGTGTGGTGGACAATGTTGAAAGGGTTGAAGACGGACACTTTCCTCTTCGGCCAATCCCTGATTAACTTTTTCAAGTTTCACTTGAAGAGGAAAATCAGGGTAGAAAGACAAGTGATGTCTTCTAGTAAGTTTGTTGAAAGGTGGGTGAAAGTGGCGAGAATGGTCCGGGTGAACGGGGCCGCTCTGAATATACGTTTGTAGTTTGAGGAATGGGAAAAATTGAGAGAGGGCGCTTGCCCCGGTGGTCAGGAAGGCCGTGGTCTTTTGTGTGGTTTTCGTCACGGGTAACTCTCGGAGATTTCCCCTCTATTGGGGAATTTTTCATTGTTTCAATTTTCATTTTTATTGTATATATATATATATGTTTCTATGTCTTTTGTTTCTTTTCTTATATACATAATAAAAATCTTTACACGCACAAAACGCTCATCGTACCGTCCTTTACTGTCCTGTGCCGTCTGTAATGTTTTCTTGATGTCAGCTCTTGTGGCCAATAAAGAAATCATTATTATTATTATTATTATTTAGGACGGTGGATTGGCAGCATCGGTTGAAGGTCGGACGCCATGCTTTGCAGCATAGAGTTACGGCCATTTATTGTCTGAGTTGAAATCCCGCCGAGGTTAACTTTGCCTTTCATCCTTACGGGGTTGATAAAATAAAGTACGAGTAACACTCTGGGGTCGATTTAATCGACTTTCCCCTCCCCATCATATTGCTAGCCTTGTGCCTATAGTAGAAACGATTAATATTTAGGACGGTGGATTGGCAGTATCGGGAGAGGGTCGACGCCATGCTTTGCAGCATAGAGTTAGGGCCATTTACGGTCTGAATTCAAAACCGCCGTGGTTAACTTTGCCTTTCATCCTTACGAGATCGATAAAATCAAGTACCAGTAACACACTGGGTCGATTTAATCGACTTTTCCTTCCACCTAGGCTAGGGTTCGTTCTGGAAGCAGGGTTACTTACTGAACGACCTCAAGTCACAAAATATGGTAGCCGTCACCGAGATCTGGAGTTCGGACACGCGCGCACTAGCCCCCATTTTGACGACTATCAGATATTCGCATCTCTTAGTCGGTCCGGAATAGGAAGTGTGGTGGCAGTGTTGTTTAGGAAAGGCCGGAATCTTGAGGTACAGAACACCTTCCTGGACCTGGATGATAAGTCGTTGGTTCAGAACGTGAACAATAGCGAAACTGGTGCCATTACATTGGTGACTATTTACACCCCCACCGGGACTGGACGGCCAGAGTTCTTCAGTCATAGCGAAGTCTTTGTAAGAACACCTTGCCCTTTATTTTTAGCGGGCGACTGGAACCGCATGTTGGGTGTGCGCTGGGATTGATTGGGATTAACACAAGATAGACGCGGGGATGCAAAAGCCTCAAGAACCTGATCAAGTAGTTCCAACTGACTCATAAGTATCGACTAGATAACTTCGATGCACCAGCGAGGTTCTGGACTAACCACTTAGGTTCATATAGATCATATATAGATAGTTGTTTTTACTAGGTTAGTAGATAGGGATAGCATATGGTGTCTCCCAATTTCAAACTATCACGTTTCAGATCATAAATCGTGATCTGCATAGCTGACCTAGATAGACATGAAGGCAGGAGCGTGGTTACTGGAAGCTTTTCTCCTCATCCAAGAGTCGTGTCCACGTCAATAGTTTTTTGTAAAGAAGTAGCAATAGAAAAAATAAAAAGAAGGGGGATTTAGTAGCTTAAATTAGAAGAGGCGATTAGAAGTGGTATTGCCACCGACGTGTGCGCTGCCAAAATGGTATTAGACCATTTCTTCAATGCAAAATGCGAAGCACGCATTGTCAGAGCTATGACGCGTGCTCATAAGGAGCTGTTCGATGGGCCCGAATGGCAGAAGCGGAGTGTGCTAACAAAATCACAATTCGGTCTTTGACAGGCCAAAACGAGTGTGTGCTCGTCGATTCCAAGCAGATGTATGCGGTTTTTCGCCAGCACTTTTCACAATTGTTCTGGGCGAGTACTAAGTCGGAGACAGGGTCGGACTTTACTTCCTATCCCGACGGCTCACCACGACTATCGCTGGGGGTGGGGGTTGCGGAGTGCTGCGAAAGGTCAATGACAGCAGCTAAGATTGGGGAAGCTCTAGCCGACTGTACGAGCGCAAATCGATCGGTTTGGATTGTCTGTCCCATGAGTTTTATGTAGATGTCTATATCCCTCGAAGTAATCTACTGTAACTGGCAGCAGAACAGGAGTATTCTTAGTTCTGTGAGTTGGGGTGTACTGAGGACGAAATACAAAAACAACCGGGACATCATTGATAATGTCCGGCTCATAACTCTGCTGAGCTGAACATAGTGTTTGAGATTTTGGCCAAGGTACTAGCAACGAGAGCCTGCTAGGGGAGGCACAGACGTGCGCAATCCCAGCCAAATTCATACACGACTATCCTCATCTAATGCGATACATCATAAAGAGTGTAGGGAATAAACTCGACTTCAGCAGGTCTCTGACCAACTTAGATCAGTCTAAAGCTTTCGATATGGTCGACCATCGATACCTTGATGCTGTCCTGTGGAGTTATATCGAACCGCTGTTATCGTTTGTGGGAAGGATCCAGCTATAGACCGAATCCATCTTGAAGATCGCCCCATCGCCTTCTTTGTTGCGTATTCAAAGGGACACCCATGATGTTTACTTGGGTTTCTTGTTCAAAAGAAATCGTCAAGATTGTCACGGCTGGACTGTCTGCCTGTATATCTTCATGTTCAGACAGGTCTGATTGGTTAAGAAGTTTATTTCGAAATCATGATGACTCGGGTTCGACTCCACTGCATGGTATCTTGGGCAACTGTCTTTACCTTAGGCTCCATTTAACCTAAGCCATGTGAGCAAAACTGGATATGCGGAAACTGTGCGGAAGCCCGTAAGATGAACTGTATCTGTAATTCAAAGATCCAACATTATCCTATAATGTGTCATGATGATTTGGATTCGCAATCATATTATGTATATACGTGTCTGTGGGATACTCAACCATATAGAATTTAATACATGGGTGGAACGTTTAGTAGATAAAACAACTGAATGCTCATTGCCGGAATCGACTGAGGACTCTTTACTCGATGAGAGATGATGTGGGGCAGGACAAAAACAATAAATACCCCATGTACAGAAATAAGAACTACCAACGTAGAAGTTACTTAAAACAAATCTCATGGAAAGCATAACGTAAACAAACTATGACTAACATAATGTCATTTGCATGGCATATTATTTTATTTATTTATTTTATGGCTTTCTCCTGCAAATTGTGTTGTGTATAATATACATTGACACCAGAAAGTTTTACAAAAACAATCTAGCTCCAAGTGGCAGACATCTACATCATCTACCTTAATGTATCTGTCAATTATGGTCTCTCGTATATCCTCTTGTTTGTTTCTCGTCTGAAACACTTGCAATGTTGTGTTATATCTTGCACTAAATGTATTTTCACTCCATCTTGGTTTGCTGCACGTCATATAAATACCTATATATACTCAGTGAATGTCGTTACACATTATACGATTTCCTACCATTTTACACAATGCATTAAAACCGTCCAAATTGTATTCATTTTCTTTTTTTAGTTTACATTTTCTAAAATTCTTTCTGATAACTTTTAATAACTTTATTAATTAGCGCGTTCAAACCTATACTGTATGTATTAAAGACTCAGTACTTAATGAAACCCTCCACTTTCATTAGCCGATCAAGTAGTTTTATTTCTTTATCTCTGCTGCAACAGCAAAATATTTTGTAAATAATTAAGATGCAATTTCAACTATACTTTCTCATGTTACTTTGACCACTTTTGATGTTTTACTTCTACACTTAATGCATACTACTATGCTACAGTCATCACGTGCAATTAAGTACGACTTGGTAGTATGTACACTGCTTTCGTGAAGGGTTTTAGGTATCTATGCTGTTAGTCACGAGCAAACACAGCTACCCTCCCGATCCTCCATCCATTGATCCAGTAGCACATCCAAAATGTGACAGCTGGAAGAAGAGACGGCTCTACCAGCACTGAACTGGTACTTTCTTTAGGAAAAGTGAACCTCGGCCGAATTTGATCTTAGAACGTAGTTATCTGGATCAAATATTCAACGTACAAACGACTCTTCCCGTCTTAACCCAACATATAGCCTAATATATAATTTATATAATTTATGTAGCTTAAACACATTTTCCACATACACACATCACATTTAACCTTATCATTTAGTTGGTTATGCTGACCTACAGTATTTAAACTATTTATCATTTTTTTTTGTATATTGAAGTATTTTATTGTAGCTATATATACATGATCACCATAAATGTAAGTTATACATTATTTAAAGTAGCTGGAACATAATTACTAAAATAGGAAATGTATTAATTATATACATTTTATATTAAATGTATAACAGCGCAATTAATTAGAATTTTGCAAGTTTCATTTTCAAATTTACGGCGTCCACCTCCTCTTCCACCACCTCATCAACATCGTCGTCGTCCTCATCACCAGCAACACCAAGATCATCCCCACCAACTTCATAACCAACACATGCGCCACTTTTAACACCATCAACACTACACTACAGTGAACAATACGTTTAACACCACCATATATATCTTCTTCTTCTTCTTCTTCTTCTGCTTCTTCTTCTACAACATTTTCCTAGGAGGGTCATGGTGGCAGAGTCCTCAAGCACGGGTCCCAGCGGATACTGTCGGGAGCAACCGTCTCTAGCAGATCCCACCAGATACTCATGTGAGACCAGCCGAGTTCATAGAAACTATCCAATCTTCTTGCTCGGGGTCTACCCTTGGGTTTCGACGGTTGCTTTCGTCTGCAAAATATTTGCAGCGGTTCTTTCCCGAGACATTCTTACCACATCTCCGTAGTATCGGAGTTGTGAGCTCTCATTTCGGAGAAGTAGCAGCTGCGCATGGAGCGACTCTCTGATTTCTGAACTAAGCACTCTATCGAGTAACGTTACTCCAAAAGCCCTTGTAGGAACCCCATTTTGGCCGATTGTATTGACTTGCGCAGCCGGGTTGGAAGTAATATCGAAACTGATGGGTGTAGGATCAGCCGGCTGGAATTTGCGGACGACATGGTACTACTTAATTCGTCAAAGTGTACGTGATTGGTTTGCTGTCTGAGACACGTACCCTCAAGGAAGCCTGGGCTCTACACTGTACAAGTGAGTGGAGTTTCACTGAAGCTGGTTGAGAAGTTCAAATATCTCGTGGCCGTGTTCCCGAATGATGGAATGAAGGAAGCTCAATTAAGTGCAAGAATTGCAGGAGTTTATGCATTATTTTACTCCCACTGACAACTATAAATTTTGGTACTCTCTCATTTGGAAAAAATGGCTCACAAAGGAAACACCACTTTTTCATGGAAAACCTCAAACATTCTGTGAAATATGAAAATGAGATTGATTTACTGACACACACAGTGTTCTTCTGCTGCAAGGACATAGGAATGGAGTAAGGTATATTCGTGCGTGCTACAATCACAATAGACGGTAATGAATGCAAAGCATGGGAAACGGCGAAATTTACGTGTAAGTGGATGAGCATTTTTTTTGCAGGAACACGTACTGTTAGTGCATTTTTCAGGGCGAGTCAGCGTGACTCAGCGTGACAAGCTTGCGCTTTGAATTAAAGGTACAACACTCATTCTAACCAGCTGAATGGACAGCAACAACGCATAAAATATATATATCGACAGTCAATCGAATTTCGTCATATATATATATATTTATATATATATATGTGTGTGTGCGTGTGGGTGTCTATACTGTATATGTGAGAGTATATATGTATATGTGTGTATATGTATATATATATATATATACACGCACACATTCTCTCACATATATGCATATAGCCACACACACACACACACACACCACTTATATATATATATATATATATATATATATATACACACGCAAACAAATACTTATACACGCATATATAACGTATACACATTCATAAATGCATACACAGGAATGCCTCTCCATAATAACCAGTACAATTACACATATAAACACACTATGTTCACTCCTCTAACCAATTCCTCCACTATATTACATCACAACAGTATATATATATATATATATATATATATATATATATATATAAAATTATTAGAAATGTTAGCTATCGCCGTATTTTGACTAAAGAAATTAAAGAAATTATTTAGCCTGATAGTGGGGTTAAGAACCCTCGGAGAAATGGAAAAAGATGAGTATTGACGTACATGGGAGTCGAACCCACATCTTTGGTTATCCGGACCACTGTGCTGCCATTTACACCGATGTGTTGGTGTAAATGGTAGCAGAGTGGTCCGGATAACCAAAGATGTGGGTTCGACTCCCATGTACGTCAATACTCATCTTTTTCCATTTCTCCGATGGTTCTTAACCCCACTATCAGGCTAAATAATTTCTTTAGTTTCTTTAGTCAAAATACGGCGATAGCTAACATTTCTAATAATTTCAAATCCACTCGCTGTTTCGAAAATATTCTTACTTGATATATATATATATATATATATATATATATATATATATAGAAAGGATGAATATAAAATGAAAGTGCTTTTGTTAAAAAAGGAATTTATTAGGTATTGACATATGTTTCTGTAACAGACCGAATACCTATGTATCGCTGCTTGCGTAATCATATAATGTTAGCAAGTATTCGATAGCAAATGTATAATCAGTTGTCACTTCTTCAGAGATTTTGGATAAAATCAGAAAAATTGAAGTATTTATATTAGTAAAAGAGGAAGGAACAGAGGGGATAGTATATGACAGATGGTAAATTAATTTACTGCTAAACAAGTATATAATGGGTTTCTAATGAGAATACCATGAGTAAATCTAAATAAGAATTTTGGGAGTGCCAATTTTAATCTCTACTTGACCAACTGGACAGTGGACAGGGCTGGTCATTTGGTGCAGTAGTATTAATTATAAAGTGTCAATTGGGGAAGGGGGAGATTTCGATTGCTACTAAATAACATCTTAGTAGCCAGTTGTTAGTAGCCAGCTGGTATATGCATTAGGGAATTGAATCAAGAAATCAGAAATCTCATTTTATCTATAGCAGTTTGTATTAAAAGGTAAATAATAGAAGAGTTGATAGAATTAAGACTAATAAAGAATGTTAATATCTATTTTGACAATCAAACGGGGATAGAGACAGGCGTTCAATCCTGGTAGTATTTATAATATGAAAATGTAGATTTTAAGCGATGGTTACAGTATAACGATCGCTCTATTCTGTTATTTAATAAAATGTTTTTGGATTTCATAATACAAAATAATTCTACATTACATAATTTACAAAATTCCTGTCCATGGAAATATGGGGGGGCAGCCGCTTTTATATCCCATTTTAGGTGAAATTGTTGGTTATTTTCACGCAGCTGCCAAGCCTTGTCTGCGAGTGTTGTTACATAACGCTGGTTTTCATGTTTTATCGAGTAACGATGTCTATAAAGGCGTGATTTGAAGGAGGTGGCTGTAGATCCCACATAGTACCACTTCTGTCTATCCGATTCGATAGTACATTTGTATACGATGTTGCGTTCAAGACACTGATTGTTCAACGGACACATTCCTGGTTGGACACAGTTGCAATTATAATTTTGCGTTGTTGTATTGCCATGGATGGGTTGATGAGGTTTCTTATGTAGGACAGGATGTTGTTTGTTGTTTTGTGATGTTATAGCTAATGTTTTACGTGTATTGTTATGTGTTGGAAGGCGTTTATACAACCGTTTTGCGTTAAGCTTCTTTATATGTTGTTCAATATTAGGGGCGGTTGAATATGAAAGTCGAATAGTGTTAGGGTTTAAGATTTTATTATATTTATGTGATGTTGGAAAGTGTTTTTTAACTAATCGAAAGAATTTTGAGGGTAGATTGGTTTTAATAGAGTTGTTATAGACCGGGTTGTACCAAATATACTCCTTACATCGCCTTCTGTTTGGTGGTGTGCGACTATTATTGTGTCTATTGCCGTAGTGTATGTATGGTGGTGATTCTGTGCTATTTCTACTCCTATGTGATTTATTTTGGGTGTTTTGATGATCTTTGACTATATACTCTATATTATCTAGGTGACCGGCTTTCCTAAGTGCATCATCATAATACTCGGCATGTTCTTTGAAGGTTTGTTGGTTGGACGACAGGCGGGAGATCCTAAGAGAAACATTTCTAGGGATGGATTTAATTATAGAGAGTGGATGGTTAGAACTCGTCTTTACATATTTAAGGTTCTCATTTAGTTTATGGAACGGTTTAATCGTATCTGTATTGAGATTGAAAGTAACATCAAGGAAATTGACCTCTTTGAGGTTATATTCAAATGTAATATTTAATCCTAGTTCCTTAAAAAGCTTTCTGATATTTTTACGCATCCTTTCTAAATTCTGGTTATTCATATGCTTAACTAATAGGAGCGCATCGTCACGGTAGATTCCACCGTGGAGATCCTTGAATTTTCCTTGTAATCTGTGGGTGATATAAATTCCCACAAGATCTGTTACTTCCGCCGAATCATTAGAACCCATAGTGATATCAAAATTAGAAGGTCTATCTTTGCGAACCCAGTAGCTATCATCGAATTTAACTATAGTTTTCCTCGCTTCCATAATAATTTTAATTTCAGCATCCGTAAGGTCGGAATTATCCTTAGCGAACGAAAGAGCTTCATGTAGAGTATCAGGTGAAATTGAGGAATAATATTCATCAATATCAAACTGAATAAATTTTGATTTTTTCTTATCAGTAATGTTATTAAACCATCTTATTGCTTCATGAGTGTTACCCCATAGTTTAATCTCTACTTTAACCTTAACTTGGGGGATAATTCTGTCTAGTATATATTTGCTAATTTTGCCTATATCAGATTTAGAGGGGCATATAAGTCTAATATTAGAGTTAGTATCGAAGTTTACCTTGTGGTCCTTCAGGTTGAAGGATGGTATAGCTGGTGTTAAGGGTTGCGTTCTATCGTCAATACAAAGTTTTTTAACAATATCATATGCCGAGTTGTTGATGTTTTTAAGTGTAGCTTCATTAGTTTTCTTGTATTTTTTATGCAATTCCTTACGGATGAAGTTATTGTAAGTGTCCACATCCATGGTATATACGTTTGATGTTTTGTCTGCTCTAACA
>OZ024741.1:52947865-52957865 GCA_964016885.1 Eledone cirrhosa
ATGTGTGTATATATATATATATATATATATATATATATATATAGGAAAATGTTTAACCCCGACGGCAGAGCTCATGAAATAGCCGTCGAAACGGCTTGAGCTCTGCCGTCGGGGTTAAACATTTTCCTATTACCCACTCTACACCCTAAGTATTGAGTACTCTGGTGCGTTATGGTCCATCTGGTTCCTTACCACATTTCCTTCGTTATATATATATATATATTTGAAATATTACATAAAACATTCAAGCATTAACTGAATACTCCTGGGTAGAGTGTAAATTTTAATTTTTAATTAGAATATTGGCAGCGAGTTCTACGTAGTTGTTCTATTTAATCATATATATATATATGTGTGTGTGTGTGTGTGTGTGTGTGCGTGCGCGCACGTGTGTGGGTTCATATAGATATATAAACTACATGGAACAAAGTGTGTGATGTGAGTTCAGTACAGAGTAGAGAGATGTATAACATTTATATAGACCTAACGAATTGCCATGTTTCATCGAATAGTTACTTTACATCTCTGAAAGAGATTTTCCTAATGAACCCGACTGTTTGTCACTTTGTATTCGGTGAAGTAGCCATTTTAGAAGTCTTTCTTCTGTCATGCGCGACAATGTTTAGGAAGCAAGGATAATTTTCTTCCAAGTTAGTGCGTAGCATCCGTTAAATCAGCCGGCTGACAAATTTCTCAGTTAATCTATATATCAATAAATCGTATAACATAGATATATAAAAATATATTGTTATTAATTTCTTAGAAAATAGTTGGTGAAGGAAGAAATGAGTAAGGGTGAATATGAAGGGTGAGTGGGTTCCTAAGTGCTTCCCCTTTTTCATTTCCCATCCGCATTAGTGAGGGTCGGGGGAACCACAGTCAATTTCACCAATGTTCTCCAAGGGGTTCTCTCCGTCGCTAATACCATGACTTCCACCAGCGTTCTTTCAGCTAAATGACAGATGCCATCACTCCAGCGCCAATTTCGTCTTCCTCTCAATCTTTTGTCATCAATGTGTCCCTCCAGGATGTGGTTCAGAGATTCTGGGCCCAAATAGGATGTCCAAAGTATTACAGCTTCCGCTTCCGTATGGTCATGACCATTTGCGTCTCCATTCCAATTTACTCCAGGACTGACCAATTAGTTTTGTGGTCAACCCAGCTGATGACCAGTACCCGCCTATAACCCTTCCCAAATGACATCAGTTTGTAAACAGTGGTGGTTTTCAGAGTCCAGGTTTCCTAGCCATAAAAGGCCACTGTCTACACTAAGTCCTTCTGAAGCTTTAATTTGATGCACTTGTGGAGAGCGTGATCTTTCCATGGTGTGTTGAAGGATCTACATTCAGACCTAAGTGCTTACGTCTTCTATATTCTGGATGTTTTGTAGGAGATTTCATATGAACTTGGCATGGCTACATGAGATGGAAATATGGTTAAAGGCCGACAAACAGATTAGTTGTTACTGTCCGTGTCTGTTTAGTCTGGTGGTGAAAAGGTACTACTGGTATTTCATATTTCAAAAATGACAATTTGATTGGTTGGTCAATCCTTACAGTCTTGCGATGTGAGAAGTAGATATTTTGTTCATAAAAGAAAAAATATATATACATATATATTCTTTTTGCAATCTGTACCATCAATACCTCAATGATACGAAGAGTGTGGGAGAACGCTTTCTGGCGTGCAGAAGCCCCTGGTACAAACCGCTGCGTGGTCCTAGCGGATAGAATGGAGGAAGCATTAGCCCGGGAGATAATGAACGAGAAGTGTTGCCATAGCTTTGTAGCTCGTGGAATTCACTCGACCTGGTGGCCAATTACGCCACAATAGCAGTGCGTAGGGAAGTGGTATATGGACCAAGAACAACTGGTTGTGGCTGGCGGAGGGAGTCATTGGTCGTCGGCCTCTGGTACTGAAAAGGAAGTGCATTTTACTGTTTTGTAAAGGCACAGAGAAATGATCTGTAATTTTGTTTTGCTATTTTCAGAAGTTTATTTTCTTAGAATATATTTATTAGGGGTTTATCTATCTATCTATCTATCTATCTATCTATCTATCTATCTATCTATCTATCTATCTATCTATCTATCTATCTATCTATCTATCTATCTATCTATAGTGACCTACATTCCGCGGGCTCACATACATTCTCTGTGCGTGATTTGGCTCAGTTCAGCCAATCAGCGCCAGTAGAAGAGGATGTATCCCTACGCGCCCTGAGGAAGAAATTCCCCGCGAAGATTTGAAGAATCTTCCTCTCGCACCAGGAACTTCGAACCAGCAACACGCATAATGTAACGGTGAGATTTTGCACCCTAGCCTCGCCGGCTTTCCGGCGCAATGGCACATTCCCTTTTGTAACCTCTTTTTATATGTAACTTCAACCATATAAGTTAACAAACATTGTTTGTACTACATCAAAAATAAACATACATTTCATCTCTAATTTCTGCTGTTGAAATCATTATTATGTTACTCGTGTCTCAATAACATCTATAATCCATGCTGCTGGAATTGGCGACCTGACGAAAGGAATATTGTAAATACAAAGATGGTAAATAGATCGAGGGACCTTCCCTCACGTCTATGTCGACAAGACAATCCAACTAGGATACTATTATTTTACCACACTGTGACCACTGGCCACAGCTACACTGGACACTGTCACACTAACGACCTCCATACTTCTACCCTGCTAAAGTGGTGACCGACTTAAGAATTTAACGCAGCCTCCTTTTTTATTCAGTTGAACTTTTATTGCCACGTTGCCAACCTTTTCGCAACTTGCGAAAATACAATATATTCCTTTCAAAGTATTTTTTGAAAAATTAGCAGTATTTCAAAAACTTTTCGCCACGAGGAAATTTCAAGATGGCTACCGACAAGTCCTGGCTACACTCGACAACAACAGCGACAGCAGCAGCAGAAGCAGCGACAGCATTGTTTAGCCACTGACCAACGACAGGGAATGGTGAGATGGCAGCTTCATAGCCTTACCGACGCAAACCACCACACATCGGAAATTTCAAAACGGCTTGTAACTTTATCGACGCAACCACCATACCTTCTGTCTCGTTACCACAGGGACTTGAGAAATTGAGACGGTAGTTTTCTCCCCATTATGGCGTCAGACGTGGCTGCCATGTTTGGTGACTGCTACTCTACAAAAGATGCATTGACTTTGCTTTAACAACAAGCAACGCAACCTTATGTCACACAAGGTGGCAGGACGGTAAAATGGCCACGAAAACTCTCAAAAACACCATACATCTAACCTCTAACGGCATTAACAAACTTCTTTTTCAGTTTTCAGATAGAACTAGTGTCAGAAAGTCTGTACACTGGTGACGTGTGAACTATTTGACTTTGAAAAACTTTGAACTATTCATTGAGCAATTTCTCTGCTCCCTCAGATTGACTTTGAATTATCAGTTTGTTACATTCACATATTTCTTTGTAGAATGCATTTACTTATTTTGTGCTCCTTTGCTATTTGCTTGCTCATGGTTTTTGTTCATTCACATACTTTGCTGTTTTACATGCCTGCATATGCACACATTTTTTTGTCACACACCAACATGTTGTTCTTGGTATACGTTCTTCAAACATAATATTCTGCGAGTCCCTTTTCACCTGGTTGAGATGCTGTCACATGCTAGCAGCTCACAGAGCTTAATCCACTTGGATTCAAACAGGCACCGCAACACGAGAATACTAATTGCAGCTGAGGTCAAACAGTTTTGCATCTCGTTGCACACTGATCGTCCATGACGCCCTTCGTCTTGCTGTTTTTGCCCGACTCACTGGGAAAACGGCAAATTGAACTGGACTTGTCAGCATTTCCACCACTTCTCTGGATTCGCCCGAATTATGGAATTTACACTGCAACCCACCTACAGATTAAACTTGCTTTTTTTCTTTTCAAAGCAACCAGCCATTTTTTCATGGCTCAATAGCACATTCGGCAATACATCTGGGAGGCCAACATTTCTCGCCTACCCATCATCTTCTTGCCAGCACTGGTAAACTACCATAATAGCTTCGTCCACAGCTACTGGTACAGCACTTACCATTAACATTAAATGCAAGAACAGCAACTTCGCCCATGTCAGACTTTATCCGTTTTTGTTAGACCTTTACTGGTCACGTATAAACAACAAAACAGCTGGTCATTTGACACAGCGGCTCAACACGGCCCGTAGCGCCTCATTTTTTTTCTTGCATGCAGCCTTCTGCCCAATTATGATTTTAAACTGATGTGCTCTTTCAGCATTTATTCTTGCTGATTCAATAATCTGTATCGACTTCCTTGTGGGTCCTTGACTTCTTCGTTTACGATTTTCGGCTAAAAATCTGCTCGGAGATATTGTAGTGACCTACATTCCGCGGGCTCACATACATTCTCTGTGCGTGATTTGGCTCAGTTCAGCCAATCAGCGCCAGTAGAAGAGGATGTATCCCTACGCGCCCTGAGGAAGAAATTCCCCGCGAAGATTTGAAGAATCTTCCTCTCGCACCAGGAACTTCGAACCAGCAACACGCATAATGTAACGGTGAGATTTTGCACCCTAGCCTCGCCGGCTTTCCGGCGCAATGGCACATTCCCTTTTGTAACCTCTTTTTATATGTAACTTCAACCATATAAGTTAACAAACATTGTTTGTACTACATCAAAAATAAACATACATTTCATCTCTAATTTCTGCTGTTGAAATCATTATTATGTTACTCGTGTCTCAATAACATCTATAATCCATGCTGCTGGAATTGGCGACCTGACGAAAGGAATATTGTAAATACAAAGATGGTAAATAGATCGAGGGACCTTCCCTCACGTCTATGTCGACAAGACAATCCAACGAGGATACTATTATTTTACCACACTGACGACTCACGACTTCATTCAGCTACCCTGCTAAATATCTATCTATCTATCCATCTATCTATATGCACAGACGAACATCATCGCTACCTCTATGATAAGTATCTGGATAATGTGGAACAATGCGCTCCAACGTACAGAACACCTAACACATGTCGCCTCATTTTTAGAATATTTGGTGTATGTCAGTTATGTCATGGCACTTGGTGATGATTATGTTGAATATGTACCGTGTTATTGTATGGGATGGTGAACGGGCATAATATGCGTTTGGTTGGTTGTGTTACATGGGAGGTGATTATATCAGCATTTCTGCTGTATGAGTTGTGGTGTGTTAGGAAGTGATTGTATTAAAATATGTACTGTGTTAGTTGTGTTGGGATGGTATAGTATTGGAAGGTGAATGTGTGAGTTGTGCTGTTGTATTGGGAGGTAACTGTATCAGAATATGTGCTGTGTGAATTTTGTTCTAGTATTGGCGTTAGTTACGTGGATTATGTAAATATGCGTTGTATGAGTTGTGTTATATCATTGATAAGTAATTATGTAGAATATAAACATTGTTGGGGGCGGTTAATTGGCAGAGTCATTAGAACGTCGGACAAATGCTCTGTCGTTTCTCTAACATTGGATTGGCAGTATCGGTAAAGGGTCAGATGCCATCCTTTGCGTCCCTTTACGGACTGAGTTCAAATTCCGTCGAGGTTAACTATGCCTTTCATCCTTACGGGGTCGATAAAATAAAGTACTAGTAATACGCTGGGTAATTGCTGGCCTTGTGCCAAAAGTAGAAACAATTATATTAGTGACTTCAATTGCCCGTATGACGAAACAACAAACGTAAATTGATCTAGGATGAATGAAATTCTCGGTAACAACAGCAACATCAAATGCAGCAAAAGAGGATATCATCATAGACAACAACCACAACAATGACAACAACAACCTTTTGAGCGACTTAATCAACATCAATATTATTCAGAATTTGCGTCAAAGTTTCTTTTCTTAACTGAGAAAAGTACATTTACACACACACACACACACACACACACACACACACACACACACACACACACACACACACACACACACACACACACACACACACACACACACACACACACACACACGGACACATACACACAGACATACACACACACGGACATACACACATACAGACACACACACATACACACACAAACATACACACACATAAACACACACAGTCACACACACACACACACACACACACACACACACACACACACACACACACACATACACACAAATACACACACACAGACATACACGCACACACAGACACACACACAGACACACACAGACACACACAGACACACACTCAAGAGACACACACACATACACAAACATACACACATACACACAAACACACACACACACACACACACACACACACACACACACACACACACACACACACACACACACACACACACACACATATATATATATATAATGCATATACACCCATTCCACAAACACACCCACGCCTCTCGCCCACATATAACTATATAAACTAAATATGTGAACATTCACTCGTCTGATAAGACAATGTCGTTAATTGAAATTGTTTAAAACGTAGAAAAAGAAATGAAATAAAACAAAACAATGAACGTACCCAACACACAGCACCGTCAAAATAACCTTGAGACAACAACAAAACAATTGAAGCTATTATTATAAGCTTTCCTAACATTGGCATAATGCCAGAAAATTGGGGGAAGTGGAAAGTTGGTTATATCGATAGGAGGACTTGACTGGTACTTTATTTTGTCGACCCTAGAAGGGTGAAAGGATATGTTGACCTTGGTGTGGTTTGAACTCAGAACGTAAAATGGCGTATTTCAATGCTGGGAAGTACTTTATCCGAAGATCTACCGATTTTGCCAATCCACCACCCTGACAATAATGATAATAGCAGGAGCGGTTAGCACACTACTGTTGTAAAATCTCATCTTGGGACTCTGCGAAAGATTTGGCTTGTTAGATCTTGTTGAGTTACTTAAAGGCAGACGAAGCTTTGACTATTTTGCAATTAGTTTCTTTCACCATGTTCCCACTTCTGTTGATAGAGCTTCCTATGTAGGTGAAGTCGTCCACGACTTCCATATCCTCCATTCTCACTTCTTACGCGGGTATTTTGAATCAGTATATAAATCCTTGATGGCTGAGAAAACCTTGGGTGGCATGCCATAAGCTCGTATGATGGGCCGCAAGAATGGTCTGTGTAGGTTACCAAATTCTCTATTAAAGTTAATAAATGTTATGGCAAGTAGTACTTGGAATTCATTGTAAATCTCGATACACTCTAGAATAAATATTTGATCGGCGCAGGAGCGTTTGGGTCGGAATCCAGTTTCTTGCTTACGCAAGACATAATAGACTGCCTCTTTCATTAGTGTATGTGTGTATGCTTGCGCGTGTGTATGTGTGCGTGCGCGCGTTCAGAAATTAAATGAATAAACAACACAGGAAACGATGCATATTAGTTTAAAACTTGACGTAGTAGGAAAAGATTCCCATCGTTTCGGACGTTGTTCTTCATCAAAAGATAGAATGAGAGATAAAAGAAAAGATAGAAAGATGGAGGCGAGTAATAAGAGAAAGAAATGCAAAAATGGAGAAAAACACGTGTATATATGTATATATCCCAATGTCTCATTATGATCACAGCTTCGCCAGTATGATATATTTTTTATAACCATTTCTTGTTTACAAACATGGCTTTATTATACTGCAATTATATTTGTTTCATATTGACATATGGTCTTTTGGATCCTATATATTACCTTATTAATTGCATTTATAGTGCGTTTTTGTGTTTTGTACAACTTACTGCAGCTATCTTTTGTGTTGCTTTTGTTGAATAGTCTAAGGAATCCGTTGTAGGTTGACAAATGTTTGGAGATTAGTTTTAGGAAGATCTTCGCCATATTTGTCGCAGCCTGTATGCTGAAGGATGAAATAAATCAGCTGATATTTCTAAACTTGGCTTTGTTTGGTTTTTGAAAATTAATGTGTGCTTTTGAGTATACATTCTAATATCCCTTTGAACACGTTTATTTCTCGGACATCATTATGGAATATTGCAGCCTGATTAAATATCGTTTATCGTAGAATATTTTGGAGATCCACCACTTCAGTTACTAACTTGATACTTTATTGTTAAAAGTGAGATGATTAATATACCTGTTTATATATAGCAATTCATCAAGTTTCTATAAAGGTAGTGTTTTATTGTTGTTAAGTTTATTGTTATGTCTAATAAATTTACTATAGGTAGAATGGTTTTGATATTCATATAGAGATTGAAATTAGTCAAAGAATTTATTGATGTGATTCTAACTCATATCTGCTCTCCGATAAGACTAATAATATATATAGAGTAGATTCCGCGAAATATATGAAGGTTCTTATTGATGAAATCATTAACATCTACAAGGAAACCTTTGCACATGCATATAGCATGACCACCGAAGCAAAATCTATAGCGAAGAAAATGAAATTAGATAATAGATTAAAATGCCTAACAAAGCGCGAGGCACATGTTACTATTAAGAATCATATCATAATTGGGATTTGGCAGCACCTCAAATGTTGACTAATTCCCAGTCATGGTAGAAATATGAGTAGTCAGTTAAAACAATCCCAAGTATAACAAACGATAGTATTGGGACAATAATTAGATTACATCGACTGAGCAATAGCATCATAATAAGGGAATATTTTAGGAATATGAACTATAAACAACATACTAGATTGCAACAGTTCAGCGTTGTTGACTTCTATCTATCGATATCTCATGTTATATTTTGTAAGAAATAAAACTTCCCCAACATATACTACATTTGGATGTTTTTTTAGCAGGTCCAGCTGCTGTATACATACCTTTCTGTTAGCTTGCTTCAACGTATCTTTTGATTATATAATGGTTAGACCATCGACGTATTACATTTGGTGTAGGTTGAATATAATGCTTCTAGTATGTATAGACGTATTTTTACCGCGTCAAGCCATCATTTTCAGAGGCTGGTATTAACTTGACAATACTTCTGTTTAGGGACTAACCACGAACAAAACCACAAGTGGGAGAGTCTCAACGTAATCGATGAGCATATTAGAAAGAGAAGCAGACTACCATTGATAGCACACCTTCTTCTTCTTCTTCTTCTTCTTCTTCTTCTTCTTCTTCTTCTTCTTCTTCTTCTTCTTCTTCTTCTTCTTCTTCTTCTTCTTCTTCTTCTTCTTCTTCTTCGCCCACTTATTCCTGCGAGTATATAGGAGCGAGGAGAGCATAGCTGAAAACAAATGTAGTTACAATATCATAAAGCCCATGCTTGTAAAGAAGAAATGGTTATAACAAATATCTCAAACTGGCAAAGCTATCATTATAATGAGACATTGAGATATGTAGACATATACATGTGCAGGTTCTGTCAGAATCAACCGTCTCCAATTGATCCGGCTAGATCCCCAGCCGAAGCAAGCCTAGTTCATGGATGTAATCCAACCATATCGCTCGAGATGTTCCCCTGGGTTTCCCGTCAACTTCTTTTGCCCTAAAATGTGTCTTGCGATTATTTCTTGAGACATTCTAGGCAGATGCGTGTGATATCGGAACAGAGATTTCTCAATTCAGAGCAGTAGCGTCTCTACTTCTAGCGACTCTCTGATCACCGAGCTACACACTCTATCGAGTAACATTACTCCAGACACCCTTCGGAGAAACTCCATTTTGACGTCTTGTATTCGCGATCGTATTATTTCTGTCATTACACAGGATTCATGACCATAGGTAAGGGTTGGCACGAATGCTAAATTGAAGATAGCGAATTAGGCTTTTACAATTACCTCCCTTAATCTGATGACCGAATGTTGAAGCTGACGAATTTCTGCACCAGCTCCTGAAGTTCTTGTACTTAATTCAGCCTCCTGTTTTCCAGCACTCGTGAACACGGCCTCGAGATACTTGAAGTTCTCCACCTGCTTCAGTGGAACTACACTCACATATAGAATGCACTGTGCAGGCTTCCTTGAGAGGACGAGTGTCTCAATCTTTGCAGCAAAGAATTTCAT
>OZ024741.1:52962865-52977865 GCA_964016885.1 Eledone cirrhosa
GTGATGATAACAGCAGCATCTCAAAGGTAAACAAACACGCCCCCACAAACCTCCACTCATTTATTTTCAAACACGAAAACAGACGTTTTAAAATAAACAGACACAATGTGAAAATTAAACATAGTTTTCAGCATAAACACTTACAGCTGCACAATAGAATAGAGAAAAAAAATCAATAGTAATGAAAACATTCATTTCAATAAGAAATAGTGTAAACTTCACGGACAACAATGACAATATCATCATTATTATTAGTATTAGTAGTAGTAGTATTGTTGTTGTTGTTGTTGTTGTTGTTGTTTTGTTCGTTCGGTTTTCGACAGCTTTTGCCGTTCCCTCTTGTAAGTTTATTGTTATTCCATTGTTATCTAACATATTTTGTTGACTATTTAATGCTATTTGATAGTTTAACTAAATATCATTTTCGTGAGCTGGTTAGAACTTCTCTGCCTGTAGCCCTTAGGTTAACCTGTGTTTGTTTACCAAACACGATCATCATTTGTATGTCAAAATAAAATGGCGGGCGACAAAATTTTGTCCGCAGGATTTAATAGCAGGCTGTCTGCAAGACAGAACAACCGGATCACCACCAACGTCACTCCTGTCATCGCCACCACTACCGACACCACCAACAGCAGCAACAGCAACCATAAAAGGATCATGTGCAGCAGGAGATTTGTATGAACTTGACTTCCTGCCACTGCCAAGACCTACCAAAATGAACGCCACCTCTTCCACCACTATATCAGTAAACACAGCCGAAACCAACAGCTCTACCACCACCATCAGCGTCATCTCCACCACCAGCAACATTAACAGCAACAAAAGAAACACTTGCGACAATATGAACACCAACAATACCGACAGCAGTGACAGGACCAGCAGCAGCAACAACATCAACAAAAACAATGAAAAAAAATAATGGTTTCTTATATAGGCACAAGGCCAGCAATTCTGGGGTAAGGGAAAGTCGATTAAACCGACCCCAGTGCGTGACTAGTGTTTTATTTTATCGACCCCGTAAGGATGAAAGGCAAAGCAAACCTTGGCAGGATTTGAACTCAGAACGTAAACGGCCATAACTCTATACTGCAAAGCATGGTGTCCGACGCTCTACCGATACTGCCAATCTACTGCCCTACAATGAAAAAAAAAAAAGTAATACCCATATCATCTCAACAACAAAAATCTTTTCGGACACCGTGGATAGAGTCGAATGCTGAACATCTACAAATGTGGCAAAAAGTGGTAGCTAACGTTAGTGGTAAGCCTCTTTTACTAATCTCAGCACGTGTATTTGCTCTCGACAGCTTCGCCATTTGTGAAATTTTGTTCATTTCGGTAGTTTCTGTATATTTTCTGACCATCGTTTGGTTGTCCATTAGCATTCCACTGGCTTCGCTTATCCATTGTGTGATATTGTGTGATTGTTTTGGAAGCAGTGCTTTGTTTGAAGTCGTGAGGATTTCAAGAATTTTATAATATTTATACAGATTCGTTGTAGCCTCGTTGTCCTTATTGGTGCTTCAAATCTGTTGCTGACTTCCATAGCATAGACAGCTTGGTTTCATGAACATGGAAAAGTTGTACGCCGAAGTCTTTCGTGATTGTCGTGCTTCTCTTGGACTGATTTTTAATAGCTGCAGTAAGGATTCAATGGTCAGAGTCAAATTCAGAGTCACCTTAAGCACGGAATTTTCGGAGGGAGTTTATCCACTTTTCTTGATCAGTATATTGTCTATTTGCGCTTTGCTATTTCTATTTGCTTATTCTCTTGTTCACATGTGGCTTCTCATATGAGGCTGACGATGAAAGGTTAATATCAGTCCTGGTTTTCACAAAAATCTTCAAGAAGATGATCGTTTTTATTCGTTTCATATTCTATAAATATTTTCCGACGACTGTAAATGCTTTAACACCAGCGTTGAAATAACCAGAAATGATGAGGAAATTGTGTCGAGTATGGTGGATACGAAATCATGCAGTTTGTTATAGAATAGTTCTTTTTCGTCATCTTGTGAAATGTCCGTTGAAGCAAATACTGAAGCTATTGCGATGACGGGGCTGCAACACAGTGTGATGCTCATGATGCTTTCAGTGACTTTACAGGAGCGGATCACTCTGCCGACAAAGTAAGTTCTCACAAGAATACCGATACTACAAATAGAAGGGATAGGCTCCATGTTTTAATATGTCGACATTCTGTTTTGTTCTGCAACGATATTCTTGTATGATTACAATGTCTAGACTTTTCTCATTGCAGCCTTTTGTAAGTTGGTATAGCTTCCTGCACATTTCCCATTGTTCTTACATTTTATGCAGATATTGTGAAGAGATTGCAAACTTTCTTTTTAACATTATCGATCACACAAATCCTTACGTTGTGCTCATATGATGTCATACTTCCATTTTTGGATTGCCAATGCATTAGTTCAAGAACTGAATTTTCAAGCTGTGTAGTTGTGATCGGTTTAAACCAGAAAGGACTGATTGGATCTTAAATCTTCACCAAAATTCATGTTAGTCTACTGGGATAACCATCATTTTCGCTTCCACACAACCGATGAGGTTGGAGTTGGACTTTGGGGAAGGACAGGCAGTATAAATGCATGAGCCGGGGGTCGTAGTGGAAGCAGGGCCACCTGCTCAACGATCCCCGGTCACTGAATATAGATATGGTGCCCATCAGCGAGACAGAAGTTTCGAAGTTTGAGGCTTCGCACTCATTTTCGGCGTCTACGAGGTGTACGCATCCTCAAGCCGTCCGAGATCTGGTTTGTTGTACTGATTGTTCACCTCGGTTTGATTTGGGAAACCCCATATAAGCTTTATCCCATCGTTTTTTAGCATTGTTATCTCATTTAGCACTACATGTTCATAGAACTTTTCTGAACATGGAAATCCATACTTTTGACACAAGTTCCAGTGCAACATGACAGCCACCTTTCCATGTCGGCCTTTTTTGTAATCATTCTGCGCTAACTGCTTACACTCAGAAACGATTTGGGCAACTGTCGCTGCTTTCCTCCTACAACTTCTGCATGCTACTTGAAAATATTTCTTGTCTATATGTTTCATTACCCATCTTGTTCTTATGGCTGTAACTTGCGTTGCTAATATAAATTTTTCCGTTTCTTCCTTAATGTAACCTTTCTATTTCCATAACCAAGTATTTTTGCCATCGCATACTTTTTTGTTTTCTTAAGTAATGTTGAATGCTGGGTTTTTCATCAAATGCATCTTTATGTTCTTCAGCGATCTCAGTCTTTGTATCCATACGGTCTCAATTGTTCTCAAATAAGGTTTCTCTGACAAGCTCCAATAGAAATTTTTCTTCCTTATCTTTTATATCACTTTCTTCTATTTTGACAACACTCTGTACCAACAATCCCGAACGTGCATCCTTTCTTTTCCATTAAAGCCTATCAGCATCACTTCGTGGGTACATACTTCAAGCGATAGTGAGCATTGCCTAGTTTTCCGATCAATTTCCTTCAACTCTATTTTCATTCAGTCTACTATACCTGCACCGTACCTAATTATTAAAACAGCCATGGCCTTTATTGTTTGTAGAGGTATTTCCACCTTCGGGATCGTCCTTAATCTTCGAAAGTATTCTTAGCTGACACTTTCTTTAATTTGTGCTTTGCTTTTTACTTTATGGCTTTGTAACTTATATGTTCCGTCTGTTTCCAGTGACATGATCCTTTCACCATCTAGCAGTTTGATCCCATTGCACCGTACCAACGTCCTACGCTTCATCTCTATCAATGCACACTTTGTAATGACAAACACCTTCCCAATATCTTCATAAATTACTCTGACTCTCTACGCTAAGGCATTTAGGTCTTTTTTCTATATTACGACTCAATATTCTTAAATCATCCATAGACAATGGTTGATTGAGGTTGTCCTTATCTTTCCCTAGCGCCTATCTATTAGCACGCTTTTAAGAACATCTGACAATTGATATCATTGCAAAAACATCACAAAATTGGTGATAAACTGTCTCCTTGGAAGATACCCCACTTTATCTTCACTTCACCTAATTTTTCTCCAGCAAATGTCAATTCCACTTTCCATTTAGTCATTGATTTCTCTATAAGGATCTTGATGTTGTCTGATACCTTTAAAATAGAGAAGAATCATCCAAGAATGCGGCACCATGTCATATTTCTTCGTGTAGTATATCCAAGCAACACATAAACTGGTGAGCCTCTTTGAGCAGTTCTTCAGTACCATGTTATCAATCATCAACTGGTCTTTCGTTCCTCTGCTATTACGCCTTCATCTTTTCTGCTCACCAGGAAGCAGGCTTTTCCGTTTGATATGTATATACATTTCCTCAGATAAAATTCCTATTAAGAGCTTCCACCTCAAAGAAAGGCATGTAATAAGTCTGAAATCTGAAACTTTTTTACCCTTACTCTCATCCTTCACTTTTACCATGTTGTCATCCATTCGTGTGTCTCTCCAGTGTAGATATTACTTCATGTAAGTTGTTGAAGCTTTTTAAGCAATATCCATTTACATGATCTGGCTGAACTGCTTTCCATTTAGGCATTTTTCGCAACTTGCTTTTTACCATTTCTCTTGTTATTTTCATGTTTTTCTTGTTGCTTCTGTACACCTATTGCCTGCTTCCCAGACTTCTTTACCCAATCTGCTTTATCATTATGTTGAACAGATTTATTTCAAATATTATTCCAAAAAGCAATGATTTCTTCTGCAAATGGCTTCCTATCAGTGTTCCTTTCAATTCCTTCGAATTTCTCGAACAACTTTTTTGGTTAATTTAGAAGAATCTAAATTATTCTGCCCCATGTTTATTCCACTAATGTGCTTATGACCCCGTTAACAATCTTCATTTTTATTTCGTTTTCTTTCTATCAACAACCTCCAGGTTAATTAATTCAAGTTAACCTGGGTTTTCCAGTCTCGTCTTCAACATGTTTATGATTGCTTTTTGTTCATCACCAATTTCGTTTATAATTTCAACCAGCAACTTTTCTGCTGCAATATCTTCTTCAACAAAACCAACAATCATTTCTGTCACATTCCCTTCAGCAGCACTTTCAAAATATCTCACTCATTTTATTCTTTATTCTCTGTTTCATGATGTCCTCTTCTATTCCCCGTCCTTCTCTGTTGCCCTCAGTTGTTTCAATCATTATTTTAATCTCCTCTATTTCTACATGTGACACAACCCTTTCCTCATATGCATCTTTTCCTGGCTAGTTAGCTGTGTTTCAGTTGCATAAAACACATCTATCTCATTCCAGATAGTGACCGTTCGTTTTCTGTATCCCCTTACACTTGGCCTACTTCGCACGTGGCACTCTATTACAGTATCGTCAAACTCTTTTGTCCACTTAGCTTTCTTCACTTCAGCAGTCTCTTGATAATGACTGGGCCCAACTTAATGAGTAACGGACACCTGCGGGTGTGAGATTCACATTTGAGGTTTCAGCCCCAATTACGCCGTTTTCTACATTCAATTTATTTGATATATTCACTCATTTGAGGTGTTGTGGCTTAATGGCTTTCCGTCCAGGTATTTTTATTATGACACCATCACTAGATATATTGTCTATCATGACTTAAAAGCCTCTATCTACCCTCATCTTCACACAAAAAACTATATGAAATAATTTGAACAAACGTTATTTCTATATTGGAAGTACCGTTATTGAGAAGACGTAAAAGAAACGTTTATTTCAAAGTGATTCAAACGGTTTAAAGAAACATTATTTCGATAGTGGATTGTAGTGTTATATACTGTCAGTTTGAAAACAATTAACATATCATAGAAAGTATACAAAAACGATTTTCTAGTATTATTAGAATCTGAAATCGTCACCTCCATCACCCCCAAAACGAACACAAAAAAAAAGAAAAGAGAAAAGACACAATAACATTTTGTTTTACCCTAACATTCACTCCAGAAAACACGACCCCCCCCCCCCCCACAAAACACAGGTACGACACCAACTCCACCACCAGCATCACCACCACCAATTCCAGCACAACCGTCAACATAAATCCAAGTCACCACCCCAGTCGCCACTGCCAACACTACTACAACCACAACTACTTACAGCCAAAAGGAAACTTACACAGGAACAACAAAAACACAGATACACAAAATCAACAATAACTAATCAAACACACAACTTTGTCCTAGTGTGGAGGGTGATCTAAAACCTGATGTCCCCCAGAGCACAAAGCGACAGCTTCCGATTAGATTTCCTGAATGCGCTCGTGAGGACATGGAGTGATCGTATAGAGTCATCTAGATTGTATTTAGATAGGATTTTGTATTGGGCTAGCAGGTAAGAACAGGGTAACAACAAGTGTCAACAATTACAGACGGCCGCATAGACAGTCAATAGATTTTTGATCGACATCTTCAATTCCAAGCGGATGTCTGGGGCCTTCCAGCGGCTCATTGCGCAACTGTTCGGGGTAAGCGAATGGATGTAGACGGTGGTGGACTAAAGTTACTAACTCGATGGAATATGCGGAATGCTGTGAAAAGCAGATAACACCAGCCGGCTGGTAAGCTAAACGTGTAAACTGAGGATCTTTTGATCATGCTAAACACATTTATTTTATTATTGATTTCATCGTTTTTCTTCTAAAAAATATCTGTGCAAAGTTTTGTTTTAAAATATGAATTATTAAGGAAGTCCAGAATTAGTTTATCTAAATAATATCTAATGTCCCCAACTTAGTCAACCTTGTAACAATAACATCTATCGTTGCCTTATCAAATGCGTGCTGATGAACTAGCTGGTTGTTCCTTTTTTTCAGATAACTAACAAATAAGTTGTCATTTCGCTGACATATATTTCTCATTCGGTGAACTTGGCCTATTCTTTGATTAGGACGATCTGCTACTAGGTCTGACGTCAGTTCTATAGACCTTGTTTGAAGGTCGCGATAACCATGCCTGGGGCGTAGACCCCCCCCCCCACACACACACACACTAATATATTTTCTCGATAAATATAATTCCAACCCACCTCTCCATTATTATTCTATTTCAAGTTGACCAGGCAGATACATTCGGATGCGCTCATATAAACACTCACTAATCATATATATACAGGAAGTGTAACGCGGAGTTACTGTAGGTTCACCTACCGATTCTGTCATTACTACTACAGAGGTCCGACGAGCTTTTGATTCCAGAGCCGGGCCAGATCGAGACAGATCGAACCTTGAGCTGATCAGTAGCGAAACGCGCGTCACCAACCAATAAACGTAATGAAGGAGTAACCATTCGTCCTTGTATTATTATATTATATGATATTATATTATATATGATATTATATTATATATATATATATATATATATATATATATATAGAGAGAGAGAGAGAGAGAGAATTTACAATTGTTTAAAAAATGTTGCCCTTATTTGGACAAATCACACCCACTGATGATACCACCAGTTAACCACCAACGCCTTTGGTAATCAGTCTGGAACTAGGTGTTTAAATGACAAGAGCTCAGCCGCCGGTGTCACGACTCTTTATAATATAAGTATACTCTAGTGCCCCAAGTATCGAGTACTCTGTTGAGTAATGGTCTAACCAGTTTCAAACACTGAATCCAAACTGATTTACATATAACAATATTATATTTTTTCTGAATTCTTTTAGCAAAACGTGTGTTGAAACCGATATTGTTATACTTTGGGAGGGTCATGTTGCCAATAAGAAACACACGCACCCTTTGTTTTCACTCCAATTTATTATGTACACTATATTCTTATATTTACATTGTCCTTCAGTACATCTTATGCTATATACTATGTTTCTAGTTTTGCAGTTAATATGGGCGCTTAGTTTACAGATTATGCATTTCTTATCTATACAGGGAGGTCTTTGAAAAGGGTATGTATTACTAATAAGTGTTTTTATGGAGGTAACTGGTCTTTCTACTATCTTAATATTTAGTTTAAGTTTATCTAGGGCCCTTCTAAATTTGTAAGCTAGATCACCTCTAGGGGTTGTATTGATGAACATTACACTCTGGTATTTATTGCTATCATACCATGAGTTTATTCTATTAACCTTATTCCTAGTTCTTTCTCTTCTATTCCAAAATTTGCTCCTATGCAAGGGGCAAGTCCCATTTGTGTCATTATTTACCATTTTTTCCCATTTGGTTCTGGCTCCTCTATATAATCTGATTTTATCTCTCTGATTGTAACCAGGGAACTGCATACGGTGGATGAAGTGTTGTATGTGTCTCTCTAATTCTTTAGGGTTGCACATGCGGGACCATTTTCTCATCACCCGTACTTAATCCGCAATCAGTAAGTTAATTTTGGTGTGACCCGAAACAGCTGAGTTTCGGTGGATCAGATATTTGGAAGTCATGGGTTTGGCATAATGGGAATAGAGGATTTATTTTTTGTTATTAATGGTTTCTAACCAGAGCTCTATGTCTAGTACAGGTAATCGATGGTTGGGGTGTTTGCTTGGGTAGTCTATAGTAACTCTAATACTCTGGTGGATGGAGTTAGCTATTTGCTGGATGCTTTCCATGGTGTTTTTCTCTAATTCCTGACTGTTCTCTAGTCGGGGTGATTTTACTACGATGTTTATATCATCAACGTAGAGAGAGTACATTATCAGGGTTAAGTGGTTGCTGTCTTCTAATTGTTCTTTAAGTGTATTGTCCCACCAAACCATGAATAGGTTAGCTATGTCACCTGCAATGCTAACACCAATGGCTGCTCCCTCCTCTTGGGCATATGTTTTTCCATTAAATTTGAACATATGTTCCTTAAGGGTTAGTTTTATACTGGCCCCCCCACCGCATGTGCAATCATTTTCTTTAGTTCATCATGGTTTTCGGGCGTCCGTATGGCTCTGGTCCACCCGTTCCATCTTTCTGTGTGGGTTTTCTTGGCCATTGAGGTAATGGTAGGTGGTCTGATTCTTACTAGTCTTGTGGGGCAGAGGTTGCTAAGGTCATACGTATCTAGATAATCATTACTATATGTAAGTTTAAGTAGGAGTTCCAGCTCATTGGTATCAATCCCACGGAAATCAACATTGCTCTCACTGATCATTTCTACGCATTTCTCCACAGCAAAATCCACATCAATGGATGGGTATAGGGACACTATATCCATACTACCTATTATGCAGTCTGTTAGGTCCCTAGATCGGTTATTTTCGCTGATTCGGCTGAGGAGGTCCTCCGTGCTGTCACATATATCCGGGGACATTTCAATGATGGGGCGTACGATGAGGGAGAGGAAGTAGGAAAGTCTGTAGTTACTAGCAATGTTAGCTCCACAGACTGGCCGTGTTGGTGGTCCTGTGACTGGGTCACTGTTCGTCTTATGGTCTTTTCGAAGCCCATACATCGCTGGCACGTCATTGTTTCAGGCCTGGAAGTTGTTGGCCGTCCGTTTATTGGGCTGCATTATGTTTGTCCACATCATCATATGAGCGTTGAGGGTTTTCTCCTTATCCTCATGCTCTTGTGTTAGTGATGTGGGTTTGCATTGTCTGGGTGTAGTTTGACAGACTGTCAACCGACATTCTGTCAGACTTGTCTGTTGGAAAGCATGCAATCTCTCCATTACGTGAGCGATGCATGAGCATACGCAAGCCGATTTCAGATTTTTCTCCCAGTTGTTGGGCCTTCATTCTATTTTGCTTCTTGCTATACCGTTCTATAATATTTCAAAGTTTAGATCTTGCTATATTAAATTGTGCTTCTGTTTGTTCATCGACCTGCGACGGCAATTGCGTGCGTTTGTTAAAAGCTAAAGTCGTGGCGTGGACTCGTCGTAAGTCGAAGGACATATCGGAATGGTAGAATAAAAAGTAGAATTCCAGGCTGCTGCGTTGTGTGTTCTATTGCTATTGTTAGTTGTGTTGTTGTTTCTATTTCTATTTATATTTCCACCAACAGCCTCATGGTTGTTTCTATGTCTCCCATTATTACTCCTGTCTCTTTTTTCTGGCTCATTGTTATTATCTACTCTATTTTGTGTGTCTGTGTGTTCGTCCTGGTTATTTTCTCTGTCACTGTCAACAATTTCCCTTCTTCTTTCAATCCCATTACCGTCCCTTACCTCTGTGTTACTGGCATTATCTGTTTTCTGTGTCTGTGTGTCTGTTAAGATTGTGGTGGTGGTGAGAGGCATAGGATGTGTGTATGTTGTTGTTGTTGATGTGTGTTGTGATTGATGTTATTGTTGTTGTCTCTGTGTATGTTGTTATTATTGTTGTGTGTGTTGTTGTTATTGTTGTTCGTGTCTGTGTGTCTGTTGTTGCTGTTGTTGCTGTTGTTATTGTTGTTGTCTCTGTGTATGTTGTTATTATTGTTGCGTGTTGTTGTTGTTATCGTTGTTTGTGTCTGTGTGTCTGTTGTTGTTGGGATGTGTGTTGTGTGTGTGTGCGTATGTTGTTCGTGTTATTACTTTTGTTTTTGTTTTTGTTGTTGTTTTTGAGGCTCCAACGTAATTTTGTAAATTATTTTTCTATTTCTGACAAGCATCTTATCATATTCACCTTATTATATGTTGCATATTTAGGTGGTAGCTGTAATATGGATAGTTCATCAGGCTCCACTGTAGTGTTGCCGTATAAATTTGTGTTGTTGTTGAATTCGTCCGCTAATGGTATGTCGGCCATGTTTATACCATCAATCCTATCTGGATATTTATCTCTATTCTCTGAAATTTCTTGGTTTAGTTTCATCTGTTTGAGCCACGTTAAATTATTGTTAAAGTGTTTGTTGCATTCTTGAATGATGTACTTTTCTTCTTCGTGTATAATGTTTATGTATTCTAATTTTTCTTTTTGATGTGGTGGTCTTAGTTATTTTTTGTATTAGGTTATGCATATGTTTTTCTTGACTTAATTCTCTGTAATCTTTTTTATGTTTAGAATTAGTGCTCGTTTTAGCCTATCTGCTTGTTTTTTGGTAAGTTGTAATCTCCTTACCTCTGTGTTGATGGTGTTGGTGTAAGCTCGGGATGAGGCACATTCCTTTATGAAGTGTAGTTGTCGAGATGTTATTGCTTTCCTTAGACAACAGAACATGGTGGTTTTCAGTATCTTGTTAGCTTGGCTAAGGCTTACGATATTTCGTTTCTGAATTTTTTTAGCAAGATTCTTTATCTGAACACGTGTGTTGAAACCGATATTGTTATACTTTGGGAGGGTTATGTTGCCAATAAGAAACACACGCACCAGTTGCTTTCACTCCAATTTATTATAAATTAAATTACAAATGAAAAATTTTATAAATTTCCGGTTGGTTGGTTGGTTCCACAACCGGACGGTTGTTCATATATTGTCAAAGTTCTTTCGTCACACATTATGTGACCTCTTCAGTGACTGAGGATTCTTTTCTTTGTTTTGTGCCTCTCCTTTGTTCTGTCCTACGCCATCTTGTTTGTGTGTGTGTTGTGTGCTTAGTTTGCGTATGTGTTACATTCGAGTGTCTGTGTGTGTTTTTATTTGTTTATTTATTTGTTTATTTACATGATACTAGTTGTTTTTTTTGTTCTATGTGTGTGTGTTTTCATTTTGTCTTTAATTGTAAGTTGTGCTGTTGCTATTCCATTCATGTTTTCTATATGTATATATATATACAATGATATTAAATAAATGGAAACTATATTCATAGAACCATATTTATTCTAATATATATATTTCAAGGGTACCAACAATTTGGGTACGCTATCATCAGATAAAATACGAAATGCGTTTTATAAATTTTGACATAACCAAGGATAATATACCTTAACGGTTCAAATTATCCCTGGATAGTTTAGGGAAAAAGAAGAAAACTCAGATATTTCAAATTATTAATATGAGTATGTAAATGAGGTTTATGTAAAAAGACTGAAAACACGTTATTTTCGACGCTATGGAAAATTAAAATAATTATGATAAGTTATTGTATGCGTAGGAAAGAAGGGAAAGGAGGAAGGTCTAGCATTTACGATAATTTGGGGGAAAAGATTTATTTACCTAATTTATCAGTTATAATATTGTATATATAATCAATTAGATTATATGAAGAATTATGGTTGTAGGTATTTTTATCTTATTACATTACGATATGTTATATGTATATAAATATCTATATATAAATTCATAAATTGCGTATGTATTAGTTGTTTATATATCAAATATGAGTTACGAAGGATGTTGAATTTATATTTTATTTAAAAAAGAGGTGGTTCAAGAGAGTAGAACAATTTGTGAATTCAAACATTTTGTTCAACATTGAGAATGTTTTCAGAATATTGTTTATTTAGCGAAGCTATACAGATTATCAAACGTGAAATGCTTATGTATGCACGATTGAGAAAAATGTTTATGTTTGCATGATTGAGAAAGGAAAGATAACTCCAATTTTGTTTGTTAACCATTAAATTAGAGAAAAATTAAATATTATTTTGTGTGAGATCCATTATTTTAGTCAAAGATGTGTGAATGTTTGAATAACAAAAAGAGAGAGGAAAAATGTAATGTGTTTTTCGAAGAACTATCATAAAGAGGATACATTTTTGAATGCCATTTAAAGTTTATCAATCTACATCTAAAAATATATTTATAGGGTGTCCTTACAAAAATAATTTCGGAATTGAAAATAATGTCAGAATTTAAATAATGTAGTAAATTAAAATATCAAATATATATATTAAAAATATTATAAATATTAGAGGTATTAAACATTTTTTGAAATATTAAAATATTAAAAATATTAAAAAATATTAAAAAAATATTAAAAATATAAAAAAAATGTTACATTTAAATAAAAAAAAAAATAGGATCATTTTGAAGGTTTATAGGGATATTATAAATTAAAAATAGTTCTGAACGGGGAATTTTAGCAATGTTTGCAAGAAGAAAATAATTCTGTTCTGAGATTAATAGAGTTTTGACAGTTAATTATATTAAAAATTTCTTCGATACACAATTTACAGATTCTTGATAAAGCCGTTTTTCAGTATCCAAGTGCTTCTGAAATCGTTCTCCAAGATATTGAATATTCTATATTGTTGTCTTTTAAATCCCAAATTAGATTTGATAATGAAGTAAAAGATTTTTTATCAGATCTCCTAAGTGTATGATTATGGTTATTCCAGCGTTTTTTAAATTTTGTTGAAGTGGCACCAACATAGTTAAATATTTTGTCGCTAGTTTTAACTGTGCATTTATAAACTATGTTTTTGTCTAAACAATTATTTTGTAAAGGGCAGTTTGATTTGATTCTACAGTTACAATTACTAGAGTTATTGTTGTTCAGAACGGTACCATTATTCTGAGTATTGTTGTTAGAAATATTATTATTGCTATTTTGGTTAGTTTGGTTAGGGTTTAAATTTAAGTTTCTATTATTAATTCTATTTATATTTTGTGCTATGTTCATAGTAGTATAGTAGGATAGTTTTATAGTGTGTCTGTTAAAAATAGAATGGTATCTGTGGGCTTTAGGAAAACATTTATCTAGTGCATTAAAGAATAGTTTTGCTAAAGGTGTTTTAACTCTTAATGAGAATGGGGGAGAGTATCAAATAATATTTCTAGTTCTAGTCTTTTTGTTTGGTTTAGTGTCTAAGTTAATACTAGGATGATATATCATGTTATTGTTATCTATATATTTATTTCTATTTGAGTATCCTGCTCTATGTAAAGCTTCATTATAATATTCAGCCTTATCATCAAAAATATTTTTATTAGCGGAGATGCATGAAATCCGTTGTTGGACGCTATTGACAATAGTGTTTTTAATACTTCTAGGATGATTAGAATTGAAACTTAAATAATTTAAATTTTCGTTAATTTTATGGAAAGGATAGTAAAGACCTGTGCTACGGTTTAAAGTTACATCTAAGAAGTTAACGATTTTGTAGTTATTCTCTATTTCTAACTTAAGGTTATAGTTGTTGAAAAATTGTATTATGGATTTTCTTTTCCTATTAATATCACTATTGCTATGGTTTTCAGTTAAAAGCAACATATCGTCAGGATATAAACCTCCGGTCATCTCTGGCATTTTCCTAGGCAGTACATTATTAATAAATAATCAAAGGAGGTCTGTAAGTTGCGCCGAGTCAGATGATCCCATAGTGATATCAAAATTGTTTTTTCTGTCGGCTCTTGTCCAGAGATGATTATTAAATTCTATTAATGTTTTACGTGCTGTTAGAATTATATTCATTTCATCACTAGATAAGTCTGTATATTTAGACGTGTAGATAAGTGCCTTATTAAGTAAACTAGGGGTAATAGAGGAGTATTAATTTGCAATATCCATTTGAATGAATGTTTTGTTATGTTTTAATTTTATGTTATTGAACCAATCTATAACTTCATTAGTACTGTTTCATAGTTTAAGGTGTGATTTAACTTTAAGTAGTGGTATAATTCTATCTAATATATGTTTGCTATTTATGCCTAAGTCCGATTTAGTTGGTCCGATGAGTCTGACTGGTATTTCAATTTCAAAATTTCTTTTGTGGTCCTTCAAGTTAATTATCGGTTTTCTAGGTATAAAGGGTTCAGTCCTATTTTGGATGCCTAATTTGTAAATAATTTCAGAAGTTTCTTTATTTAACGTTGAAAGATCTTCGTTTGAAGTTATTTTGTAGTTTTTTTCTGAGTTCTTTCAATATAAGGTTATTATATTCTTCCTTTTCCATACCATATAAATTATTAGTTTTATCAGATTTTACGAGGATCCTCTTAGTTTTTCCAAGATTGTCTATTTTGTTCTTGAGGCCTTTAAGGTACTCCTGGCCTATAAATTGTTTTTTTTTCCAATTTAATATTCTGTATAATAGATATTACTTCATTTTCAAATTCAGCTAGTAGTTTGTTGCTAGGTGGATTCTTCTTAGATTTGAAGATATGATCAAAGTTGTAACTGGAGTTATTTATTTTTTCATCTGATTTTCTATCAAAATGGAAGGCACGCCATCTAAGTCTTCGTATAAAGGAGTCAGAT
>OZ024741.1:52997865-53000365 GCA_964016885.1 Eledone cirrhosa
ATACATACATGCACATATATATATATATATATATATGTACGTATGGGTTTACCGAACATTTATTATAATGTTCGGTTTGTTTGTATATATACATACATATATATATATATATATATATATATATAAATATATATATATATATACATACACACACACACACACACATATATCTATATACATATGTATGTATGTGTGTATGTGTGTGTGTGTGTGTGTGTGTGTGTGTGTGTGTGTGTGTGTGTGTGTGTGTGTGTGTGTGTGTGTGTGTCTGTGACTACATTTCATTTTGTATTCGTTCTGAAATATTTTTGTTGTTAAATGGTGAGTTGACACGGACATTGTTTTATTTTGGGATGGTCATGCTCTCATGACCATCTAAATACATGCGAACTGGTAGAGTTTACCTCAGTTTTTATTATTAATAATAATCAGGTAACTAATCAATCAGCCCATTACAAAATTGTCCATTGCTTTTCATCTCATTGTTTGTAACCTTGTCCATGATATTTAGTTATCTGCATCTCCGTTCCGACTCGACTTAACCTATAAGTTAGGACAAAGACTGAATGGAAAATATAAAGTTGTTGACAAGGCCATGCAATGTGTGATGAAAGAGCCTTGAAATTATGTAAGTAGAGAAGCAATAAGATTAGTGAAGGTGCATGGTTTAAAATCGTGAGCCTGTGAGTTCAATTTCCAGGCCGGGCGGCACGTCGTGTCCTTGGGGAAACACTTTATTTCATGTCGCTCCACTTCAATCAGTTGGAGAAATGAGTTGTGATGTCATTGGGACTAAGCTGTATCGGCCTTTCCCTTTACCTTGGACAACATTATATATATTGTAGTGTATATATTGAGTATATATTATGTATATATGAATTGAGACGCCACTGATGCCAAACTCCATTGGCCTTTCACTTGGACAATATGGGTGACATGGAGAGAGATTTGAACTCGGGACGTAAAGTGTCAGAACAAACATTATTCGACGCTCTAACGATTGGGCCAATCACCGGCTACCTGATTAATCATCAAATAAAAACCTGAAGTGAAAGTCAACCGGAACACGTGTCTTTACTTATACCCCTATTAATAACTATATATATATATATATATTATATATATATATATATATTATATATATATATATATATATATGTTGCATGTAAAGAGAGTTCTTGTTGATGAATCGTATACTGATGATGATACCGGAACATGTTCTCCTTTCATAGAAAAGAAGTTTTAAAATGTTTTCTTCATTTCCCAATTAAATATTGTTTTATTTATTTATTTATTTGTTTTTTTTTTCGCCTTTATATAATTACCTCACTCCCTCTATGCTACCTCATCACTGTCGTCATCACCACCACCATCATAATAATCACCATATTTATCGTCGTCATTGTCTTCTTTCTCTCTCATCATCATTATTATCTTCATCACTACTTTAGACACTGTATTGATCACCCATCGTCGTCCAACTTCTCTAAACCTTACATTATCCTTTTCTTTCCTTTCCCGACATGTATGACGAAATCATTATTTTAATTATTATCATCAGAATTATTAATATCATTATCCTCATCATTATTATAACAATTATTATTGTTATTACAACAATTATGGTTATTATCATTGTCATTATCAATAACATTAAAATCACCACCACCAATATCGCCATCACAATCAGCATCCCCACCATTATCATAACCATCATCGTTAAAGTACCTCTAATGTCATCATTAGTCATCCTCTCAGCATCACTACATGGAGCAGCTTTCAATGTTTTGTCTCTCCATCAATTTTATTGTCTTTCCGTAAATATATCATTTTTTAAAATTTTTTGGTTAAAATATTTTCTTTTTTAATTGTTTCTTTTATTCATTTCTCTTTTTTTTCTGTATTGTATTGTTTTTTGCTTTAAATATTTCTCTCTTTTTTTTATATTTTATTTTTTATTTTTTTTTACTAATCTCTTTTTTCCCTCTTCCTCTCTCCCCTCTTTCTATCTCTTTTTCCCGCTGAACAAACACAACATATTATTAAAATATTGAATTAATCACAAATGCCACCACCACCATCATCCTCAACGCCAGTACCATCAAACATCATCACAATTCTCCTCATCCTCTTACTCCTCCTCCTCCTCCTCATCATCATCATCATCATCACTAGTATCATCTCCATCATCATCATCTCCATAGTTATCATTCTCATGTTCAACCAGAATTATCATCGCCATCATGATTCAATAACCTCGTTCACCTCACTGGTTTAAGCACTGAAAGAAATAAAGACAGACAGAAAAGAAGAAAATGGAGACGAAATAAATGGATCCTCAGTAGAAATTCTTCCTCGGCTTATTACGTCGATATTTTCCGAATAGAATTTTTTGAAATGCATTCCGGAAGTCGGGGCTGAAAATGGTATAAATAACAGGATTTAGTAGGCTGTTCATATATCCCAGCCACAACACGATACTCATCACCACCTCTGGCAC